>OZ024740.1:66127751-66220251 GCA_964016885.1 Eledone cirrhosa | reverse complement strand
CAGGTGAACAGACCCGACAGTGGGGGAATACAGGCCAATTGAACATGTAAGTAAATTACCCTTTTCTCTTCTTTTCCCCCTGGCCTTTTGATTGAGAAAAGAAAAGGCCTTGGGCGCTCCACTGATCACTTATAGATGTCATGTATTTAAGCGCCGTAACTTCTTGATCTCCGTTTATAGCTGATAAAGGATTAATTTCTTCTTTTCTTTTATCTCTTGTATATATAAATATATTGTTATATATGTGTGTGTGTGTGTGTGTGTGTGTGTGTGTGTGTGTGCGTGTGCGTGTGCGTGTGTGTGTGCATGTGTGTGTGTGTGTATTTCTGTGTGCGTGTAACGTTTACTTACTCTTGGTTCCTCAAACATTTAGTATTATACCGTAGTGGGTAACTTAAGAAGCAGGATGGTAATGACATTATTGATAATACTGAATCCAACAAGTTGCCTGGCATCTTTACCGTATTTCTTGACAAAGCACCAGCTAGTAATACTAATCAAGTTAAAATAATAGACAAGGGCACATACCATAACAATGGGCGAAGAACCTAGACCACACATTAATTCATACAGTAAAAACCTGTCGCCTAGTTACCCTGGATATATAACCAACCCATACACCAAACGATAACATAATTGTAGCAAACGCAACAATGGGAAACTAGATAGTCACAGATGCCACAATAACAACATTAATATTATGAATGATAACTCAACACCTCTCGAAAATAACAGGATAAGTAACCACATACATAAAACCACACCATAAGGCTCATTTCAACCTGACGGATAAATCAATTAAAATTATGGATCTAGTTACCGATAGTCACAATACACGAGTGTTTACAGTCGACATTACCATGAAACGACGCAACCACTTAGCGCTCTAAATACAAACGCAGTAAACTACAGTCGTAGCCTGAATATGAACCGCATATACGATAATAAATATAAAAATAATCCAAAGCACTTGACTAATATCATTAGATACAGAATACATGACAATAGCTGCATTAGACAACCGAGGCTTCGTAATAAATCCGTGACCTGATTTATTGCGCCTCGCATGGGAACCCTTTATTCACATATGTACTACAGACTATTCAAAAAACAAACTGTAAAATTCTCTTTCTCAACTGCATCCAAACTAGCCGACAATATAACTTATATACATAGGACCATGGTCAAATCATACACGGAAGCATCCACCAACACCCCAACAACATAGTATTACGCACGAACATACCTCGCAAACAAATGGTGATGCCCCAACCCATCAGGCAGCTACTAAACAATACGGCTCAGACTATAAGCGACTGGTTGGACCTCAGGTGACTATGGAATGCAACTGTATCCGGATAACTGAGTGCCCTCTAGGGAATAACTGTTTGGACAAAAACATACTCTACGGTCGGTGCCTTTTCAGCAACCTTTAGGATCGGAATATATAATCATACCATCACCAGTAATTACAGGAATAATTGTTTCTACTTTAGGCACAAGGCCAGCAATTACCCAGTGCATTACTGGTACTTTATTTTATCGACCCCGTAATGATGATGGCAAAGTCAACCTCGGCGGGATTTGAACTCAGATCGTAAAGGGACGTAAATATGCTGGAAAGCATGGCGTCCGACCTTCTACCGATACTGCCAATCCACCTCCCTTACAGTAATTACAGGAATAATGGCACTAATACACGGCCCGGTTGATCTAATTTTATAGCTGCTCGGTGTAACTACAGTTCGATGCATATTCCAGGTTTACACGACTAATGCCAACAGCATAAACATCCCTTTTGTGCTGTGAGTGGTCATCTAGTTTGACACAACTAATAATAGCAGCAGTCAGATTCCTTACTGACTTTGTGTGGTGACCTAGCAGACAAACAAAAAAAAACAACAAATAAATGTTGCAGAGACATCTTTTACTCTGATACACTAAAGTCTGATCCTCACTAGAAATACACACTTACAGCCACGCGCACACCTCCATATATCATACACATACGCACGTTTTCCCTTACACATATGCGCAAAAAAAACAACTTTAACGTGTTTTCATTCGTTCAAATTAAATCGACCATTTCTCAGATTTCAGTCTCAGCCCCACGGACTCCAGTTGATAATGGATATTAAACCTGAAAATATCCGTGATCATTAAAATTGCTAAGTAACTTTCTATCGTTCTCACTCTTTTATCTCAAATTCTTATTACCTTGGCATTGTCATGTTTCCAAATAACCAAACTTATTTCCTAGTTATATTTGTATTTCCTATTTCACAATGCTTGAAGCAAACTACAACAATCTATTATATATATATATATACATTACTATTATATATATCAAAAGCATGTATTGAGTTAGAAACTCAAAATAGTCTCATTACAGTGAATTAGCACTAGGAAAGAGGTTTTTCCGAGCCGTATAGTATAACTGAACAAAAAAGAATAACGAACACAGACATATCCATATATGTGTTCAAATAGTAAGGGACCAGATTCGCTAAGGTGAAAAGAATACTAACTACAGACAATAGGGTTTTCTAGACTCAATTTAAGAATAAATCAAGAAAAATAAATACAAACCGGAATTGTGGTAACTACCAATCTCCCGGACAGTTTTGATAATACTGTTTCGCAATATTATTTGTGACCGCCGAGGTTAACTTTGCCTTTCATCCTTATGGGGTTGATAAAATAAAGTACCAGTAATACACTGGGTAATTGCTGGCTTTGTGCCAAAAGAAGAAAAAATTATTTATGAAGAGGATACCAAAATCCTAGCTCATCAGCGGGTGAAGAATTATTAGTATCCTGGTCACTTCTAAATATAATTAAAAAAAACTGGATAGTGTGCGTATATGTAACGAATGTAACGAACATGGTTCCAGAACATAGCGTGTCTCGCAGATTCATGCCACTAAAAATAGCAACCGGGTTTACTCGACATTTGAATTAGCTCTACGAAATAACGGAGCCGAATATATCAAAGGCATGTATTGAGTTAGAAACTCAAGATAGTCTTATTACAATAGATTAGCTCTGGGAAAGAGGTTTTTTACGAGCCGTATAGTATAACTGAACAAAGAAAAAAAAAACGAACACAGACATATATGTATTCAAATCATAATGGACCAGATTCGTAATGGACCAGTATTATCAAAACTGTCCGGGTGATCGGTAGTTAGCTCAATTCCGGTTTGTATTTATTTTTCTTGATTTATTCTTAAATTGAGTCTAGCAAACCTTATTGTCTCTAGTTAGTAGTCTTTTCACCTTAGCGAATCTGGTCCATTACGATTTGTACGTTTTTCTTTTTTGTTCAGTTATACTATATATATAATATATATATATATATATATATATATATATATATATATATATATATATATATATATATATATATATATATATATATAACGAAGGAAATGTGGTAAGGAACCAGGTGGACCATAACGCACCAAAGTACTCAATAGTAGAGTGGGTAATAAGAACGAGTAGGAGCCCGACGGCAGAGCTCATGGCGTTTCGACGGCTAATTCTGGACACAGAATTAGCCATCGAAACGGCTTGAGCTCAGCCGTCGGGGTCCTACTCGTTCCTATATATATATATATATATATAGAGAGAGAGAGAGAAATAGCTTCTACAGGACTAGAACTGTTTCATTCGGAGGAAATCATAAGAAAGCCGACTTTCAATGTAAATTTCTGGTATTTATACATTTTGTGATGGTAAGGGAAGGGTAGTGGTTGGGTGGGGGGAAGGGTAGTAGAGGCCATGGTGAGATTAAAGGATGGAGATTCTTAGAAAAAACAAAATTTATTTAGAGAAAGAAGTTTAGTGGTAAGTTGCAATCAAAATAAACACTTCATTATTTTACAGAACAATTTTGAACAAAAGGTATATCAAGTGGTTGATCGAACATCTGTGGAAACGGTAGGTTAGGATGAGGTCACAAGTTCACACGCCAAAACATACGCGCCCACGCTCGCGTGCACACACACACACACACAAATACATATATACACATACATAAACATATATACAGACACACATACTCACATGTATAGATATGTGTGCATATACACACATA
This sequence comes from Eledone cirrhosa, assembly GCA_964016885.1. Classification (NCBI taxonomy): domain Eukaryota; kingdom Metazoa; phylum Mollusca; class Cephalopoda; order Octopoda; family Eledonidae; genus Eledone; species Eledone cirrhosa. The sequence continues at coordinate 66,216,152 of OZ024740.1, read as the reverse complement.
TATATACATATATATATATATATATATATATATATATATATATATATATATATATATATATATATATATATATATTCATATACATACATACACACATATTTATACACACACTCTTACACAAATATATACGGGACTGGGGATTTAACATCACCCTACAAACGTCCCTAACCCGAGTCAATACCCTGGACGCTACCCTTAACTTCGAAAATGATATGTAGAATCCATACAGGAAACCAAACGACAACCTGCACTACATCCATCGCCGCTCTAACCATCCTAGAAACATCACCAATAACCTGGTTAAAGACATCTCCCTCCGCATATCTGTTTTGTCCGCTAATGAGCAGATATTCGACGAGCAGGCGGCTCATTACAACCATGCCCTCAAACGGAGTGGTTTCTGGGAGGAAATATCGTTTTATCCAGCTTCCCTTAGTGGATCCAGCAGGCGACACCGCAGCTCACGCAACGTAGCGTGGTTCAATCCTCCCCATAATGCCGAGGTGGCAACACCTATCGCCAACATCTTATTTAGACTCCTCGAAAAACACTTCCCACTACAACACCGCTACCACAACATAATCAACAAAAACACCATCAAACTCTCCTACAGCACCACACCTAACTTCGCACAAAACATCGTCTCCTCAAACAACACAGATCTCAAACCCTATGGAAGAAATAACCTAGACATCAGTGGAGAACCGACCAGGAGGTGTAACTGCCCAGACAGATCTACGTTCCCGCTCAACAACAAATGCCGAGAACGTAACGTGATCGACCGGTGCAACGTGAGGACGGACACCTCCAACAAAGCTTATATAGGATTACCCCGCGTGACTTCAAGACCCGGCTCTACCAAAACCGACATACTTTCCGAAACCCGGTCCGGCGACATGCCACTACACGTTCGGATGACATCTGGGACCTCCAAGATAATAATATAACCTACAATCTCACTTGGAGCTTACTGTCCAAAGCTAACTCATACACGGGAGGACGCCGTCCATGTAACATATGCTCGGAGGAAACATTACAAATGCTATTTTCGAAGGACCAACTCATAAACAAGAAAGAGGAACTGGTAAGCGCATGCAAACACAGATTGCGTAGGACTTACCTCACCCTCAAACCCCATAACGATCCGGGTGGTTAGACAAGGGCTGATACACCACTACTTGCCGAATAAGTTAGAGGAAAGCCCAGCTTACTTAGGTAGATGTATATTTTTTCTTTTCTTTTCCTCTTTGTGTCTTCTTCTTCCCCCTGTCTCATCCTATCACTTCCTTCCACCCCTATTCGCTTACCCCGATGCAGCCCATCGGGCTTCTGTAGCATCAGTTCCGCCACCCCGGTAATTTTAAGATAGAATTGGCCTAATACGTTTTACTAACTACTTATAGCAGACGTGTTAAACCCCTTTAATTCTGTATCAGTTCTGGTACTACAAGTTTTTTCTACAAGTTTTTTTCTATTCTCAACTTACTAACCTGTAATTGTAAAATAGCATTGTAATTTTTTTATTCATTTCTCACTATCTAATTTTATATATTTTTGTATTTCTTTCTATTATCTTTTAGTGTCACCTACTGTTTTTCGATTTACCTATTCTATAACCTCCCTCTTCCACTTCATACACTATCCTTAGAATCTGCTGTATACATATCACTTTCAACGCTTGACCACTCCACTCACTCCCCTATTGTTCTTTCTACAGGCAAGTTCAGCCACCCCTACCTCCCACAAAATGCCATGATAGACCTATTTGAGTTTACAACAAATTTTAACCAATCCTCTTGACAACTACAATCTTCTCATATAAGGAAGTACCCCCTTGAAAAGTTCGGCTATTTATTCACCAGGCTAAAAATTATAATTTAGTCCAGAAATAGCCGTCGAAACGGCTTGAGCTCTGCCGTCGGGGTCATACTTTTTCCTATTTCCCACTCTACTACCCTAAGTATTGAGTACTCTGGTGCGTTATGGTCCATCTGGTTTGTTGTATATATATATATATATATATATATATATATATATATATATATATATATATATAAATATATATATATATATACAACGAAGGAAATGTGGTAAGGAACCAGATGGACCATAACAGACCAAAGTACTCAATACTTAGGGTAGTAGAGTGGGTAATAGGAACAAGTATGGCCCCGGCGGAAGAGCCCAAGCCGTTTCGACGGCTAATTCTGGACGCCAACTAGCCGTCGACCGGCTTGATCTCTGCCGTCGGGGTCATACTTGTTCCTATATATATATATACATATATATATATATATATATATATATATATATATATATATATATATATATATATATATATACACACATATACACACACACATATATATATATATATATTTATATATATATGATGTTGGTTAGATTATCAATATTAGTATTATTGGGGCACCCACTGATGAATTATAGGAGCCCACTTGAATATATATCTATTGATGGTATACAAGCTCCTACATAAATTGGTATAATTTCACCCAAATTGTAGGAATCCTATAATGAAACGAGATGTCCGTCTGGGAAGAGATATACTAGATATGTCTCATTTGAAATAATACAGCCATTTTTCCACGCAATACTTTTCGTTAGCACCCCGAACACATAATTGGGAATATAATCTCTTATTTCCTAATGTTTGTTGAGTGAGTTGGAATTTGGCCGCAGTATCGCTAAAAAGCTTTCTCCGATATTGTATTTATTATATATATATATATATATATATATATATATATATATATATATATATATATATATATAGGAACCAGTAAGACCCCGACAGCTGAGCTCAAGCCGTTTCGACGGCTAATTCTGGACTAAATGAAAATTTATCCTGGTATTTAAATAGCCGATCTTCTCAAGGGGTAATTCCATATATGGTCAAAATGATTGTCAAAAATCAGTAGTAATTATGTGGTTGCAAATTAGTAGGGGAGATTAGTAGGAAAGAAAAGAAAAAATACTGAGAGTGAAGAAAAGCAAATAAGTGTAAAGAAAAAAGTAAAGTAAATTAAATTCTACGACCTAGGTCTCAGGCTATTGTAAGGCTAGAATAAAATAAAGAGAGAAAGAAAGAAGTAAATAAATAAATAAATAAAGAAATAACGAAATAAGTAAAAGAACTAGGTAGGACGGATAGGCAAGGACCCTTTTAAGAGGTATAAGTACGTAAATGATACGGTGACGGGTCAACATAAGGGGCCAAAATACTAAAGAGACTACCACGAAATAAACAATAAAGGTTTCCATCCCGGGCCAGCAACAACCCAGTGCAGCAAAGTGAACTTGTACGAGATAATAATTCTGAGTCCCGAGAAAGATATATACTAATGCTAACTCTAAAAGATCTAAAACAAGCTACATGAAAGTTCGTACGAAATAAAGGTAGAATACGGAGAAATAAATTCAGAATCCACCCCGCCCAGAAGAAAAGCGAAGCAAGAAATACTGAAACGAAAAAATAAGGCATAAGTGCCACTAAGAAATATAGAGGGCACAGAGAATAGTGGGAGCGGTCGGAAAAAGGGGGCAAGTATCCGGGGTCTAAGCCAACTGCTATAAAGGGCGGAGTCCGCCAAATCTATCATAGACTAGGGGAGGGGGTGGTGGGGGTACTAAGGCTACATGGGGCCAAAGGGCAGCCTCAGGTGGGCGAGAAAAGACGCCGACAAAGGAGAAGAGCTGGGGTAGAAGGACTAAGGAGAGAGGGGGGAAGGAAATAAAGGAAGCGATAAAAGAATACAAAGAAGATCTTACGTCTTCCTTGGCAAGCAGGGGTTACCCATTGCAAAATCGGCAAGTGGGGTGTTATAGCCCTAGTCTACCCCACCGGGTCATTATGGGGTTTGAGGGCGAGGTAAGTCCTACGCAATCTATGTTTACATGCAGTGACCATTTCATCTTTCTTGTTTAGGAGTTGGTCCGTCGAAAACAGCATTTGTAAAGTTTCCTCCGAGCATAAATTGCACGGACGGCGTCCTCCCGTGTAAGCATTGGCTCTGGACAGTAATCTCCAAGTGAGATCATAGGTGATGTGGTTGTCCTTGCGGTCCCATATGTGGCCCGAAAGTGTAGTGGCGTGACGCCGGGCCGGGTTTCGGAAGGTAAGTCTATGTTGGTATAGCCGGGTCTTGAAGTCACATGCGGTAAGTCCTATATAGGCTTTGTTGGAGGTATCCGTCCTCACGTTGCACTGGTAGATCACATTACGGTCTCTTCATCTATTGTCGACAATAGATGCAGAGACCGTAATGTGATCTACCAGTGCAACGTGAGGACGGATACCTCCAACAAAGCCTATATAGGACTTACTGCATGTGACTTCAAGACCCGGCTATACCAACATAGACATACCTTCTGAAACCCGGCCCGGCGTCACGCCACTACACTTTCGGGCCACATATGGGACCTCAAGGACAACAACATCACCTACGATCTCACTTGGAGATTACTGTCCAGAGCCAATTCTTACACGGGAGGACGCCGTCCGTGCAATTTATGCTCGGAGGAAACCTTACAAATGCTGTTTTCGACGGACCAACTCCTAAACAAGAAAGATGAACTGGTTACTGCATGTAAACATAGATTGCGTAGGACTTACCTCGCCCTCAAACCCCATAATGACCCGTTATTTCTTTATTTCTTTCTTTCTTTACTTCTTTCTTTCTTTCCTTATTTTATTCTAGCCTAACAATAGCCTGAGACCTAGGTCGTAGAATTTAATTTACTTTACTTTTCTCCTGACACTTATTTGCTTTTCTTCACTCTCAGTATTTTTCTGTCCTATATATTTCTACCGCCATTGTTCTACCTACCGTTCCGACTTCCTCCCCCTCCCCCTCCCCTGTATCTTCTTTGACCTCATGCCCAGCTGTAGCTGGCACTACCAACGCTTGATTGGGTCTACTCCACCCCCTCCCCTCTTTCTCCTACTGGCAGGTTTAGCCACCATCTCCCCTACTAATTTGCAACCACAGAATTACTACTGATTTTTGACAATCACTTTGACCATATATGGAATTACCCCTTGAGAAGATCGACTATTTAAATACCAGGATAAATTTTCATTTAGTCCAGAATTAGCCGTCGAAACGGCTTGAGCTCAGCTGTCGGGGTCTTACTGGTTCCTATTACCCACTACTACCTCAAGTATTGAGTACTTTGGTGCGTTATGGTCCACCTGGTTCCTTACCACATTTCTTTCGTTATATATATATATATATATATATATATATATATATATATATATATATATATATATATATATATATATATATATATATATATATATATATATATATACATATATATATACATATATATATACTTACATATATACATACACACACGTACACATATACATACATATATATATATATAAATATATATACATATATATATACATACACATATATACATACACACACACACACACATATATATATATATATATATATATATATATATATATATATATATACATATATATATATTTGTATATATATATATATATATATATATACATATATATATATATATATAAGTATGTATGTATGTATACGCACATACATATATGTATACAGACGTACAGTAGTATGTATATATATATATACATACATGCACACATATATATATATGCACGCATCGGTTTACCGAACATTTATTATAATGATCGGTTTGTTTGTTTGTAAACAAACAAACAATATATATATATATATAAAGATTAAGTCAAATATGTAAAATTTGGCTTCGTTTATTACAAATTATAGATGTACTGTTATATATATTTCGGTGACAGCCATCATTGGCTGTGACCTCTTCAGGCAGTCCGAATTGGTATGGGAAGGGCAGGTACACATATTGTTGAAGTGTGTTTTGCATCGTCAATCCATCGATATGTCCAGCTCCTGGTAGTGTTGTTATTTCTCTTAGGAAATGGATTCCAGTTCTTAAGAGAAATAACAACACTGCCAATTATGGGTGTCACCGAAATATATATAGCAGTATATCTATAATTTGTAATAAACGAAGCCAAATTTTACCTATTTGAATTAGTGATTTTACATTACTCCGGAGTAAACAAACCAACCTGCGTACTTCGTCGAGTGCTCCAAACTGCATACTCAGGTGTCGGTAAACAACCAATATATACTCAAAATGTATATATATATATATATAGTATTAAGGATACTATTCATGGTTATGTATATACTAAAACATTTTATAGTTATATATATTGTAAACCCTAAACAGTGAAAGACAGTAATTTATTACTACCTTATTACCAGTAAGATAAATAGCTCAATGTAATAACATCAGTTGTTATACAGAGCAGTTATATAGAATTCACAGGAATCAAAGCTATGTTCAAACCATTTATTAGCTTACAATCGTTTCATCCAAACCGAGACTTGGTTTCTTCGGAGCATTTTTTAATGTTTGTATACATACATGACCTCCTTTCCAACGCAAGAGACATACAGATACATATGTATATATTGATGTACAGTGGGGTGACATATATTATATTATTTCTGAATGGCAATTTAAATTCAAAAATTAAAATCATATTAAAACAGAATCAAAGCAAAATTTAAATTAAAATACATCGGCAGTTAACGTAGATAATGAAAGAGGATAGTTTGTTAGTCAGTTGTAATTGTTATTGTATGCATTAGTTACACGTGGAGCATGCACGTGTGTCTTATTTATATATGATTATTGTGCGGCTGGGTGTTATATGCAATACAAGCACTTTAAGCGGGTAATCAATAGTATTATGGAGGTTGTAGGGGTAAGGTATTTTTTGTGTATGATAAAGAAGCTTGTGTGCAGAGAAATAGTATAAATGAGAAGCAAAATAATGTTATGCTTTTTGTATACACCACCATTTTCGCAATTCAGGAAACGTAATATATAGTTTATATGTCCTTCACATAATTAACGATGATTTCGTATTGGATGTTTGATGTATTAAGTTAAATTATTATAGTTTGTTGCGGCTCAGTGTTCTTTAATCCAATTTTATAGAGGAGGGTGTTTCTGTTGCGAGAATTTACATCGTTTTATTATCCGGAAGTATGTGTGTCATTAAGGTGAGTTAATGCGTGAGGGGAGGTAACTAGCTGATTTCTATAACTAAATTTATTATTCCAACATACATTAAAAGGTGTATCAATTGAGTCCCTTATATATACGGTTATATACAGTTTCCAAATTTAAGTATCTTATCTTTAATTACAGTCTACTCTATCATGAAGTACTAAAGGTATCTATATGAGGATGAGTACTCCCTTTTATAGAGTGCTACAACTGAATATTCCATACTAAGAGTCAGATCTATATATCAAAGTTCTTTGTAAATGTAGTCTACTCACAGCACCTGTCAGGGGCCCTATTAGAACCACGTCTATATAACCCCTGGTAAGCTCTGTGCCAGCGTATGGCTGATTGCATGGCAAAGTTAAATATCTCACTTACCATGTCATTAGTCCATCTATCAAGATATACATGTATGTATAACTCACATACCACTTGTACATAATTCATTGTACTCACTATATATAGTTATACACCTGTTTTATGTTAATAAATTAATCCTCTATGTATCTAATGATAGCTCTCCATACATACAACAGCATTCGCACAAATAATACATTGCTGAATTCCGTGTTTAAAGTTCACATATAATTATATAGTGATATAATACAGTCTAAGTAATTGAAAGTAATTATACTAAAAGTAGGTGTACATGGGGATATTTCTAAGGTAAAAGGTTTTAAATAGATGGCGCGAATTGTGTTAAGATAGGATGGATCATTGAGTGTGGTGTTGTGGTGTAAGGTGTGCCCTTGAGGTCTGTTCCTAGAAGTGGTGATGGGTTCAAGCCTGACATTGCTATATATTGAGTTTAAAGTTTTGGAAGAAGTGTCGGAAACGGTGCTGGCATGACGCGAACACTTCCGATTTTTTTTATTAAGGAGGTTATGGTTTGAGAAGATAATAGTATGGGTCTCTAGTAGGCAGAGGTTACAAAATTTATTAGGTGTTTTGTACGATGTCGCCTTACCTATCACTTCCTATTTAAGTGTATAAGATCTATTTTTAGTTTTTAGATAGTGTATGTAGCTAGATAGTGTATGTGGGAATAATAAATTTAGTTATAGAAATCAGCTAGTTACCCCCCCCCCCCTCACGCATTAACTCCCCTTAATCACACACATACTTCCGGATAATAAAACGATGTAAATTCTCGCAACAGAAACAACCTGCTCTATAAAATTAGATTAAAGAACACTGAGCCGCAACAAGCTATAATAATTTAACTTAATACGTCAAACATCCAATACGAAATCATCGTTAATTATGTGAAGGACATATAAATTATATATTACGTTTCCTGAATTGTGAAAATGGTGGTGTATACACAAGCCATAACATTATTTTGCTTCTCATTTATACTATTTCTCTGCACACAAGCTTCTTTATCATACACAAAAAATACCTTACCACGACAACATCCATAATACTATTGATTACCCGCTTAAAGTGCTTGTATTGCATATAACACCCTGCCGCACAATAATCATATATAAATAAGACACACGTGCATGCCCCACGTGTAACTAATGCATATAATAACTACTACAACTGACTAACAAACTATCCTCTTGCATTATCTACGTTAACTGCCGATGTTGTATTTTAATTTAAATTTTGCTTTGATTCTGTTTTAATATGATTTTAATTTTTGAATTTAAATTGCCATTCAGAAATAATATAATATATGTCACCCCAATGTACATCAATATATACATATGTATCTGTATGTCTGTTGCGTTGGAAAGGAGGTCATGTATGTATACAAACATTGAAAAATGGTCCGAAGAAACCAAGTCTCGGTTTGGATGAAACAATTGTAAGCTAATAAATGGTTTGAACATAACTTTGATTCCTGTGAATTATATATATATATATATATATATATATATATATATATATATATATATATATATATATATATTTATATGAAGATATTGTGCTAGCAGCAAACAGTGTACGATAAAGTTGTGTGTACGTGCGTGGCGCGCGCGCACGTGAGTGTGTGTGTGTGTTTGTGTCTGTGTCTGTTTGTATGCATGTATAGTAATTGAAACTAGGAAAAGACGATGAATAAAAAAAACTAGAGATTTAAGATATACCTAGAAATTTGCATTTTACAACGTATATATATAAACAGCTAATAAGTCAGTTCTATTTGTTTGAATGCAATTAATATAAATCTATTAAACTAACTTGCCTACTGATTCTATCATTTACAAAACCACAGGAATTATTCTCTCTCTCTCTCTCTCTCTCTCTCTCTCTCTCTCTCTCTCTCTCTCTCTCTCTCTCTCTCTCTCTCTCTATCTCTCTCTCTCCCTCTCTCTCTCTCTCTCTCTCTCTCTCTTCTGTATATATATATATATAAATATATTAAAATAACAGATTAAAGTTTAAGCAAAGAATCGCTGTATATATATATACACACACAATGAACATGTTCTTGCAATAGTATATATATGATAATTTTTAAAATATCAATATACATATTCTTTCACATGCTTTCAACGCATGATATTTTCCCTTTGAATAAAGATATTTCTGAATAATTTATTCAATTTGCTTTTGGACAATTTTAAATAAAAATATTCTGCAAAATGTTTTCATAAGAAACATAAAATTTCTCGTTAAATTATGTAGCGTTGGAATTTTGTGAAACGTAAAAGTCATTAAAAGAATAGAAATGTAATTTGCTTAAAATGATGAACATGTATATATCTACATTATGTATAGAGTTTATTATGTGTATCTAAAAAAATAATTTGAATAAACAATGTATTAATTTATGAAAAAAAATAATTCGTTTAATATTCTCTTTTACACTATTTGAATAAATACTTTTAAATTTGAAGAAAACTATAGCTAATCAATATAAAATAATGGACATGGAAAATGCCTAGAGATTATTGAGTATATACAAACACACGTACACATATGCACCTACATTTGTGCGTATGTGTGCATTTGTATTTATCTATGTACATGCGTATATAGGAATTTCTTATTTTCATATGTAAGATGAAATCTCTTTTTCCAAAAAGAATCCTGTCGCAGTATCTGAATATAATATCTTATTGATCCGCGTACGCGTCGATGAAAAATATAAATGGTTAGTCTATAATTATAAAGCATCTAATTGAATCCGAATATATTATTGAAATGACAATAGTATTACCAGAATTACTATTTGACGGATTATTCTCAGCTCTCATTTTAAGCTAACGTTTAATAAACGATGTTCAGAAACGATTATTTATGGTAGGATATCGAAATTTTCGACAGTCTATTTTACACTCAGGATATACTAAACATCCAAGTCATATATATAATAATATATTTATCATTAACTCAAATATTTCTAATACGTATATATAATAAAATTCTATATGTCCAAAATAGTACATTGCCCATATGTTTTAAAATAAATAGAATGGGTTGGTGTCCCACTTCCGTAAACTGAATGGCTAATTATGGTTTTTAAAAGACAAACTGAAAACATTAATGATTGACCGTACCCCCAGCCGATAATTCCAACCCCTTATTATTCCTGACTAGAGAGTACGACATTTTTCATGAAGTGTCTATGTCCACTCTTTTCAACATAGAAACTATATACCGAACTATATAATTCCGTTATCCATTATTACCATGTCACCTTTAACGCCACTATTCTTTTGAAAACAGATCACACAGCAAGTATAATAGGTATGAATTATTGAATAAATTGATGTTAATTTCCCTTAATTTAAGAGCAAATTCGCTGTCGTTACATTCATGTGATTTCTGTTTCTATCAATATAACATAATGCATATAATAGAATATCTCATCGCAACGTTATAAGTTAAATCATTTGAGTTTTTGCCTTTTAGATATTTAAACATGTAGAAATACTGCTTGACAATCACGTTTATGTAGATTTCATGGTGTATATGAATAATTCATATGAAGTATCTAATGCTGGAAGTGTTTCATTACTGAATAAGGCAGTATAAAACAATTAAATATTTGTAATTTAATGTGTTGACAATTTGTATAATTGGTTATCGTTTTGATTTTTATATTAATATTTGTTATATCTGACAATTCTGATAATAAATATGATTTCCATTTATAATAACAGTAGCCCTGCTGGTTTATTTATTAATTGAAGAAATAGGTTACAAGGATTTCATTCGTCAGATTTGTAAGAATCATGCAAGAGGAATCATGCTTATGTGCTCTAAATAGAAAAGCTTGGTACTGTCCTTAGAATTTGCAATAGGAGATATATAGAAATTATTGATCCCACATAGTTTTATTTCTAGTATCATAGGTATTCTCACATGAATGCTACTAAAAAAATGCATCGATATTTTAGTCGTAATATTTACGTTCGTAGCTCATCTAACTCCGCTATGTGTATTTGTAAATAGGAGGGGATTTGTTTGGAAATAAGAACAAAAGTTAAATCATGGATTCAGTTTGGCCTTTGCTCTTTCCCAGACATATGATTAAAGATGCTCTAGACGTAACAATCTTGTCACGTTTTATATATTTGGTTATATTATAACATGTGACATTGTTTGGAATAGAAAATTGTGATATATGTGGGAATTCGGCTGTTGTTTCTAGAAAGCCAAAACAACATTAAGAGACGTTAGAGATATACGTTTTGACTTGTTGTCCCACTTTGCTTTCGATATTCAAACAGTTACAATTTATGTGGGAACCCATTATGCCATACAATCCACAAGCAGGGACTTTTGTTTCCTTTTTTATTTACTAATGGCAGTACAAAATGTAGAAAGAAAGCATCACCTACACGCAAGGGAAATAGGGATTGTTAACATTGTAAACTAATTAGCTGGTTATTAATTTTACAACAATATAATTACCTAGAGCTTTGGACTATAATTGCTATCGTATCGACATAAAATGAATTAGATGACTTTATGTTGTATTCAAATGCATTGAGCACGAAAAATATTGAATGATAGTGGCTGTTTGAATCTACAATTTGTGTTCTCAGAAGCATAGCCATGATTATATCATATATGACATAGGGTTTAACCCATTGATAATCCATTGAGTGTAAGGATATATCAAACTAAATAACTAATTGATCTCCGGAAAAATTAAATGCTTATTAATATTATTTAAATATCTTTATTAGCAAACTGGCATGGCTGCCATAAAACGGTACCCATGTTATGTAACAATATATCAATTGTTGATTTATTTTCTATAAATATTTTTAAGCACTATCGGTATTATTTTCCTAAGCATTGAATAAATATTACTGAATTTGTTTCTCTTCAAAACAATTTCAAATAATATGGATACAATAGGTTTATACTAATCTGCAGCACCTAAACAATAATTCCTGAAATATATAATCATGGATGTTTCTTCTTTGTTATTTCATTATAAAATAACTGCGATATATTCAATATTCGATACTCTCTAAACATATGCCACAATGTATTCCCATTAATGTTTAGATATAATACAATTTGTTTGATACTCACTCTGGTAGTTTAAATTATCGTTATCAAAATATATGTATATTTTGATAACGATGAAAATAAAAGAAAAACCTTGATATTCTGTCATTTCCAGAATTGGGAAAACTAGAAAAATATAGATGCTGTAAAACAGGATACCTAACATAGCATTATGTTGAATATTTTACACACACTTATTATTTAATCAATAACATTCTCAAACATATATAAAAATGTATTACACCAACATTTTAGAATGCTTTTATATTACGGTATTCACAGGTCTTGAGCAAATTAAACAAAGGTCGATAAATATAACAGTTATGATGAGTTCTAGCAAACGCCTGATACCGTCAGAAGACTGCGGTTTTAGTTGTAATCGTTGACAGACAGCTATATATATGTAGCGAAATCTGTCCACACCTTGACCCCCTAGGTCAGTGATCGCAACATGGGTTCCGCGGAACCTTGGGGTTCCGGAAAACAAACTCCGGGTTCCTTAAAAAAATAAATATTTACATTACCATTAATATTTTGGGTTTTCTGAAAAAGGTGCAAAGAAAATGCTAAAGGTGCAATGTATAAATGAACAAGTACTATGATAGTGTACACAGGCTCGCCACTCCAATTCGTGGAAAACACTACGTTCAGTTTCTCACTTGAATTAGCAGAAAAACACTGTTCTGAGATTCGTGGAAATTGAATACTTTCAATTTCACATCAATTCTTGGAAAGACATAGTTTTCTGAATTCCGAGAATTTGACTACTACTGATAACACACTAATTGAACTTACAAATTGACCAATCACGAACAAGTAAATGTTGGTCGATGACAGCATAACTTTAAACTGAAAACTTCAGTTCAGCGAGGTCTCTCAGCAAAGAGACAGGGTCAGCTCACTGTTCTCACAACGTAAGTTCAGTAGAATGTTTTCAATAGAGAACACGTTTTAATCTGCTGCCCTCACAAAAGCTTTAAAGTCGTCTAAAGTTTCCTCACTGAGTGAACTCGCTTACTAGTCGTTTTCAACATGTATCCAGTTAAATAAGAACACGTTACATTCTGTTGTACTTTGCACATAAAATATAACGCTTGTAAAGTTTCGACTACTAACAAAGGTAATTTTGTATTCCATGCATACACTATAAACTTTGCCACACAATTATGTATTCATTTGATGACATCTGCATTCACAATTGAGAAATTACTTTATACAATAAATATATATGTCCACAAACATTTGACTAAACTTTATTTGTTCCAATCTAATATATGTTTAACGCAGCCTAAAGCCTTCTTATATTATATCTAACTTTGAGTCAAAATAGATAGAAGATATCTGAATTAATTTCCAATACCATCGTCACATCTACACTATCAGCTGATTTGCATTTTTTGCACCTTTTATTATGGCGGATATTTAAATATATTTACATTACCAATAATATTTAATACGACACTAAAGTAGTATATGCAGGAAGTGCTGGACTCTGAAAAAATGTCTTCTAGTTAACTGTAGATAAATAACGTTGATATGATGTCTACTGAAAAGAAGCTGAAGTTAGATACCAGCAGTAAGGTTAGACAGTGGTGTGATGATTATGTTAGATATGGATTTCAAAAAGCTGACACTAAAAAAGATATACCAGATCAGCCCATGTGTTTGCTATGTTCAAAAGTTTTATTAAATAGCTGTTTATATCCTGCAAAACTTAAAAGACACATTGATACTAATCACATCAATGATAAAAACAAGTCACTGGAATACTTTACTTCACTGAAAAACAACATAAAAAATCCCAAGCTAATATGTATGACTTGTTTTGTAAAAAGTCAGATAGAAATAAAGCTTTAACAAGAACATCTTTTGAGATTTCACATTTGATTGGTAAAAACAAGAAACCATTTACATTAGGAGAACAGTTAATTCTGCCAAACATTGCTACAGAGAATCTTTTTGAAAGCTGCAGTATTAAGGACAAAGAAAAATTAAGCCAGTTACCATTGTCAGCAAATACCGTAAAAAGAGTGATAATTGATATTTCTTCTGATATAGAAAATCAGATACTAACTGCACTAAAGAAAAGCCCATGTTTTGGACTGCAAGTGGACGAAACTACGGATATTAATAACAAGGCTCAATTAATTTGCTATGTACGGTTTGTAGACATTGATAAAAAAAGAATTAGTAGAAGAGTATTTGTTTTGTCTGACATTAGACATCACAACTAAAGGTCAAGATATATTCAATAAAATTGAAGAGTATTTTTTTTTTTAAATGGTGTATCTTGGAGCAAGTTGACTTCAATAACAACAGATGGAGCAGCTGCAATGACTGGTAAAAATTCTGGTTTGATTGCAAAAATTAAAGAACTGACCCCAAATTGTATTTCAAACCATTGTATGATTCATCGAGAGGTTTTGGTTAAAAAAAAATTCAAAGACAGAAATGCTCAAATATTAAATGACCAGCTGAAAGACATTGTCAAAATTATCAATTTGATCCATGCAAGAGCAAACAATTCTAGAATGTTTGAATCTATTTGTGAATCTTCTGGAAGTAATTATAATATATTGTTATGGAAGTAATTATAATAGATTGTTATTGAACAATGATGTGCGTTGGCTGTCTTTTGGGGATGCTATGAAGAGAGTTTTTGAACTGAGAGAAGAAATAATAGTTTTTCTAAAAAAAACAGAATGATGAAAGAGCAAGTGTATTAGAAACCAATGAATGGGATGTGCAACTCGCTTATTTAGTAGACATTTTTGGTGTAATGAACAAACTAAATAAGTGTCTTCATGGTAACAATGCAGATATTTTTACTTCAATCAATTTTATTACATATTTTCAATCAAAATTAAACATCTTTATAAAAAGAATTGAATCGGACAATTACTTTCAAACCTTGAAATAGAGCTTAAAAAGAGAGAAAATTTTGACTCCAGCAATCTAAAGAAGATTATTCTTTCTCATTTAAATGTGCTTTCCACATCTTTTTCAGATTATTTTGACTTGATGGAAAAATATATTGTTAGCGTAAATTTATGGATAAAAAACCCGTTCACCAAGATCGAGCAGTTAGTGTCAGAAAATGACGCTGGAAATTGTAAAAATTTACTACCTGCCCAATGCTTACATCAGTTAATGGATTTGAATTCAAACGAAGACTTGAAAGTGATATTGGAAATCAGAAAGAAAGAACTATGGATCGACTTATTCTTGATTGGGGAGTTTAATGAAATCAGCCAACTTGCATTGAAGTATTTGACTTTATTCCCATCTAGCTATTTGTGCGAAAAAGGGTTTTAGCAGTTGGTGGAAATCTGCACAAAGAAGAGGAATAAACTGTCAGCAATTGACGAGTGTATGAGACTGACATTAACTAGTGTTGACCCTCGATTTTCTAAACTCACTGATGAGGCGCAGCAGCAGAAAAGCCATCGTGTTCGATTACATACACACGCATGAAACATTAAAATAAATAAATACTTTATTATTTTTTTTGAAAAGTTTTGTATTGTATAGGTTCCGTGAAGAATTCAAAATATTTAGAGGGTTCCTCGGTTTTAGAAAGGTTGGCGACCACTGCCCTAGGTGACATTTAACGATCACATTCTGGGTTACCTCCTTTTTGGCGTAAACAAGTCTACACGTGGGCCAATTCTCGAGGCAGGGGACAGAGGAAGCGACAGATATAAATAGACTTAGACAAAAGACAGTTCGGAGTGCAGTTCTTAATAGAGTAGCAATGTAAAACATTTGCTTTCTACAGACCACCTGAGTTCTACCGATTCTCTCTCTCTCTCTCTCTCTCTCTCTCTCTCTCTCTCTCTCTCTCTCTCTCTCTCTCTCTCTCTCTCTCTCTCTCTCTCTCTCTCTCTCTCTCGTAGTTTTACAGACTCTCACCTCTCACGCTCTCTTGCTACAGACTATTTCAGCATGACGGAAGAACTGCGGAAGAACTGCGAAACCGGCAAAGGAACCAAATAAATATATATATTTTTAAAAAAATAAGACTCCAGTTGCATTTTCGATTTCATCTTTTTTTCTTTGTACTTTCATTCGTGTAGGACGCCTCGGTTATTTTTCATTTTGTAAAAAAGAACCTCACTTTCTAATATATATATATATATATAAATTGAAACAAAATGAAAACGAAATTTCATTTCTCACTCTTAGTATGGCACTTACTTAAATGTAAGTATGCATGTATACGTACATACATATATGTATACAGACGTACAGCAGCATGCACACACATATATATATATACATATATACATACATATGCATACAGGTACACATACATATATGCACGTATCAGTTTAGCGGCGCTTATTATAACGTCGCTTTGTTCGTTTGTAAACAAACTGAACAGCCTGAATTTATGCCATAAGGTGTTAAGGCAACCACGTCACCTTTTTGTTCAACACTGACACAGGAACGATGTACTAGTTTCAAGCTTGTTAGCTATCATCAGCACCGTTTACCCATCTGCCAGATAGTTGAACGTTCGAAAGTATATACTTTCCTTATGAAAATTAACGGCTGAGCAGCCTAATTTGCATATTGAGTGAGTTAAATCGGTCAGGCATACCGAAAACGATAAATTGAAACAAAATGAAAACGAAATTTCATTTCTCACTCTTACATGGCACTTACTTAAATGTAAGTATGCATGTATACGTACATACATATATGTATACAGACGTACAGCAGCATGCACACATATATATATATATACATATATACATACATATGCATACAGGTACACATACATATATGCACGTATCAGTTTAGCGGCGCTCATTATAACGTCGCTTTGTTCGTTTGTAAACAAACTGAACAGCCTGAATTTATGCCATACGGTGTTAAGGCAACCACGTCACCTTTTTGTTCAACACTGACACAGGAACGGTGTACTAGTTTCAAGCTTGGTGACCTGGTTGCCTTAACACCGTATGGCATAAATTCAGGCTGTTCAGTTTGTTTACAAACGAACAAAGCGACGTTATAATAAGCGCCGCTAAACTGATACGTGCATATATGTATGTGTACCTGTATGCATATGTATGTATATATGTATATATATATATATGTGTGCATGCTGCTGTACGTCTGTATACATATATGTATGTACGTATACATGCATACTTACATTTAAGTAAGTGCCATACTAAGAGTGAGAAATGAAATTTCGTTTTCATTTTGTTTCAATTTATCGTTTTCGGTATGCCTGACCGATTTAACTCACTCAATATGCAAATTAGGCTGCTCAGCCGTTAATTTTCATAAGGAAAGTATATACTTTCGAACGTTCAACTATCTGGCAGATGGATAAACGGTGCTGATGATAGCTAACAAGCTTGAAACTAGTACATCGTTCCTGTGTCAGTGTTGAACAAAAAGGTGACGTGGTTGCCTTAACAACGTATGGCATAAATTCAGGCTGTTCAGTTTGTTTACGAACGAACAAAGCGACGTTATAATAAGCGCCGCTAAACTGATACGTGCATACATGTATGTGTACCTGTATGCATATGTATGTATATATGTATATATATATATATATATGTGTGCATGCTGCTGTACGTCTGTATACATATATGTATGTACGTATACATGCATACTTACATTTAAGTAAGTGCCATACTAAGAGTGAGAAATGAAATTTCGTTTTCATTTTGTTTCAATTTATCGTTTTCGGTATGCCTGACCGATTTAACTCACTCAATATGCAAATTAGGCTGCTCAGCCGTTAATTTTCATAAGGAAAGTATATACTTTCGAACGTTCAACTATCTGGCAGATGGGTAAACGGTGCTGATGATAGCTAACTAGCTTGAAACTAGTACATCGTTCCTGTGTCAGTGTTAAACAAAAAGGTGACGTGGTTGCCTTAACACCGTATGGCATAAATTCAGGCTGTTCAGTTTGTTTACAAACGAACAAAGCGACGTTATAATAAGCGCCGCTAAACTGATACGTGCATATATGTATGTGTACCTGTATGCATATGTATGTATATATGTATATATATATATATGTGTGCATGCTGCTGTACGTCTGTATACATATATGTATGTACGTATACATGCATACTTACATTTAAGTAAGTGCCATACTAAGAGTGAGAAATTAAATTTCGTTTTCATTTTGTTTCAATTTATCGTTTTCGGTATGCCTGACCGATTTAACTCACTCAATATGCAAATTAGGCTGCTCAGCCGTTAATTTTCATAAGAAAAGTATATACTTTCGAACGTTCAACTATCTGGCAGATGGGTAAACGGTGCTGATGATAGCTAACAAGCTTGAAACTAGTACATCGTTCCTGTGTCAGTGTTGAACAAAAAGGTGACGTGGTTGCCTTAACACCGTATGGCATAAATCCAGGCTGTTCAGTTTGTTTACAAACGAACAAAGCGACGTTATAATAAGTGCCGCTAAACTGATACGTGCATATATGTATGTGTACCTGTATGCATATGTATGTATATATGTATATATATATATATGTGTGCATGCTGCTGTACGTCTGTATACATATATGTATGTACGTATACATGCATACTTACATTTATATATATATATATATATATATATATATATATATATATGTATATATGTTGCTGTATATATGTATATATATATATATATTCACACACACACACACACACATGTATATATATATATATATATATATATATGCGTGAGTGCGTGTGTGCAGATGGGAGGAGCGTGAGCGAAGACACCGAAACAAAGTCAGAAATCGAAAAACACAATAATACGATAATAATTGAGTATTCCAGTGCGAGAGGACTAGTCCATAAGGATTCTGAGAACGCCCTTCATCGAGTTTTAGAGAGAGGAATAGAAAGAGAATGTAAAACATAAAAACGGCGAGGAGCCTGTAAATGAATTACGTATATATTCGATTGGCAGGATGCCAAGACATGGTTTTGTAACAGGAATTCGAAAGAAAAATGAGAGAAGCAAAGCAATGTTTTAGTGTAATGATGAAGGAATGTGTGAGGAGGTATATTGGGCGAGTATGTTGGTAGTATAAAGTTACAGATTCTCTGGTGGTGTGTTCAAATTCTCTCGTTATATACCATGAAAGTTGTAGTTGTACATGAAGGAATGCAAATTCGGCAAGATCTATTTGAAAAAGACGAAGAGCGTTCATGATCTCAAGAGGAAAATGTAACTTGGAGAGGTGGTAGATGACAGGAAATAGGGCGCGGTTGAGTGCGTGTTTGACTAATTGTGGGAAGAAAATGCCAGCTGAAAGGTGGATAAAATCAGAGATATTAAAAAGCTTCATGGTAATGTCCGTGATAAATGATGTGAACAAAAGATAAGGATGAAAGATGATGAAAGAAGTGAGTTAAGTATGGGAGAGAAAGGTAGCCTCCATGACGACTTTAATGTAGCGAATTTACTCTTCGTCTATACGGCCGGTGATCGATGTGAAAGCCTAGGGATCAAACTTACAGTCGAAAATGTTTGCGAAATTAGGACAAATTCACGTTCTCATAGTTACAGATACAATTTATTGATAATTCTTTCCCGCTAAAAATGGTGATACGTTCGGTTATGTGGAAGGGGACAGAGGCAGTTGGCTGGTAGGTGAGATAATTGAAGTGTTAAGAGAGGATAATTGTACAGAGATTTTATGATTATGAAAAAAAGAACATTAGATGACCGGGTAGAAGGGGAAATTGTTGAAATGATGACAACTAGGATAGTAATGTTGATGTCAGGGTAAGGATGATAGATTGTTAAGCCTAATCAGCTGGCTCAATTCCGAACTAGTGTAAAAGGTGGAAAAATGCAATACGTGCATAGTTTTTATCATCTTCAATCTATTCAATCTAAGTAAAAAAATCATCATTTGATGCTAACACTTCACCTCATATTCATCCCAACATTTGCAACAATTGCGTTACAATATTTATCGAAAGCCTATTTAACTACTACTAAAGTTTCGTTAATTAAAATAACTAGATATCTATTTGTTGACTTAATAGTTATAAATATACATCTATGTAGTGCCTTGTGCAGCTTTGGCATCCAGAACACTTTAGAAACTCACATATTCTCCTCCTTCAACTGGTAACCACACAGATCCTCCACTACCAACCTAAGGTTTTCTATTAGCTGATTACTATTCCTGAGTTCAGCTTGTATGTACCATTAACGCTAAAGTTATAATTAACATCCCATCCTAGCTCCCTAGCTAAAACCGTCAGCTAGAATTTTCCCCATATTGTAACGAATTACCTGCTGATTTAACTGTAGGCGTTATGATATACATATTTCAAAACCATTCAAAAATTGATTTACCTCGGGCTTAGTAAGTATAGACGTCGCCTGCGTCAACGTGCCCAACCCTCTTAATCTGTTATATTCTAAGCTAATAACTCATTCCATCCATTTCCGAAATAACTCAAACGCAAAACGAAATATCAGGCCTAACCTAACCAATTAACGATTGATTCTGACACCAAATTACTCCCCGTGAACCCATATATATATATATATATATATATATATATATATATATATATATATATATATATAGTGGTGGAACACTGGAAGGTAATATCAGTAGTGGTAGAGCATTCAATCCAAGGGACGAGTTAGGTAGGTAGAAGTGGTTACACAACAGGTAGTTCACCATACCGAGAACAATTGTTTCACCTTCGCTGACCTTCATCTCAGGATGTTTATGATTATAGGAACAGGAAGGACAACCGTACGAACGCGCATGCGCAGAAAGTCAGTCACTTCACACAGGCAATACTAGACTGCGTGCGGGAGGTGTAAGGGAGATAAATGCGAAAGTCAGGAAAGTTTGTAGGTTGAAAATAAAATTTAAAAAATTTAAAATAAAATTACAAAGAATCAATCCAGAGCCTTGTAGTTATGAAATAGATGTTTGGTGACGTGTGGACAACGTGTGAAAAATTCACTTCTCGTGTTTAGGCAATCATTATTGCGTAAACTCTTTAGGAAAGCTATTCGTTTGTCGATACATAAGCCACAAGTCGGATTTCCCCTTGCGTATGGCTTGGACGTAGTGATGGCTTTCCATTGAATGGAGTAGCCTATACGTGAGTCCTTGAGGTACCATACGTGGCTCGCCTAGTTTCGTGGATGAACGCCTGTCCGGGTATCTGAAGGTAGACTGGTGGTTCAGGAAACACTCCTTGAATCGGCCCTCCGCCATGCCCACATAGGATTTGACCTCCTGTGGTTTGTTTGGTCGGTTGGAAGTGACCACAGCTTCATAGATTACAGCTCGTGTGTTGCATTGCTGTTGAAGGGGGCAAGCTTCAGGCTTACGGCAAGAGCACCCTGGTGGGGTGTAGCTCCTACAGCTGCTGATGTGGGCTTTCGTGTTCTTAGCGCAGGAGTATCCTAGTTTAACTTTGTATCGATTAAAGATGAAGCGGTATTTATGACCTATGTGGAAGTGTATATCTAAGAGGGCTAGAAATGTTTTTCCTACATTGATTTAACGTTGAGTGGGAAGGGAGGAGAGAACCAGATATTTTGTCTATTGAAGCGCTTATTTTCTTAATGGTGTTGTTGCTAGTGGGAGAGAAGGTGATAGCTTGTGAGAACCAGTTGTTAGCCAACTCCGTGTTATAGTAGGGTGCCGCCTTGTCAAAGATAGCCTTAATAGAGGAGAGGTTTGAGATTCTATTACTGATATTCTTAACGAAATTTCTAAAAACAGTGGGAGGGTGGCATGACTCCTTGTGAATGTAATTAAGTTTCTCGTTTAGATTCTGGAAGGGTTTGTGGGTGTGTGTGCGAAGGTCTAAATTAATGTCTAAGAAATCTACGCTTTTTTAAACCGGTCGAGGTCGTGACCACTTTTATGGCTCGATAAAGTCAGTTCATCGTCACAGTATATTCCCGTGTGAAAGTCCGGGAATCTAACACGTAATATATCTAAGATAAAAAGGCCAACCAAGTCACATACGTCAGCACTGTCAAACGATCACATGGAGACGTCGAACAGGTCTGAAGATGTAGATTTCTTTGCCCAGGCTACTCCGTCGTTGAAGAGGAGGGTTTTCCGGCAGTGAGCGACAAGGGCTCATGCCACCCTCCCACTGTTTTTAAAAACTTCGTTAAAAAACTTCGATAAGAATATCAGTAATAGAATCTCAAACCTCTCCTCTAATAAGGCTATATTTGACAGGGCAGCACCCGACTATAACACGGCGTTGGCTAAGAGCGGCTTCTCACAACCTATCACCTACTCTCTCACTAGCAACAAACCATTAAGAAAAGTAAACGCCTCTATAGACAAACTATCTGGTTCTCTCCTACCTTCTCACTCAACATTAAAACCAATCTAGGAAAACAATTTCTATCCCTCTTAGATGGACACTTCCCCATAGGCCGTAAATACCGCTTCATCTTTAACCGACACAAAGTTAAACTAGGATACTCCTACGCTAAGAACATGAAGGCCCACATCACCAGCAGCCGTAGGAGCCCCACCCCACCGAGGTGCTCTTGCCGTAAGTCTGAATCTTGCCTCCTTCAACAGCAATGCAACATAACAGCTGTAATCTATGAAGCTGTGGTCCCTTCCCACCGAACCACAGGAGGTCAAATCCTATGTGGGCATGGCGGAGGGCCAATTCAAGGAGCGTTTCCTGAACTACCAGTCTACTTTCACTACCCGGACAGACGTTCATCCACGAAACTTGCGAGCAACGTATGGTCCCTCAAGGACTCATGTATAGGCTACTCCATTCAATGGAAAGCCATCACTAAGTCCACACCATACGCAAGGGGAAATCCGACGTGTGGCTTATGTATCGACGAACGAATAGCTATGCTAAAGAGATTACGCAATAGTGATTGCCTAAACACGAGAAGTGAATTTTTCACACGTTGTCCACACGTCACCAAACATCTATTTCATAACTACAAGACTCCGGACTGATTCTTTGTAATTTTATTTTAAATTTTTTTAATTTCATTTTCAACCTAAAAACTTTCCGTACTTTCGTTCTCAGTATGGTGAAATAACTATTGTGTAACCACTTATATATATATATATATATATATATATATATATATATATATATATATATATATATATATATATATATATATATATATATATATATATATATATATATATATATATATATTAATATATATATATATATATATATATTAATATATATATATATATATATAAATTAATAAAACCAATGAAATAAAAACAAAGAACAGGTTCCTTATATTGAAAAATTCATCATTTACGATCGTTTTGGGGATATATATGTCTGTTGGTATGTATATCATCTTAAAGATCTATCAAAAAAAATTACAAGTTATCAGAGGAGATATACATACCTTCACCTATGCATGCCATCTTCAGAAGTGATGAAGTATGTTTATTGAAAGAAACAAAGTATTAATATAAAAGGTCTGTTTGGGAAGAGGTTTTGAATTGACCAATAGAAAAGAGTTACATGTCAAGTTAATAGAATTACAGTAGTAGAACTTGATGCTAGGAGTGGAGGACTGTAAATGTATGCTTTGAATTAAAAGAATACAATGGGAAACTTACCTTTATATTAATATTTTGTTTCTTTCAATAAACATACTTCATCATTTCTGAAGATGGCATGTATAGGTGAAGGTATGTATATCTCCTCTGATAATTTGTAATTTTTTTAGATAGGTCTTTAACATGATATACATACAAACACACATATATATACCAGAAACGATCGTAAAATGATGAATCTTTCAATATAAGGAACCTGTTCTTTGTTTTTATTTCATTGTTTTTATTAATTTATCTTGACTCTGTTTTCCTATGATTTTTATCGTTAATTTCTGAATGTATTTTCTCTTTTCATGATATCTTCTATATTTGGATTACACTGAGTTCATACGGATTGGACACTATGGTTTATTTTGTTAGATTTATCTACATACATATATATATATGGATATATATATATATATATATATATATATATATATATATATATATATATATATATATATTTATTAAAATAACAGATTAAAGCAAAGAATCGCTGATTTCACCCTTAACGGGATCTTCAGCTGACCCAGTTAAGGGTGAAAGCAGCGATTCTTTACTTAAACTTAAATCTATTGCTCTACGCTTCTTATATATTTGATATATATTTATCCTTATCGAGCCCATTTTGGATTTTAGTCTTCAATCTATTATTATTACTATATATATATATAATAAAATAGATAAGTCAAATAATTAAAATTTAGCTTCCTTTATTACCGGAAATTTATAAATTCTTAAATTAATAAATTTAATTTATAATAAATTGGAGAGAAAGCAACTGGTGCGTGTGTTTCTTATTGGCAACATCACCCTCCCAAAGCATAACAATATCGGTTTCAACACACGTTTTCAGATAAAGAATCTTGCTAAACAAATTCAGGAATGAAATATATATATATATATATATATGTAGGAGGTGAGTTTTATTGTAGTACAATAAAGCAATGCAGATATCGTATAAGAAGCACTCTACAGTTTGTAGGACAGGAGTATACATAATATAAGATCAAAAGATGGTTAAAGGAGTTCCATGTATTTTATTATGCGCATTTCAAAAACAAACATCATCATGCAATAATATTTGTGTTTTCATCAGATAAAGCAGGAGAACATGATATGAAGGCTAAAAAACACTTGTGGATAGTGTAGTTTTAAATCAACATATGAAAAGTGGTTTTAGATTGATGTGTGATATTGGGAAAAATATTTTATTTAGAGAGGGGGTGGGGTGGAAAGGATGAAAAAGGGGAGGAGATGAGAGTGAAGGTGGAGAGGGAGAGATGGGTGATAGAGACAAAGAGATAGTTTTTTATAACTGAGAGAAGATATATTGTTTTACATAGAGAGGTTGAAAACCGTTGGAAGATAATGTATAAATTAAAAGTATTTGAAAATTAACGAAGGGAAAAATATGTACGAGGAAAAAATATTTTATTTAGGGAGGGGGGGGTGGAAAGGATGGAAAAAGGGGAGGAGATGAGAGTGAAGGTGGAGAGGGAGAGATGGGTGATAGAGAGAAATAGATAGTTTTTATAACTGAGAAAAGATATATTGTTTTACATAGAGAGGTTGAGAACCGTTGGAAGATAATGTATAAATTAAAAGAATTTGAAAATTAACGAAGGGAAAAATATGTACGAGGAAAGAAAGGGAGTTTATGTATGAAGATAGAGAGAAAAAATAATAATTGCGGATGAATATTCTAACGTCAAAAAGGTGTATGTTGATAAGTATTGTGGCAATTTCAAAATTAACGAAGAGAAAAAATTATTAAGGTTTGTGTGTAGAAGGATTTGAGAAAAATAATGTGAAGTTAAAGTTTGTATATTGAAGGAATTGATAATATGTGCGAAGAAAGAGTTAATATGTATTAAAAAATTATTAAGGTTTGTGTATTAGATGATTTGAGAAAAATAATGTGAAGTTAAGGTTTGTATATTGAAGGAGTTGATAATATGTGCGAAGAAAGAGTTAATATGTATTAAGAATGAGTTCGTTGATGGGGAGAAAAAATAATAAATTAAGGATGAAATTGAGATTAAAAAGTTTTATGATAGAGAGAAAAAATAATAATAATTGCGGATGAATATTCTAACGTCAAAAAAACAAATGTATATGTTATGAAGGATTTTACAAGGTGAAGATAGAATGGGGGTAATGAGTAAACAAGTATTATAGAGTGTATAATGCCCTTTGAAGTAAGGTAGGAAGATGGGTATATTTTAAAGAGGTGTATGTATATGTGCCTTTGAGAAAATATTCTAAATTGATAAAGAATTGAATATTAGCTGTATACTTTGTGAAAAGTCCTATGGAATTTGTGCAGGCAGATAGAAAACAAATCTGTACGTCTATTTATTATAGAATCTAGATTAGAGATAATGGTAAATTTTTCATTTAGGCAGAGATTACAGATTTTAGATAGAGAGCTGTTCAAGTATGAGGAAGCAGAAGAAACCTTCTTCCAAAAGATGGTATATTTAATGTGTTTGTCTTTCAAGGACCATATGAGTTCTGAGAGAGCCGTGTTGGTTCTTTTAAGTTTGTATTTAAAAGATCAATGGTGATTATAGAGACGAGCTTTAAAAGAGGTGGAAGTGGAGCCAAAATAGGTGAAGGAATTGGTGCTAGTTATAACTTTACATTCATAAATTAAGTTTTTATCAAGACAATGGTTGTTGAGAGAACATTTATTTTTAATGCGGCAGTTACAATAAGAGAGATTATTAATGAGTGACCTAGTGTTATCTATAGAAGGAATTGGATTGGAGAAGTTGTTTGCGATAGGAATAATAGGAATAATAGTTTCTTGATTTAGAGTTGGATTATGAACATTTAGCGAAGTTGTGTTTGACGTTGTATTTGGGTTTACAGAAGTTAGCCTAGGGTTTACAATGACGTCGGGAGTACTATTACTGTTATTATGAAATTCAATGTTGGAAGGAAGAGATTTAGTATTTAGTATTTTATTGTTGTGTTTAGAGATGATATAGGAAATATTGGAGGATGTAGAATAAGAAAATTTGATGGTGTGTTTGTTAAATATTTTACTATAGATATGTGAGGGAGGGAAGCATTTATTTAAGGCACTAAAAAATAATTTAGGAATATTGTTATTAATAGAGATGGAGAAAGGAGCATTATACCAGATTATGTTTTTGTATCTAGGTCTTTTATTAAAATTATTGGAATGATCATGATTAATTATTCTACTGTAAGTTTTTCTAGAATTTGTTTCTTTACTATATTTGATTTTATCTGGATAGCCGGCTTTAGAAAGTGCGTTATTATAGTAATTGGCGTTAGCATCAAAGATGTTTTTATTAGAAGATATGTTAGATATTCTTTTTCCAATATTACTAACTATAGCATTCTTGATATTGGTAGGATGGTTAGATTTAAAGTTAACATAATTTAGGTTCTCATTGTTTTTATGCCAGTGTCAAGATTAAGAGATACATCCAAGAAATTAGCTAGTTTGATACTATTATCAAATTCAATTTTTAGGTTTTGTTGGTTAAAGAGATTACGTATATTGTTCTTAATAATATTGAGGTTAACTATATTGCAATTTAAGATAGTAAAGAGTCCATCGTCACGATAAATTCCACCGCGAATTTGAGGAATTTTCCGACTCAAAGAGTTCAAAATAAAGATACCAATTAAATCAGTCAATTGGGATAAATCGGATGCTCCCTAAAAGGGAACTTCTATACCAAAGAACATGACTTCCTCGATCATCTATTTAATTCTAGACGAAATCCTCCTTCCAACAAAAATCTAGTACAATTCGAGGAAGAATTAACTAAAATAATAAAAAATCTTAAATTCAAGAGATACCCTTACAGAGGACAAGAGCACCTTGTAAATCTCAAGAACACAATTTCTAACCTAAATTCCTCAAAAAATGTTTTAGTCCACTCTGACAAAACCAATAACTTATATGGTATTTCCAAGGATAATTATAACAACCTTATCCTGAAGGAACTTAGGAAAAAGTATCGTAAAACCAACCATGAAAATTTAGAATACATAAACCTTGAAGCCTCAGAGATTATGTCAAAACTTGGCATTGAAAAAAAGACCGACCCATTCCTCCCAGGAACTCCGAGAATAAATCTCTAGGATCACAAAAACAATTTTCGCACTGAACTACCTGTTAGATTAATCGCCCCCTCTAAATCTGATCTGGGTGTTGTTAGTAAAGCCATCTTGGATAGAATTATCCCACAGGTTAGTTATAATTGCTCTTCTTTGAACCTAAATTTATGGTTTGGTACTTCTGAAGTGATTGGCTGGTTCAACAAATTGGATAATAAAAACAAACTAAAATTTATTCAATTTGATATTGCCAGCTACTATTCCTCCATTTCGCCTTCACTTCTCAATAATGCTCTATCTTTCGCACTTAAATATTCTGACATCACCACAGATGAACTTCACATCATCCTCACCGCACGTAAAACCATCCTAGAGTTCAACAACGAATATTGGACCAGAGCCGATACCTCTAGCAACTTCGACATCACAATGGGAGCATCCGACTCATCCCAATTGACTGATTTAATTGGTATCTTTATTTTGAACTCTTTGAGTCGGAAAATTCCTCAACTTCGCGGTGGAATTTATCGTGACGATGGACTCTTTACTATCTTAAATTGCAATATAGTTAACCTTAATATTATTAAGAACAATATACGTAATCTCTTTAACCAACATAACCTAAAAATTGAATTTGATAATAGTATCAAACTAGCTAATTTCTTGGATGTATCTCTTAATCTTGACACTGGCCTATATTACCCTTACCATAAAAACAATGAGAACCTAAATTATGTTAACTTTAAATCTAACCATCCTACCAATATCAAGAATGCTATAGTTAGTAATATTGGAAAAAGAATATCTAACATATCTTCTAATAAAAACATCTTTGATGCTAACGCCAATTACTATAATAACGCACTTTCTAAAGCCGGCTATCCAGATAAAATCAAATATAGTAAAGAAACAAATTCTAGAAAAACTTACAGTAGAATAATTAATCATGATCATTCCAATAATTTTAATAAAAGACCTAGATACAAAAACATAATCTGGTATAATGCTCCTTTCTCCATCTCTATTAATAACAATATTCCTAAATTATTCTTTAGTGCCTTAAATAAATGCTTTCCTCCCTCACATATCTATAGTAAAATATTTAACAAACACACCATCAAATTTTCTTATTCTACATCCTCCAATATTTCCAACATCATCTCTAAACACAACAATAAAATACTAAATACTAAATCTCTTCCTTCCAACATTGAATTTCATAATAACAGTAATAGTACTCCCGACGTCATTGTAAACCCTAGGCTAACTTCTGTAAACCCAAATACAACGTCAAACACAACTTCGCTAAATGTTCATAATCCAACTCTAAATCAAGAAACTATTATTCCTAT
Organism: Eledone cirrhosa; assembly: GCA_964016885.1. NCBI lineage: Eukaryota > Metazoa > Mollusca > Cephalopoda > Octopoda > Eledonidae > Eledone > Eledone cirrhosa. The sequence continues at coordinate 66,186,479 of OZ024740.1, read as the reverse complement.
TATTCCTATCGCAAACAACTTCTCCAATCCAATTCCTTCTATAGATAACACTAGGTCACTCATTAATAATCTCTCTTATTGCAACTGCCGCATTAAAAATAAATGTCCTCTCAACAACCATTGTCTTGATAAAAACTTAATTTATGAATGTAAAGTTATAACTAGCACCAATTCCTTCACCTATTTTGGCTCCACTTCCACCTCTTTTAAAGCTCGTCTCTATAATCACCATTCATCTTTTAAATACAAACTTAAAAGAACCAACACGTCTCTCTCAGAACTCATATGGTCCTTGAAAGACAAAAACATTAAATATACCATCTTTTGGAAGAAGGTTTCTTCTGCTTCCTCATACTTGAACAGCTCTCTATCTAAAATCTGTAATCTCTGCCTAAATGAAAAATTTACCATTATCTCTAATCTAGATTCTATAATAAATAGATATACAGATTTGATTTCTATCTGCCTCCATAAATTCCATAGGACTTTTCACAAAGTATACAGCTAATATTCAATTCTTTATCAATTTAGAATCTTTTCTCAAAGGCACATATACATACACCTCTTTAAAATATACCCATCTTCCTACCTTACTTCAAAGGGCATTATACACTCTATAATACTTGTTTACTCATTACCCCCATTCTATCTTCACCTTGTAAAATCCTTCATAACATATACATTTGTTTTTTTGACGTTAGAATATTCATCCGCAATTATTATTATTTTTTCTCTCTATCATAAAACTTTTAAATCTCAATTTCATCCTTAATTTATTATTTTTTTCTCCCCATCAACGAACTCATTCTTAATACATATTAACTCTTTCTTCGCACATATTATCAACTCCTTCAATATACAAACCTTAACTTCACATTATTTTTCTCAAATCATCTAATACACAAACCTTAATAATTTTTTAATACATATTAACTCTTTCTTCGCACATATTATCAATTCCTTCAATATACAAACTTTAACTTCACATTATTTTTCTCAAATCCTTCTACACACAAACCTTAATAATTTTTTCTCTTCGTTAATTTTGAAATTGCCACAATACTTATCAACATACACCTTTTTGACGTTAGAATATTCATCCGCAATTATTATTTTTTCTCTCTATCTTCATACATAAACTCCCTTTCTTTCCTCGTACATATTTTTCCCTTCGTTAATTTTCAAATTCTTTTAATTTATACATTATCTTCCAACGGTTCTCAACCTCTCTATGTAAAACAATATATCTTTTCTCAGTTATAAAAACTATCTATTTATCTCTATCACCCATCTCTCCCTCTCCACCTTCACTCTCATCTCCTCCCCTTTTCCCATCCTTTCCCCCCCCTCCCTAAATAATATATTTTTTCCTCGTACATATTTTTCCCTTCGTTAATTTTCAAATTCTTTTAATTTATACATTATCTTCCAACGGTTTTCAACCTCTCTATGTAAAACAATATATCTTCTCTCAGTTATAAAAACTATCTCTTTCTCTCTATCACCCATCTCTCCCCCTTCACTCTCATCTCCTCCCCCTTTTCATCCTTTCCACCCCACCCCCCTCTCTAAATAAAATATTTTTCCCAATATCACACATCAATCTAAAACCACTTTTCATATGTTGATTTAAAACTGCACTATCCACAAGTGTTTTTTAGCCTTCATATCATGTTCTCCTGTTTTATCTGATGAAAACACAAATATTATTGCATGATGATGTTTGTTTTTGAAATGCGCATAATAAAATACATGGAACTCCTTTAACCATCTTTTGATCTTATATTATATATATATATATATATATATATATATATACATATATATATATATGTGTGTGTGTGCGTGTGTGTGTGTATGTATTGACTGGTTTTAAACAAAGCACAAACATTTTCCAGTGGTTTTTAGCATTTAAATCTATTTTGGCGCATGGATGAAATTGTATGGAATTAGAATTTATATTGGCATTAAATATTAAGTGTGTACTGTACATGCTGCAAGACTATTTGATATTCCGTTACCTGCATTCTGCATCCCCCCTTTCATAAGCATGCAGTTAACTGAGATTCAAGTAGGTAATAAATTAATTTCATAATCATAATATAATAAAAGCAGTAGTGCGGGACTGTGTCCTGAAAATATCTTTTTATTTCGTGAGTAAAATAAGTTGGATTATTATGAATCAATAATGAATGAATGTTACATATTTTATGTACTAATTTTCGTAGCTGTTCATTAAACATAACTATTCTTATATATAATGATTGTTTGTTTTAAGATTCATTTCTTTAAAATGCTCAAATGTCAATACAGCCGGTTATGATATAACGGACGCTTGATCACATATCGATTGTATTAACGTTCATATATTTGCATCGTTATATCATAACGTTTATATTTCTATCGCTAATTTTCTCCTCTTTCGTTTTCATTCCACTTCATCGTGATGCAGTTTGTATATAATATCGTCGTTTTGAAACGTATCATGGATTACTTTACTGATTACATAAGACAGTGTAACACAGTGTCTCTTCCATTTCTGTGCACATTGTCAATTTCGATTTTATTTGACGTATCATATCGGCATGCATATATATCTGCGTATAATATCAATATGCCCACTACACATACTAGCAGAAAAACAACCGAAGAGTAGCTTTTATGGTAGTATTTCATAATTCCGAATATCCCATTGGATCCACCGTCGGTTTCGAAAATACTCATTTAGTTGTTCCATCAACTGGTGTCTAATGCGTAAAAGAACATGCAAATAGTCCCTAAACCGAAACATTGTAACACAATGGAAGACAGAGCTGGAGCTTTTGTATTTTAGATAAAATACAAGAGTAAGTCTTTCTACAAAGTTTTCATCTACACATTATCATTCACAAGGCTGAAACGAACACTATGATTGCATTGCGAATGACGTATTCGCGGTGCTATATTTGCAAATCATAAAATTTAATGCATAGTGCATCACAATGATCTTCAGTCATAGTTAACTCTAATGAAACATTGTCAGGGATGTCGTGGCTTTGCTGTGTTCGACCATGTAATTATTCTTAGAATTAATTATACGTAAATATCTAAGGGCATTCTTACATATCATCTCTTGGTATTTATTCTTAAATACCATCTTTTGTAAAGCATTTGTATACGCATTACAATCGAAATAGCCTGGTTGGAAAAACTTGCAGATATATATATAATAAATTAGCAGCAACAAATTGACTTAACAATGAGTACCCTATGCGATACACTAAATATCAACAGTTTTTCCGAAGAACTGTTTCACACAAAGGTATTTGACTCAGCAGTTTTGGTTGACTTAAATTGTCATAGCAGAATTTTGTCAAAGTCCTAACGCAGTTGGTTCGGATACGAAACCTATGTCTAAAACAACAAAACCATGTCTATATTCATTACCTCGATTCAGGCTGCAGATCTCAATACAAAAATAATATGACTAAATCGAGAGTCTGTAACAAGCAATTTTGCTTGAACAGAGTATATATATACCGAACGATGTTAAACAGTATTTTGAAAATAATAAATGTAGTGTAAGTAGTATGCTTTTTGGGGGTTTTGGAAAAGAAACTCAAATATATTTGATTGATTCAAATTATATTTCTTTATTTGCATGGATCTTACACAGTCCCATTTCTAAATATTTCTAAAGCATATTCTTAGCGTCATGAATAAAAAAAAAAACCTCCATACCGACAGATATACACAACACACACTGACACACACAGACACATACATGCAGCCACATATCAATATACATATGTGTGTGTGTGTGTGTGTGTGTGTGTAACAATGAATAGGGTTGTGTAAAATATACACTTTAAAAAACATCTATTTAAGCGGATCTTTTTTAACAATAAAATGACGCGATCACATACTACCCATTTGAGTTAAACACAACAGATCGTTAGTAAACATCCTTTCTTTTTTTTCTACAACAAACGATCTATTGTGACAGACATTTAAATGTTATTTATTCGGCTGTTTTTTGTGACCGGCCACGCAAAGATCTGCTTTGTTTATTGTGATTCACTTCAGTGATTTCAGAAAAATATAAACGAATAAGTATGTAATTTGAAATTGTTAAGAGTGTTAATTTTTGTATATTTTCTCTTCGACATATCTCCTGGTTATGATTTGTATATATAAATACGAATACAAAATGGATATATATATACTAGACCACCCGTGACCCGTTGGGTCACATTCATTTAAAAATGATTTTCAAATAATTAAAATATACACAGACATGTATATAATGTGAAATGAAACGGGAAGGTCCATATACATATAGGTGTGTATGTATATATATATAATTGTGTATGTATATATATATATATATATATATATATATATATATATATATATATATATATATATATATATATATATATAGTAATATATATATATATAGTAATAATAATTAATTTGAAGACTAAAATCCAAAGAGGGCTCGATAAGGATAAATATATATCAAATATATAAGAACCGTAGAGCAAAAATTTATTAAAATAACAGATTAAAGTTTAAGCAAAGAATCGCTGCTTTCACCCTTATCTTCTGAAACTCCCTCCGGTTGCAACGTTTCTTGAAATATCCACTTCTGCGTTTACAGATGACTTTGTTAGTTTCAGAAGATCCCGTTAAGGGTGAAAGCAGCGATTCTTTGCTTAAACTTTTTTCTGTTATTTTAATAAATATATATATATATATATATATATATATATATATATGTGTGTGTGTGTATGTGTGTTTGTATATATACATGTGGGTGTCTGTATGTGTGTTTGTATATATACATGTGGGTGTCTGTATGTGTGTTTGTATATATACATGTGGGTGTCTGTATGTGTGTTTGTATATATACATGTGGGTGTCTGTGATCTATATGCACTGGTCATAGACACACATGTACAGACATATATATATATATATATATATATACACACACACCTACATACATATATATATACAACAACAACACCACCACTCTTCCATTCTCCTTCTCTGTCTACTTTTCCTTTCTCTATGTCTCTCTTTCAATCTATTCTGTCACAACCACTATCGCTTCCTCGCTGTCTCTCTCTCTCTCTCTTTGTTTATGAAGGTACCTGGAAAATCCCCATATGTCGGGAACCCATGGTCCTATTTACGCGAAATTAGTTTTCTTCCATTTGTATTCCCATTTCAGGGGCAACATCCTTTCAAATTATTTTCGCATTATGCGCCGTTTTGGCTGTATTCCATTGCAGACAAGTAAGCAAGCAATCACAGAGTTTTAGTATTATATACATAAATGAAAATAATCCAATAAACACAACTTTATCAGTGGATCTTCTTAACGATATAATATGTTTTAATCACCGAATGCCATTGCATAGTGTCTGGTGTATGTATTATTTTTGGTCCTCGGGGAAATGACAACACACATGAACGTGTTGCAATGCGTCCAATACTGACGTGGCATATTTATACAGAAATAATTGTTTCTACTTTTGGGCACAAGGCCAGCAATTATTCCAGTGTACTACTGGTACTTTACTTTATCGACCCCGTAAGGATGAAAGGCAAAGTTAACCTCGGCGGGATCTGAAGTCAGACCATAAAGGGCCGTAACTCTTTGCTGCAAAGAATGGCATCCGACCCTCTGCCGATACTGCCAATTCACCGCGATTGATACAGAAATAATGCCTGATGAATTGAGATCACAACAAACGCACAATTTTGGGAATATAATGCCACGCGAAAAGCATGCAAGCCTCCTCTTTCTCCTGGAAATAGCAATGGTATAATTTGATAATCATGTGAATGTGATTTCACCTATTCTGTTTTGTGTCTATATCTTCCACAGAGGTTAAAAACGCACAAATACGTACAATGACAATTTTCATTTTATTTGCTATATATAAATGAACCTCTCCAACAAATGTCCAATATACAATATCAATATATGCTTTAGTTTATTCTAATCTCAGTACACGGTTAATCACTGATGAATGTCTATTGGATTTTGAAGCATGTGTGTAATATTGCCATTAGCCACTGAGATGAATTTCTCACAATGTATTTTCACAACGAAACAATTATTTTCTCTCATAGCGTGTATTTTGTGTTTATTATACGACGGTGGATTGGCTGTATCGGTAGAGGGTCGGACACCATGCTTTGACGCATAGAGTTACGGCCCTTGTCATTCTGAGTTCAAATCCCGCCGAGTTTAAATTTGCATTTCATCGTTACGGGGTCGATAATATAAAGTACCAGTAATGCGCAGATAATTGCTGGCCTTGTACCAAAAGTAGAAACAATTATACATTATACGATACGCGTATCGTATATGTTTCACCTATATTATGTACCAGGCGTATTAATGTTACCTCCAAAAGCAACCAGCATGAGACCCATGGGTGGACCCCAGCAGGATGGTTGGATAACTTCCATGATCATGGGGATCCGGCCAGATGAGTTGGAGACTGTTGCTTCTAACAGGGCCCGCTGAAGAAGAAGAAGAAGAAGAAGATGTCCACTGTATTCAAACCATTTCTGTGCGGATGTAACTCATTTCTTATAATTAATGATAGAAAATGTTAACGTTGATAAAATAACAATAAAAAAAAAATCACAATGCAAACTTTCGACAAATTTTCAGACTGTTGCATCTATAAAATTGTGAGCTTTAGTAATATTTTCCTGTGTTTGTTTTGTGGTGCAATTAATCCAACACGTTCTTTACACCTGATTGCATGTAATATTTCTTGCAGAAAATATCCATGTTGTAGGATATGTTATAGCTGCAAGGAACCCACCATAATCATGTCATATATATAGTAATAATTGTTTTGGCTTAAAAGAAAACCATATCCTTTACCAATATCACCATAAAATCTGTATGTTTTAATATTTGAAAATACAATTTGGCACGTTCTTAACATATACAGGAAATGCCGTTTGAAAAGATTGAACTTTAGCAATAAACGTTGCGACAAAATATCTGCTACACCATGTTTAATGATTGTATTATCAATTTTAAACAAAACTGTCGGCATTTAAACTGTGGCAAAACATTTAAACTTCTTTTTTGCACATTTGATTAATTCCTTAACAAATAATAGCAGGTAAAAGTAAACAGAATTGTTTACGACGTAGAATAATATGGTCTCTAATTTACACTATAGAAAAAGTATCTGAAGAATCTATAGATTATATATATATATATATATATATATATATATATATTATTGTTATTATTGTTCTTTGAGTCTCAGTCATTGACGTTATTTAACGGGAATGTTTGTTGAAATGAATATCAAGCCACTACCTGCAACCTCAGATATGCAGGACGTATCGGAGGGTTCTTGCTGTTCCCAGCAAGCATGCCTTTTGAAGTGTTCCAAAAAGCGGGACGGGACCAATTTTCTTTAACCATTCTTGGAATCTCTTTGAGATAGTACCTAGTGCGCCTATGGCAATAGGGACCACTTTGACTTCATGGCAGTTCCAAATCCTTTTTACCTCGCACTTTAAGTCCTGGTATCGGTTAATGTTCTCCCTCTCCTTCTCTTGCAGACTCGTGTCGAATGGGCAGGCTACATCCACAATCAGGCACGATCTTTATTCCTTGCCCAAAACCACCAGGTCAGGTTTATTGTGTTCCAGTTTCTTGTCCGTCTGTATCCTAAAATCCCATAGCACCTTCACCTGATCGTTTTCTATGAACGACTCTGGCTTATGCTCATACCACTTCTCAGAATGTGGTAAATTGTTTACTTTGCATAGGGGCCAGTGGATCACACTGCCCATCATGTCATGACTCCTGCTTTTATAATGAGGCTGGGCTAGGTGTTTACACTCGGATACAATGTGAGCCACAGTCTCCTCTCTCTCTCTCCACAGATCCTAAACAGTAGGCTAGCCTGCTCCTTGTAAATATGGTGTCTCAGCCACCTCGTTTTGAGGGTCTGCTCTTGCGCAGCCATTAGCATTCCTTCTGTAGCCGTTTTAAGGTCTCTTCTTTTCAACCAGTTCCATGTCTGTGGATCTCTGAATTCAGTTTTCTCAAAGAAGGTACTATGAAGGGCTTATTCATGAAGGCTGCTCTTTCCCCTTGTTGTTATTTCCTCCTTGGACATCCCCTGGTCTGACAGCCTTCCTCACAAACCAACACCTCACACCGACACCACCATTGTAAATATTACTACGTTTGCCAACACTAAAAATATAAGCAGTAGCAATATTTTAAATTAGTCTCAGGCAGATATTCATTTACCGCCATTACCAATGACTGCAGGTGTTAAAGCCGCCACCACCACTACCATCGCGACAACCCCCCCCCTCCACCACCGCGACAATAGAAACAAAAGAAAAAAATAAATTAACTCGTCATATCGAAATGAATTCAACCAAAATGCACTCTTCCACACCGAACACCACTGTCACCACCACCACAACAAATGAAACTAAAATTAATAATAACAAAAATAACGATAACAACAACAGCAACAATGAAATTAAGAAAACCACCCTGAGTTTTGGCAGAGGAGCAAAAACATGCGAAGCATTTCAGGTAACTCAGGAGGAATTAGAAGAAGCCAAAAAAATGGTAAAGAAAGATGGGTACAGGGTCAGCCTCACCACCACACCTAATAAAATTGAGCATCGGCGCCTATGCACCGTGTCTTATCGAACAATTAATATAAAATCGCGCCTGTGGAACGGGCATCCGAGTCCCAAATCCAAAATGCTTTGCCACATGTGTGGGAAAAAAACCCCCACATCAGACGTGGGCAGAAATATGGAACCGTGGACGTGTTCTTTGAAACACCACAGGAAGCTAGAGAACACTCCATGGCCCCATAAGAAGTGACGACTTCACACTCGTCCCAACGTATTGTGGCCAGAGACTCGTAAATATCAGGGTCACCCACGTTCCACCGGCCATCGAAATTCCCTGGCTAATAGCTGCCATCCTCGGCGGCATCGAAGCCAACACTAAGATAATCGAAATAGCGAAAGAAAAGCAGGAGAACTGGTTCGGATCTGGGATGGAGCTCCTCATCCAAGCGGAGCAAAAAAGCATTGAGGAGATCCCAGAGGTAATAGACCTCACTGACGGCAGCCACCTCACCGTAATTGTCGAGGGCAGAAGGCCTAGGTGTTTCGTTTGTGGTGAAGGAACCCACCTAAGGGCTTTCTTCCCCCAGGCTAAAAGGTTGAGACCACCTCTCCGACCCACCCCAGTGACTCAACCATCAACACCACCAGCAGCAGTGATGGGAGCAACAACTGTAGCAGCAACAACAGGAGCAACTGTAACAGCAACAACCCCAGCAACAGTAGAAAAACCAACACAACCACCACCCAACGCCAGAACTAGCACCAGCGCCTACTTCATCCACCACGCCACAACCAAAACCAACGCCTGTGGAGGATTTTCCACTCGCCGGCCTATCACAACAGGAGACAGATTGTGACGACGAGGAATGGGAAACGGTATCAGGAAAAAAGAAAAAAAGAAACCAAAAATGAAAAAAATTCTCTTCCCTCCCCCTCCAAAAACAAAATACAGAGGGAAACAAATAAACTATCAAACAAAAAAGTTAGGACATATATGCCACCATCCACACAATCATCACCAACCCCATCACCCTAAACACGAACACCATCACCATCATTAACCCCAACACCACCATCACCTACACCACACAAGTCACCAAAAAGCGAAACAGATACAAACCCACAACAAACACAAACAAAACAAAACAACGAAAATGATACACACTACACAGCATTAAATTTGAACAACAACCAATTATTACACTACATCCAACACAACACCAGCATCACATAAAAAGACTACACAACAACTCAAAAGTTCACACCAGCTCCACACATGCAAATCACTCGCATTACACAGAAATGGTACATGACACTAAACCAAAAATTCCCCAAAGACATCGGAGACTTCCGACAAGCACTCTCCAGGAGGATTTATAAGGACATCCTTCCTGAGGAGACCACAAGCAGTGAAAAGGATGGAGAAACCGTCCTTCCTCTACGAGAAGTGGGGTTAGTGGTCTTTCCCATCTTTTCCACTCCATTTCAACATGACCTCACTCAGAATAGGCAGCATAAATGTGCGTGGCTTGAGGTCGTCATGGAAGCAGGGACACCTGCTCAACGACCACAGGTCACTAAACATAGATGTAGTGGCCATCAGCGAATCCAGAATCTCCGAAGCACGGGACTTCGCACCGAACTTCGGCGGCTACGATGTGTTCGCATCTCCCAGCCGTCTGGGATCAGAGGGACGAGTTGCTGTGCTTTTTCGGAGAGATTTGGATCTCACCATACGGGACATCTTCCTGGACCTAGAAGGTAAGTTGGTGGTGCTGGACGTGACAAGCGGAGACAGGCAAGCTTTGAGGCTAGTGGCCGTCTATGCCCCGACAGGAGCAGGGCGGCCTGATTTCTTCAGGCGTCTGGAGATCTTTCTTGGAACGTCCCGCTCTTTAGTGTTAGTGGGCGACTGGAACGGGATCTTAGATGCACGCTGGGAATGTGTGGGATTAGCAGATAGGGGAGGAGGGTGCAAGAGTCTCATCAACCTGCTCACGCGTTTTGAACCGTCTGACAGGTACCGATTGGATTTCCCGAATGTGCCAATGTGGACTTGGACAAATCGCATAGGGTGATCCAGATCATATCTAGATAGATTATTTTGTAGGGAAATAGGTAGGCCTAGCCTAGGCTGTCCACAATTCAAAATAGTCAGCTACACGTACAACAAATTCGTGATCTGTGTGCTTGAATTAGATAGGCTTCATAGAAGAGGACCCGGCTACTGGAAGCTAAACACGTCCTTACCAGCGGGCAAGGCCTACAGAGACCGGAAAAAGGAACTAGTTAAGCGGGCGTTGACGGGGGCCATCGTCAACAACAAGTGGTGGTTTGCTCTGAAAAGAGCAATTAGAATAGAGTCTATTAGGTTTAGTAAGGCTTTAGCAATAGAGAAAAATAGAGCAGAGGGAGAATTAGTTAGAAAATTAGACGAGGCATCGCGACCGACCTACTTGCGGCGAAATTGGCCCCTGACCAAATTCTTCAATGCAAAGCACGAAGGCTGCGTTGTCACAGCTAGGGTGCGTGCTCTCAGATATGAGGGGACGAAAGCCGTTCAATGGGCCCGAGTGGCGGAGGCGCGTCGTGACAACAAAGCCACGATTCGGTCTTTGGTGGACCACGACGGGCGCATGCTACTCGATCCCGGGAAACATGTGTGAAGCTTTTCAGCGACACTTCGCTCAACTGTTCGGGGGCAGTGGCGGGCCGGATCGAGGGGTAGGCTTTAGTGTCTACATCGACGGACTGCCGCGACTCTCGGCCACTGAGGCGGAGTGTTGCGAAAAGCCGATAACAGCCGCTGAAGTACGGGAGGCAATGACTGGCTGCACAAGGGGTAAATCGCCTGGTTTGGATGGTCTGCCCTATGAACTTTACGTACAAATGCCAGACTTGTTCGGAGGCCTTTTGGAGGACGTCTACTGCTAGTGGCAACAGGCCGGGAGAATTCCCAGCTCTGTGAGCCGAGGAGCGGTGGCGCTGCTGAGAAAGGATCCGAACAAGGGGGATAACATAGACAATTTTAGGCCCATAACTCTGCTAAACATAGAGTTCAAGATTTTGGCCAAGGTGCTAGCAAAGAGGTTGGCGGTGTCGTTGGTGGTCTGAAGGGAGAGGCGCAGAAATGCGCCATTCCCTACAGATCCATCCACGACAACCTCTACCTCAGGCGATACATCGTAGTGAGGGTAGCTAGGGAACATGGCACGGGTGGGTCCTTGATCAATTTAGATCAGTCGAAAGCTTTTGATAGGGTCGACCATCGTTATCTAGCGGCAGTCCTGAGGGCGGCTGGCTTTGGGCCCGTCTTCAGATGCTGGATCGCTGCCATGCACAGCGACATCTGCTCTGTGGTGAGAGTGAACGCTCACCTTTCGGAACCGTTCAACATCATGCGCTCGGTCCGCCAAGGATGTCCCCTCTCGTCCCTCTTGTACGTATTGACTCTCGAGCCATTATTGCACAAACTGGAGACGTTGAGGGGCGTCCCGCGCGAACTAGGATGCGGAAGATCCTTGTCAGCATATGCGGACGATGTCACCGTAGTAGTGTCGAACGCCAAACACATCGAGGCGATCGGTACTACACTAAGAGAATACGAAGCGGTGACAGGAGCAATGATCAACCAGGAAAAGTCAGTGGGCCTGCAGCTCAGCACCTGGAGAGGCAGGTCCATGCCGTCCAACAGCGTCGGCGGGCGCTGGACGGACGGACCGGTTAAATTGCTAGGGGTCTGATCGGTCCGGACCTCCAGACGGACGAAAACTGGGACGAGTTGACGATTAGGGTGGCTTCTCTCACCCAGAAATGGGCGGAGAGGAAGCTATACCTGAAAGGTCGAGCGGAGGTGGCTAACCCGTACATCACATCCGTTATCTACTACCGCCTGACCGTCGAACCTTGTCCTAAGCCCCGCCTGACTGCGCTGGAGCGTTTGCTTTTTCGCTTTTTGTGGAAGGGACGCGCTCCGATGGTCAGGCGGTCCATCTGCTGTCAACACCCGCTACGTGGAGGGCTGGGCATGCCGTGGCTGATGATGCGCAGACACGCGCTCAGGCTACAACATCTCCACCTCTTCCTCGACGGTGATCAGGTGTGGTCGCCGTTTGCTAGAAACGTCTTTCCCCAGCTCGTCTCCTTCACGGAGCTGCAGTCTTGGGTCAAGCGAAGACGGAGAGGGAGCGCTTGGAGACTGGAATGTCTTCAGGTGCTCACAGCCCTCGATCAAGCGGGCAATGTGATCGGTGGAAACTCCACCTTGGCGTTCTATAGAGGATTAGTGGAGGGGGAGCGACGACGTACTTGGAGAAACTCTAGGCGTCGACGAAAATCAACTAGCCAATCTCTTCGGAAGGACTTTCGGGCCGGGGCCTATGGACAACTTCCAGAAATCCCTGGCCTGGCAGTGCTACCGAGGAGCTTTGCCAGTTCGGGATAAACTCTACAGGCATGGAGGTGCCGTCAGCCGGGCATGTCCGAGATGCGCCCAGGGTGACGAAACCGTCCTGCACGTACTCGTCCAGTGTCCGAGCATTGCTGACTTGTGGGTTTATGTCGAACACCTGCTGTCACGTGTAGGACGGATCCAGCTATCAGCTGAGTCCATCGTGATGATTGCCCCGCCCTCTTCCTTTAGCCGGGAAGGGCAGGCAATTTTTATCTGTCTGGTGGCCATGGCGAAAGAGATAGTATGGTGGACACGTTTGAAAGGGCTGAAGACGAGCAATTACCTCTTCGGTGATGCCCTGATTAACTTTTTCAAATTTCATTTGAAAAGAAAAATCAGGGTAGAGAGGGAAGTGCTCTCTTCCCAGCATTTTGTTGAAAGATGGGTGAGAGAAGCAAGTATGGCCCGAGTGAATGGGCCTACTCTGAGTATGTGTCTGTAAATTAAAGGTGGAAAACTGGGAGAGGGCACTTGCCCTGGTGGTCAGGGTCACTGTGGCCTTTTAATGGGCTTTCTCCACAATTGTCCGTCGGAAGTCTTCCCCTGTATTGGGAAATTTTTCATTGTTATTTTTTTTTATTACATCCTCTGTTTTTTTACACGCAGAAATGCCCATTTGTACCGTCCTGTATTGTCCTGTACTTTCCTTAATGTATACTTTATGTAAACCCTTGTGGTTAATAAAGAAAGCATTATTATTATTATTATTATTATTATTATGCATCATTACGCCATACAACATATAAAGCAGCACGCACAATCACTTAATGCCGCAACCGATACCAGCAACAGTTATAAGTGTGGGCTGAAGAAAAACAATTTCCCACCCGGCCCCACATACCCCAACAAAACAAAATGAAAATTCAGTAGGAATCTTTAAGAACGCGTATTTATATTGCGTTAACCGCTTTCACAATTTCATATTTTTTAAAAATAGTATTAAATGGTTGGATGTTAGGCTATACCGTAACTGTCCCGCATCTGACAGGATCTTTAGGATATTATGGATATAACATGGACAATATTGATATTTGATTATTGTTCTATTAGATGGTCAAAAGATTGTCAGAAGATAATGCATAGAATTATATTAGTTCTCCACAAGGTTTGTGCATTAGTGTCACGTGACAGTGCAAGAAATAATCTCATGAAATGTCTTGGCTGTTTTGGTTTAATGAAATCAAAGCTGAGCAAATTCTGTGAATATATCGTTTAACAGAATAAGCAGCAGATGCACATAGTTGGACGTATGCATGTGTTTGAATTTATCTACGTGTTTCTGGGTGAATACTTATCAGTGGGTATTTCTTGCTAAATATAAATTTTAATTCAATTTGCTAGCTTATTCACTTTATTTATCTGATGTTGATCTGCAATTTTGTATGAACAATTGTAAATTGAAAGGCATAGAATTCGGAGTATTTGTTGGACAAAGGTTTTAATCAGAGGTTCTCAAATTGGGGGCTATCATCCGCCGAGGGAATTGAGAAGTTACAGGGGACGCTGCGGCTGAATAGGGTGGTGGGTGGGTGTTTTGCGGTAGAGTTGATATAATAGTATATTAATTATCAAATGATACTCATTATATATAAATATAGTGAAATAAAAAAATACATAATATTTATTTATACATTAGTAAATATTATAATATTTGTTACATATAAATTAACGATTATATTTATTATATATTATTTGCAATTTGCGTGTCGGCAGACTGCCTGGAAATGGTGTTGGTGGCGTTGATTACATGGCCGTGAGGGGGGCGGTGGCCCGTATGATTTGTTAACCTCTGCTTTAAATGCATAAATAAGTGGAATCCGTCTAGTAATGGTATGCCTTATTTTTCGACGATGAATAGTAATACATTTGTTTACCTATGTAATCTTCATTAAATCCTTTATATGTATTGCCATATATTAAAATTTCCGCTGAAAATGTGAATTGATGTTTTTTTCACCATCAATTCTTTGAAGCAACCTTAATATTTAAAGAATGACTGATATTTTCAAAAGCTTTAAAAGAGAAAGTCTTGCTTCTAACAAGAAATATACATTTTCCTCATAAATGTTTTGTGTATATTGATTACAATTATTTTCTTGCATTAATCGAGAATATACATCGTATAATAATCATAAGAATTTAGTAAACATCAAATATATTTAATTAATATTGATGCAATCTGCTAAATTACCTTGTTTTTTCTGGAACAAAATTGCATTATTTGAACATTAAGATTTTGTTCGTTATATTGGTGACATGGTTCAAACCTTGGATCATTTTTACGCTGTTAAACTTCAATTCAGTAACTATTGTCTCACATTCAATTTATAGTTGGACTTGAATTCTTATTTGTAAGCAAACATGTATTCAGTAATTCAATTGCTTCACATTTTTCTATAAAGTTTCACCCGTGCACAACTCGCTGAACCATGAAATCTGATAAAAATGTGTATTGAATATTGTATAACGTTCATATGAAAAAAGACACGAATCGAGGAATCCAAACGATATCAAATGACACATTGTCAGCAACATTTTGTATATCAGAATACATAATTTCGAGATATCACTAATCCATTTCTATATATATGTGTTTTCTTTTCAATATGTTTAGACACATCGTTTACGTAAGGATATCCGGTTTGAATACGATTATCCGTATAACCACATAAACGAAAATTAATAATTAATGAGTTAACGACTGCGATATAGTAGTATTTTACTATATATAATATATTAAGATATATATATATAATGTACAAGGATTTATATTCCGCAACTTTCAACAAATATCGACATTATTCAGAATTTTAGTTTAATATTTAATATCAATTCTGCACCGCATTTGATGAATTATAGCTATTTGTTTATGCAAACCTTGATACTTGAGTAGGAATTTGAGTTTTCAAAATTAATAATATGAAAGCCAATGCAACATTTACTTTAGTATGACAATAATAAGCACGATTAAATGTTATATTAAACCTTCTGTCAAGATGATCTTCAAATATTTACTACCTGAAATGTAAGTACGTTATAACATCCTCGATGTAAATCTTAATGTTTATGTATATATAATATTTTTCCTGAACTACCATTCCGTTTAAAAATATTAATGTGCAACGTAGACTGAAAAGCAATATTAATGCAATTGCGTTAATATATTCTGTAAAAGCAACTGCATAAAGCCCCGGTTCAATTTATTTAAGAATGAATGTTTTTGATAATGTAATTAAACATATGATTTTAAATTCTTCCCGCTATGTTGTAACGTGGATGTAATTAAATATAAGTATAAATATATTTACTATATATTTCTACAACACTTTTTTTTATTCAAGTCAGCTTGTACAACTGCTGCTTCCATTCATTCATACACAATTTTTTTTTAATTTCTGTGAGGACATCTAGGAGTATATTACAACAATGAACTATAGGCCATAACCCTTTCATTACCATGCATTTAATTAAAGACACAGCCTATGATTTTCAAATAATTTTGAAAACAATCAATAGTTTGGATGAATTTAGCAAAATAAATAACTTTTTTTATTATTAAGCTGGCGTTTGGAACACATCGTAACAAGGTTCTTTACATAAATTATGATGGAAAGGTTTTAGGTAGATATAAATTTGGTATCAAAAGGTTCAAAATTAGGTAACGCCGAGAAACCTGAATGTATATGAAATATCTAATGTTTTATTCTTGAAGGTTTTTAAATATAAATAATTACACACACTTTTAATTGTGGTTGGGATCCATTTTGAAAATATATAAATTTGCACAAAAAGATTGAAATACATTTTAGAGTATTGCAGGGCTATTTCTTTTGTTGTTAGAACTATTTCATGGTGGTCCAGAACCACACCCATTGTGATTATTTCCTTAATTGTTCTCCAATGACCACCAAGCACTCGCTGCTCAAGTGATTTTTACTTTGTTGAACGAAAGACTTACCCTTCAACATATCGTGATTTAATGTGATAATGATCAAAGGGTTAATAATCAAAGGTTTCTCCTCTGCAGGAAATTAATCGAACAAAAAGAGAGATCAAAGTATATTTTCTGTGCCCATTAAAACTATACAGAAAAATAAACGTATAATTGGAATCTTATTATTATGGTCAAAGAACAAGAATATGATTAACAGAAATACGAATATTTCTACTAAAGTCTGAATGCTACAATAGTTATGTAAAAACTTAAACATTATCTCTATAACAACATATTCAACTCTGTACGACCAGCATATTTATTATGAATGTATCTAAATATCAATATTTTAAATACTCCATGCGTATATTGGTATTCACATTTGCATTCTAATGCTTGTATCTTTGATTTCCAGAAATGAATATGGTGAATTTGTTTTTTTCTATACGTTTGTAAGTTTACCGATTTTACTAGCTACTGAATGATTTAAGGTTCGACACATAATGTGGCTACTCGAGCGTTCATCAAATATGCATCATGCTATTTATTTGTTCATATGTTTTAATCTGTCATAGACGAGGACAGTTATTTGCAACTACAAAGAAGGAACAATAATAAACAGCAACAAAACAACAACAATAACAACAATGATAATAATGATAATAATAATAAACGGCCAACAATTTTAGGGGTTGGGAAAGTCGATTAACTTGACCCAATACATTACTGGTTCATTATTTTATCGTCCCCGTAAGGATGAACGGCAACGCTAATCCCGGTTGTGTTTGAACTCAGAACGCAAAGGGCCGTTACTATATGCCACACTATGGGACAATACAAAAACAGGGACAGTGGTTGATTACAGAAAAATCGAGTAAAAAGAAGAAATCAATAACACCTAAGAATGTAAATAAAACAATGAAAATGTCCCAATAGCGGGAGTACTGGCCAGGGCTGATGTAGAAGCCCCACAAAACCTGAGTCACTTTCCTCTTAAAGATGAGCCTACCAGGGTGACCATCTCCTTTCGAAATTACTCAGGCTATAGAAACACAGTCAGAGCAGGCCGGTTCACATGGGTCATTCTTCATATATTCACTCACTTCTTAACAATATAGTGGAAAGCAACTCTTCCCTCTCCACCATCAACCCTGAAAGAAGTTAATGAGGGTAAACAATTCTATATATAGTCTTTACAGCCACGTCCACCACAGAACCACTATCGCTACAGCCAACCAGGTATAAGAAGTTGAGGGCGAACGTCACTATGGACTTAGTTTATAACTGGATCTATCCTAAACACGACAAGAGCTATTTGATAAAAAAATCCACAAGTCTAAAATGCACGAATACGTAATGAGTCCGTGCAAACACCGAGAAACTTCTAGGATCCTTCCGTCCAGCGTTTGACGACGCTGTTGAATGGCATGGATTTGCCTCACCAGGTGCCAAGTTACAAACGCACCGACTTTTCTGGGTCCACTTTAGCTCCGGTGAATCTTTGGTATACTTGTAAGAAGATAGCGATCACCTCGATTTGTTAGGTGTTCGACACAATCATGGAGATTTTCCCATATACCGACCCAGCCTTTCCACGCCCCGGTTAGAGAAGAATGCTATACAACAGCTCCAGCTTCCGCAGTAATAGTTCGAGAGTGAGCATGTACTGAAAAAGGAATACAAGGACCACCTACTTGGCTAACAACTTGGTCGAAATTTTAAACTCTGTGTGGAGCAGTGTTATGAGCTTGATGTTATCTGACACTACGCTCTTTTTCTCGTCATTGCTCATCAGTGTTATTAGGCTCAGACTCACAGAACAGGGAACTCTCCCGTTCTGCAGCCAGTTGAAGGAATCGGTTTCAAGAAGATCGTTGAATATGTCTGACATTTCTACGTAAAACTCGTAGGGCAAACCATTTATACCGACCGACTTGCGTATCGTGCAGCAGATGAAGGCATTACGGATCTCGACTGATGCTATCGGCCATTAGCAGTACTCCGCATCATCTGGTGGGAATAACAGTAGACCCTCGTGGTAGAAACAGATGTCCACTACTTTCTCTGGTCCCCGGATTCCTCCGAAACTGCTGGCAAAAAGCCGCTCGGATTTGATTTTAATCATTCAATATCATTCGGTACACGCTCGTCCCAGTTCGTCAAAGACCAAGTTGTGGCTTTGCCACTCGGGCCCATTGAACAATTTCGTTCGTCGTTGCTTAAAGCATTTGTTTTAACCCTCACAATACAACTTACATGTTTTACATTTAAAAAGCTGTCTAATGCCATTCTTGCCACAAGCACGTCTGTTGCAATTCCACATCTAACTGCCTCTTTTAATTTAACTACGCATTCCACTAGTTTCTACTTTTCTATTGTTACTTCTTTACTAAATGTTATAGATTCTACTCTAATCTCTCTCCTGAGAGCACCCATCACCTGTTGTTGACAACACATTCTGTCAACTTCTACTTAACTAAAGAATGGTGACTCGGTGTCTGTAACCTCTATGCGCCTGGAATGATGCGTTAAACTTCCAGTAACCAGGTCCTTGCCTACGTATTGTATATAGGATGTCCATGCCTACCACACATTTGTGATCCAAATAGGAGACCGTTTGCATTTGTGGACAACATATGCTATCCTAATAATGGAAAGTATATCTGTATAAGGTCTAGATGACTCTATGCGGTTCTGCCAGATCAACACTGGCACCTACGGGGATTTAGATCGTTACCTGTTACACAGTTGGAACTGGCTGGTCAGGTACGTGAGGTGTTTGCTGACTCCATTTCTACCAGTTTCTCTCACACAATCCCAGCATGCTTCCAAGATTCAGTTCCTGTACACCGCTAACAGTAAAGAATGAGATGTTCCCAGAAAGGATTTCAAAAGCCTAAATAGATCGAACCGTCCCGCGTCTGTCGATGCGTAGATGGCCCTTAATCTAAGGGTACCACCTTCGTTATTGCTTACGTCTATTACCACCAACTCAGAGTCTGCATCCAAAAAGATCAGCCGTACATTAAGATCCAGGTCTTTCTTAAACAGCACTACCACCTCTCATTCTCGGCTAAATAAAAGACGAGTTGATCTGATAGTCGTCGAAAATGAAAGCTTGTGGCCTGAGGTTGTTCAGCAAGTGACCTTGCTTCCAGGATGAGCCCTGGCCACAAACATTCATGCAACATACATTTATGATAACCATGTTGAGTAATCAAGGGAGGAAACAGAGCGGTCAACTTAACTTTTGGGTGATCCAGGATTTAGCGTGATTTGACTCACATATTTGGTGGGGTTTCTTTTTTGAACCCTTTAAAAGACTGCTTCTGGTATTCAAACTAAATGTTTCCAAGTCACATGCAATACTTTCAATAATGGCTTTGTAAACATATGTTGGTATTCGCACCCTCATAAGTGTTTGTGTCCTCTTGAAGTTGCCATTGGCAAAGCACCCCCATCTCTTCTAATCTCTTTTCTTCTTATTTTTCCTGATATGAGGCCCATCAACTCTTTGTTGGCGTTTGCCTGATTGTGTTGCTGGCGGTGCCACTGGTAGTGTTGGTGGCCTTTGATTTGATTATATGTGAATGAGTTTGTGTTTGTGTGTATGGTGTTTTCTGTTTCATGGGTGTGATTTCAGATGTTTTCTATTTCTTTTTCTTGTATTTTCGTCGCTTTTTTGGTAGTTAGTGTTCATCCTCATCATCATTTCGAGATAATGAGTCCCAGTATCCGCTTCGAATGGTAGTAGGCATTACCATTAGAATACACTTATGGCTTGGGCCCCGTGCTATCCGCCTATGACAAAATGAAACTCGCAATTTATATCATTACGGAACAATTATTACACCTCCAAATCGTCACGCCATCTTTAACATTACACCAAAACACATAACACAGAAACAGATACCATAAAATTCAAAAGGTCTTTGGAAAAGTTCCTTTTAGAAATCTCAGATAGAACTGCAACACCCGGATGTGTTTTCATAAATTTCTACTTCAAGGGGTCATGGTGCCCAAATCATGATTTTAAAGACTTCGCTAGGTGATGTTAAGATGTTAAGTTAGACATGAGCTGAGCAAATATTGACCGAAACTTATCGAAGTTTTCAAAGTTATATTATATATATCCATGTGATACCTGATAAATATAAGTCTTTAAATGTATTGGAATAGTATCTCACAACAAATGAGCGACTTTCAATATAGAAATAAATTTTCTATCTGAAAACATTAATGTTATAATTGTGACGTGCTTCTAAATATATGTCTTCCATTTGAAAGCAGAACAAAGTAGTAAATTAAATTATATTTATTTGCATCGATGCATACATTTGGATTCATCGGTGAATTAATGTTTAAAGTTTTACTCAAATATCAAAGGGTTCATGCAAGGCAGAAAAATTTCGATAGCCAAAATATTTTATTTCTATTCAAATTTAGTTTGTAATATTGAACAAATATTGCCTTTAGAATATGTCAAACTATATTTAATAATTAATACATCCTACAACAAAAGACGTTATTCTGCTTCTTATTATTTGTATTGACGTAGGTTTCTATATTTTATAGAATTTGAAATATAGAGAGATAACAACAATGCCTTTTTGGATCACGCTAATTTTGAATAGACCACTATTGATTTCATATATATATATATATATATATATATATATATATATATATATATATACATGTCTGTGTGCGTGTGTATGGGTCTATGTATGTATATATATATATACATGTGTGTGTGTGTCTATGTATGTATATATATATATTCATCTGTGTGTGTCTATGTATATATATATAGATACATATATATCCAACTACATACATATTCGTTACAATCGTATACTTAATCCTCTGTTTTGTATTTGTAAGTTTGTTTGATTATTCATATAATTGTATTTCATATGTGTTTGTTATTCTCATTGTTTAATATAGCCGCCCATAGTTCAAAACTTTCTTCCCCATTTTTCCGTTTCCTTTATCTTTCTATTCATTTATTTCCTTTTGTGTGTCTTGATAAGTTTATGTAGAGATTTTAGATACTCATTGTGCGTGGATTTCCTTACAATCAGATCGCAAAATTTTAATTCGTATGTACATAATTATTTATGGAATAAGAATGATCCCATAATTAAACGATTGCTGACAGTGTTCCATGTGTTCCTAAAAACTAAAATCATCTAAGGCTTCACATGGCAAAGTCAGCGAAGTGAGCGCAGGAAATTGGTACAAATGTTGGGTCCGCTTATGCTAACATGTACCTACCTACCAAGAAAAGATTTTAAAGTTTCTTAACGCAATAAATACCCCAGTGTATTACTGGTGCTTTAATTTATCAAACGCGTAAGGAGGAATGTCAGAGTAAACCTCGGCAGGATTTGAAATCATAACGTAATGCTGCAAAGCATAGTGTCTGACGCTCTACGATAATGCCAATAAAATTAATGAAAAGCAAAAAGGAGTAAAAGACATGAAATAAATAAAGAAAATCTTTCCTTTACTCATCGCGTTTTTATTTAATTTGGAACAATATATATATATATATATATATATATTGTTTTCATAAATATATTGTTTTCGTTTTAAATTAAAATTTCTTTTATAAAAACAACCACAGTTAAAAGTAATTTTGTATTATATTAACGCTACATTTTTAGGTAGAGTAAAATTAGACTACAATTAAAAATTAAACATTGTCTAATTCAACAGTTCATCTAATGAATTGATGAATTCGCTATAATTGATTGATTCACTATAAATGAATAATTGATGAATTGACTTTTACCTAATTTTGCCCCTTAAGATGTTGAATTTTACTATATTATAAAAAAAATCTACTTACTATGGGGCTTTACACCCCTATAGTATGGAAATAGCTGTCTGAAGATCTAATTTTTTCCATTGGAAATTCTCTGAATTTCCAATCTTTTTATTAGTGAAATCGACGGTAACGACAAGTTGTCTTGTCCTTTACTTTTCCAGGTGTAATAACTTGTCCTTTACTTTTCTAGGTTTATTAATTTAAGAATATTTCTTTACATGCGCCCGCATTTTTCCCTGTATATATATATATATATATAAATGAGCGGAACAAATAATCATCAAACAATCTTTTAAATAAATTAAAACACGATTTAAATATTCACCTGTTCTATTGCCGTTACCATCGATTTCACTAATAAAAAGATTGGAAAGTCAGAGAATTTCCAATGGAAAAAATTAGATCTTCAGACAGCTATTTCCATACTATAGGGGTATAAAGCCCCATAGTAAGTTAATATTTCGCTTCCTGCCCGTTGCATACGGTCAATCCGTTAAAGTGACTTACGCACAAAAATAGGCCATCAGTAAAAACGGGATATTATAATCTTGCTGATCATCCGCTAAAAATAGCAGCGCATTTTCTGAATGTCCAATTTTTTGATTAGTGAAACTGTCGGTAACGGCAATAGATGAATATAACGGTGAATATTTAAATCGTGTTTTAATTTATTAAAAGGTTGTTTGATGATTTCTTGTTCCGCTCATTTTTATAGTTCTGATATCTCAAATTAGTACCATCGAACCACAACTATTATAAACTCCATGCCTATTTCTATAGGTACTTAGTGCCTGTTGGAATATCCATACCCTTTTATATATATATATATATATATATATATATGACCAGGCTTAATTCCTGAGAGGAATCCAGGAATCGAGACTTATCTGAGGATCTTGCGATTTCAGAGTCAGGTTTGATCATTGCATCGATCGTGGCTCGAGCTGGTCGCCAGAGAAAGGATGTTAATATGTCTAATAAATCATATTCGTCGCAACACTGATTCTCTGTTTATTCTATGATATTATACTCTGCTCTGTAAGAACATCGAGTGCTCAAACGGCATACTGCTTACTGACGCTTTAAGAATCCCACACGAATTATATATATATATATATATATATATGTGACGATGGACCGATTTATCGAGCCATAAAAGTGGTCACGATCTCGACCGGTTTGAAAAAGACTTAGCTTCAAACTTCAATGAGTTAGGCCTTAGGATACAGTAGCCACCAACCTCTCTAGCATAGATTTCTTAGACATTAATTTAGAACTTCGCACACACACCCACACACCCTTCCATAATCTAAACGAGAAACTTAATTACATTCACAAGGACTCATGTCACTCTCCCACTGTTTTTAGAAACTTCGTTAAGAATATCAGTAATGGAATCTCAAACCTCTCCTCTAATAAGGCTATCTTTGACAGGCCGGCACCCTACTATAACACAGCTTTGGCTAACAGCGGCTTCTCACAACCTATGACCTACTCTCCCACTAGCAACAACACCATTAAGAAAAGTAAGCGCATCAATAGACAAAATATCTGGTTCTCCCTTTTCACTCAACATAAAAACCAATGTAGGATAATATTGAGAGCTTAGAGAAAACTGAGAAGATCTTGGTGAAATCTGACAAGACCAACAACCTCTATGGAGTGCAAAAAGACATGTATAATGGCCTCATACTGAAAGAACTGAGGAAAAAGTACAAGGTAGCAGATAAGGCCGAGCTTGAGAAAATGAATGTTGAGGCATCTTGTATAATGCATGAGTTGGAAATTGAGAACAAAACACAACCTTTCGTGCCCAGGAAACCCAAGATCAATATGAAAGATCACAAAAGAAATTTTGAAAATGACCTGCCAGTCAGATTGATTGCACCATCAAAATCTGACCTGGGTAAACTTAGCAAAAACATTCTAGACAGGGTGATACAGCAAATTAAAAACTTGAATTGTTTACCTAACTTGAGCTTGTGGAAGGGAACTGGAGAGGTTATTGAGTGGTTTAATGAAATTAAATATAACAATAATAATAAATTTATTCAACTATATATTGCTAACTATTATTCATCTATTACCCCTAATCTACTAAATAAGGCACTAAATTACGCATTCAAACATACAGACCTAACTAGCAATGAAATGCACATTATATTATCGGCTAGGAAAACATTGATAGAATTTAATAACCAACTATGGACCAGAGCAGATAGAGATAACAATTTCGACATTACTATGGGATCATCCGACTCAGCTCAGGTAACTGACCTTGTGGGCTTATTTTTAATCAATTCGCTGCATAGGAAAATACCCGGTGCTACCGGAGGATTATATAGAGATGACATGCTTTTACTTATTGAAAATAATAACTCTGAACTAAATAGAAAAAGAAAACAAATTACACAATTTTTAATTACTTTAATCTAAAAATAGAAATTGAGAATAACCATAGAATAGTCAATTTCCTAGATGTAACATTAAATCTCAACACATGTCTTCACTATCCATTTCACAAGTTGAATGAAAACTTAAACTATGTCAGTTTTAACTCTAACCACCCCAGATCTGTTAAAAATACTACAGTGAACTCTGTTCAAAAACGTATCTCTAGAATCTCATCTAATAAAAAGATTTTCGACGAAAAAGCCCAGTATTACAATGAAGCGTTAGCTAGAGCAGGATATAGTGATAACATTATGTACATAGATAATAATAGACAAACTAACCAAAATAACAACAATTTTAATTACGGCAACAACTTTAACAACTATAATAGAAAGCATTACAATAATTCCAAAAGCCAAAAAAGAAATAGAACTAGAAATATAATATGGTTTGCCCCCCCCTTCTCACTAAATATTAAAACCCACATTGCTAAACTATTTTTTAATGCTCTTGACAAACGCTTCCCTAGAACACATAAATATCACTCAATTTTTAATAGACATACTATAAAATTAACTTACTCGTCCACCAAAAATTTAGCACAAAATATTAACAGAATAAATAATAGGAATCTAAAACCTAGCCAAATTACCGATAATAGCCTAAACAATATTCAATTAAACAAATGTAACTGTAGAGATAGATCTAAATGTCCGTTAAATAACAATTGCTTAGTTAAAAATATAATATACAACTGTAATGTTAAAACGGACTTAAATTCTTTTAACTATGTTGGTTCCACCTCGACAGAATTTAAACTTCGCTATAATAACCACAAGAATTCTTTCACGGATCCAAGCAAAAAATCTTCAACATCACTATCAGGCTTACTCTGGCAACTTAAGCATGATAACGTTGGATATTCGACGGCTTGGAATATAGTCTCAAGAGGGATTCCTTTTAATTCATCCTCTGAGACATGTGACCTATGCGCGGAGGAGATATTCTTTATACTAAAATCTAAAAATTCCCTTAATTTACGGACAAATTTATTCAGTTGCTGCAGACATAGATTGAACTCAACTTTTAAATATAAATATAAATTTAAAATGTAGTATATTTACTTATGATTTGTAATTAATTATGAAACTCGCCGATAAATCTTTCGATTTCTTTTTTTTAAACATTCTTCATGAATAATTAAACTACCCTAAAAGCTGATGCTCCAAATATATCGAATAAATTTTACACTAGATAAACTTCTATAATAAATATAAGACCATCTGTAGATCAAATGGGTATCCTAAACTTTTGGAATGATTTCTGCTAGACAGGATTTGGTAAATAATTTTGGTTTTGTTTGCTTTTGATTCTGATGCTTATAATGAACTTGGCAATATATTGTCAATTAATTTTGAAGGGTTGATTTATGTGGTTGATTTGCGGGGCATACTGTGTTTTATTTTTAATATTTTTTAATTTTTTAATATTTTTATTGATATATTGATATCTGTTGTCTATTTATTCTTGAACGATAATCATGTAGTGTAAAGACAAGAATAGTATTGTTAAAATGAATGTAGATTCTATATATATTTGTGTGTATGTACACATATATGTATACTAGAATTTTTATAGCACAATGAGAATGTTTTCATGTGAAATAGGAATTTGCAGAGTTGATCACGTAAATTCACATGGATGTCTATAGTATCGAATCTGGGATAACCTTCTATTTTCTTTTTCTTTTTTCATGAAAGTGCATATATACTTATGTATTTCAATTTTTTTTGAAGTTTTTTATCTCAGTTTTTTTATCTCAGTTTTTTAACTCAGTTTTTTTAACTCAGTTCTGATTATAAACCTAGGAATTTTAAACTAGACATATGATCATTATTTTTCACACATTATTGATACGTGTCTCATTCATGAATACTGATATTTACATTATAATACCTAATTCATACGAATTGATATTTTTAGATTGATGAAACATAATGTTTTAAATCTGCCTCGTTTATCTCAGGATATTTTTCTTTTCTCTCTATGTAACGGCTGTTTTCTCTCCTAACCACATATATCTCTCTCTACCTTAATACTAGAACTAAATAAATAAATAAATAAATAAATAAATAAATATATCATTGATACGTCATTCAACTGGTGCCCAACTA
Source organism: Eledone cirrhosa (assembly GCA_964016885.1). NCBI lineage: Eukaryota > Metazoa > Mollusca > Cephalopoda > Octopoda > Eledonidae > Eledone > Eledone cirrhosa. The sequence goes on along the minus strand of OZ024740.1, from coordinate 66,159,051 downwards.
CCTATTTTCTTTCTCTCTATCTCTATCTATATCTATCTCTCTCTATTTGTTTCTCTCTCTCTCTTCTCTCTCTCTCTCTCTCTATCTATCTATCTCCCTCTGTTTTTTTGTCTCTCTCTACCTATCTCTCTCTGTTTTTCTTTACATGAATTTCTTCTCTCTATCTATCTCTCTATATCTATCTCTCTCTGTTTTTCGTTGCATGCATTTCTTCTTTTTCTTCGCTTTTTCTTCGCTTTCTTTCTTTCTTTTTATAACTGTCCCTAACATTTTTCACTACCAAATCAACTTTTTAAATGGAAGTTGAAGTTGTAAGGTATGTCAAATCTATCTATTTATAAGACTGTTTATATTGTATTTTGTCTGATGTAGGCATACCATATTTTTAATATGATATCCCTGAAATATATATAATGAAATAAATATGGTTTTATAAATATAGTTTCCATTTATTTAATATCGTATATATATATATATATATATATATATATATATAATCGCTCGATAGTCTATATCACACACACACACACACACACACATATATATATATATATATATATATATATATATATATATATATATATATATATATGTGTGTGTGTGTGTGTGTGTATGTATGTATATATCAGCTAGAAATTGATTGAAATATATATATATTTAAAATAAACTCATGAAACAATCACGGGAGATAATTTGTAAGGTGTGTAATCGCACATAGCTAGGTAGGTAACTAATTAAAGTTTAACTAGAGCTTCAAATATTACCTTTTAAAAAATGATTAATCCTCTTTGTATGTATTTCATTTAAAAAATATATTTCACCATTAATCCGTAAAGTCACAGTAGTCAAACGTATCTTCAGCAAGGGAGAAGATACAACTATCTGTGTTTACACATCAAATGCAAATCTGCGAGTGATCCATCGCACGTGTTGCGATTCTAAATCTGTTAACAACATGTTAGCGTCATCCCTGTGGCGTGAACAGGGTGATCGACAGATATAAATGGCAGCCTAGTCCCTTCAACTGAGTTAGCTCTAAAATTAAGGAACCGTGTATATATCCAAAATTAATCTAATTAAATTAAGGGAGTCATGTCCGAGACATGTGCCATATTCACCGTAGAATTAGCTCAAAGATTCCAATGAATTAATCCGAACGATTTTATATCAACTAGAAATTGATTGACATATATATATGTATTTAAAATAAACATATGAAACAATCACAGGGGATAATTTGTAAAGTGTGTAATCATAGATAGCTAGGTAGGTAACTAATTAAGGTTTAACTAGAGCTTCAAATATTACCTTTTAAAAAATGATTAATCCTCCTTGTATGCATATACATATAGTTTCTACTTTTGGCACAAGACTTGCAATTATCCCAATACATTACTGGTATATTACTAGTCTTGTGCCAATAGTAGAAACTATATATATATATATATATATATATATATATATATATATATATATATATATATATATATATATATATATATATATATATATATATATATATCGGTTCATGTTCCATTTGGAACCTGAACCGATAAGTTCTAGTTTATCGGGTATGTCACTATCTATAAAACAAATTTTATATATGTGATGAGTGCGTACCAAAGTTTTGTTGGTACCCTTGAAATATATATAATAAAATAAATATGGTTTTATAAATATAGTTTCCATTTATTAATATCATATATATATATATATATATATATATATATATATATATATATATATATATATATATATATATATATATATATATATATATATATTCCGACTATGCATTGCACGTGTGCAATATATGAGCGAACCAGTATATGCAGCTCACATCAGTGCATGTCCGTATTATATGCATGTTATATACCATAGATGTGGGCATACATGTGGGATTGTGGGTCTGCGTGGGCATGTGCTTGTGTTTGTATGTACACATATATGCGTGCATTTCTGAATGTGCTTATACTTCTGTGAGCATGCACACGTGCACCTGCATGTACTACGCGCCATATATTATCCATTCATCTACCCTCCTACTCATTCCGCTGCACTCTAAATTTTACTTTAGTTTACTCCATTCCATTTATTGAATCATCTATTGAACTATTTATTCATGCCTTTCTAGAAAACACTTTTAAAACTCCTTATAATACCTGTGTAAGTGGCGTGCCTGTAGTATCAATACATATAATTTTACCCCATGTTACCCTCCCTTAGTATTCACTTAATTATGTTGTAAACAATAAGAAAAAAAATTATTCACAGTTACATAAATAAAATTACAAAAGTTCACGTAAAAAAAGATAAAAGCAAAATTAGTAATGAGAAAATTAGGAATGTATAATGAAGGGCAGATCTGGTTTTATGGGTTTGTAGAAGAAAGGACTACAAAAGTCATAAATGAGACGAAAATGAGGGGGGAAGCAAAGACTATGGGACCACTGTAGTGTTGGTGCTGCGCCCCACGGACAATCCCCGATATTTTTGTCTTCCTTTCCTCTGCATCGCGGGCCGCTCTACCAGGGTTCCTGGCTGAAGTGACAAAGTTGGAGGCGAAGGACGTAAGACATGTAACGTCTCAGGTGAGCGATGTACCTCCTTTGATTAGGAAGAGGGTAATTCCGTCGGGGCGGTTGTTTTCTCCGCCGTCGAGGCCTGCTGGCACCAGTTATTATGGGAAGCCAGCTGGATCAAGGGTCCTCAATAGGAGAGCGGTATATCGGTTGAACCGGCTTGCAATTTGGCGGCATAGCATTGGACGCGGGACAAACATATCAAAGAAAGCCTCTTAACGGCATTTATGAGGCTCACACACGTGGGACACTCCGTTGAAAGGGTACCGGCAAACGAGGAGGGCATCTAATTGATCCACGCACCACCGTTTGGCTGTGAAGCTTACAGAGGCAGCTGAAGAGGTGTTGGTCCAAGCCAAACTCGATCCGTCTGAAAGAAGATCTGCATTTAATGTCGTCACAATTACGTTGGACATTTGTCTACCGGGAGACAGAGAGGCATCACCTGACTAGTCGGCCAGAGCCTGCTCGAACCCTGGATCCACGTATATTCGGCCGTCTTGCTAAGGACCTTGCTGATGAAAGTGTGACTAAAGCAGATTGAAGACAGGTAGATCGGTAGTGCCGAATACGAAGCGGACATGAGGCCGAAGAATCCGAACCTCGGTGGGATCTTAGGTTTTTGCCTGCAAGTGCTGAAAAACTGACATTTCAGATAAGTTCTTCACATCATCTGATGGTGGCTTCCAGTTCTTCGAGATAATCTGCGAGGGACTAACAAGCTGAACCTCACAAAATGATCAAGAATTTGGAGAGGGAGAAGCAGTTCCTCAAGAGGAAGTGTGACGAGTGTATTTTAATGAAGCGCAGCATCGCTGCCATTTTGCATGTTTGGTCTCCAGACACAAGTTTGCGTGTTTGGTCTCCAGGCACTCTCCTATCGTTTTCAAGAGAATTGGAGAGCCGAGAATGGAAGTGGTGACTGTGGGTGTTAGTCAAGCCTCGGACAAGATAGGTTGGATGCTAAGAACGGTATCGTGGAATACGGCCTCTCGGTAGCTAATATTTCTCAGCTCGAACTTGGATGGGTTGATCTCGAGACCGAGGAGTGCTAAAGCTGGGGTGATTAATTGAAAGTCCTCAACTACCGTTTCAGCCGGGCTACACAGGGGCGCATCTTCCAGATATCAAATGTTGAAGAACAAGGAGAGAGAACAGGACACGTTGTCGACTGCCATCGCAAAGAGGAACGGGCCAAGTGAGTCTCCTTGCTGGACACTCAAAGCAGATTCAACCCTGTTGTCAGCGATCATGTGTGAGCTGGCTATTTCATAAGAGAGGTGAGCGAGGGGTTATATGGAGCGGGGGATCGTTTGAGACATTTCTCTAGGACGTGATTCCACCTAACGCTGTTGAATGTGCTCCTCATATCCAGTTTCAAAAGGAGTTGAGACGAAGGACGTGCGCACTCTATGAAATATATGGCAACATCGGCGCTTGAACCCGATTCCGGGCTAAACAGTTTTGATTGACTTGCTAGTTATATTGGCTGTAAGTTGTCGGAAGACTATGCCCAATGCTATGGGTTGGACGCCACTGCCATTCTTCTAAAGGGCGGTCAAACTGGCTGAGAAGAAAAGAATGCAGGCATGACAAGGCACCGTTGCACGAGGGAGACAGTTGATAGGACTGTTATCGGCTAGAGCAATTGGGCTCCTGCCTCTGCAGCGTGAGGTGAGATAAGGTATCTGAGGTGACTGTTGCCTGGTAAGACTCTCAGGGCAGCTACTACGTTCCCACCTGAAAAAGCTTGAGAAAGATTATTGGCTGGAACTTCCCTTATGTCAGCTGTGGTGTCAGAAAATTTATGATGAAACGTTGAAAATATATCCGGTATGGAGCGGAGTACAGTATCGCTGGAGCCCAGCACATCTACCACCGTCGACTGGTCGCCTTCAATTAGTTTCCAGGAGGTGTTTCGTGCTGTCAATGTTTTACTCCGGGTGCTATATTGGCACTGGCAGGCAGCACCAGGACGCTGAGATGATCGGAAGTGAAGGGTCGCAGAAAGAAGCGATATTGCAGATGAGCCTGGAAGTCGGGGTGGGCACGATTACTCTCCCGCTCCCAGGTTCCCTACCATCAGGACCTCGAGTATGAGAATCACCAGTCCAGTCATGTGGGTCGACATAGTCAAGCGCTTGATCGATGGACGTCACTAGTGTTTCAGCCGCAAGTGTGTGAGTGGCACTGGGGATACTTTTTATGATTCTCTGCCACAGCCCATGGCGAGAGATTGCCAGTAGAGCCTAGGCCGAGTCGAGCAGGTTCACGTCTTAGTTAAGGTTTGTCGTGCAATGCCACCAGTGAAGGCATCCCGACGGGCGCCGGATGAGTTTGACGAAAGAGAAGTGCAAGAAGCTGTTACTGTTGGAGCAGTTCCTTCCTATGTTGCACATGTTGTGCGTGGCGCACGAATGGTTACGATAGACCCCCTGTGGGGTCCATGGCTGAGGAGGGGCGAGTATTTAATTCTGGTGTGTAGGAGGTGGAAACGAAAATTGTAAATTGGGAGTGTGGGGTGGTTTGTAATGTTTGTAAAGGTATAATGCGAGGAAGAAGTAGGAAGTGGGTGATGACACCTAGCTAGTCTAGATACATTTACCTTACTTCACAATCAGTCTAGCCTACCACTTACACATTTCACTAGTGACCTTTTTCGTACACTTTGCAGAAATTGCTACAACTTTGAAAAGGCTTGCTGGATACAGGCTGAAACTGCATGGCACTGCGGCCGAGATTGTACCCCTCGCTCTCTATCTGACTCCTTATCTCCCTCTCTCTCTCTCTCTCTCTCTCTCTCTCTCTCTCTATATATATATATATATATATATATATATATATATATATATATATATATATATATATAGTTTTAATACAGATGAGATTCTACAGGACTAGAACTGTTTCATTCTTTTGAAATCAACAGGAATCATATTCCTGATGATTTCGAATGCAACAGTTCTAGTCCTGTAGAATCTCATCTATATTAAAACTGTTATACTCTGCAATGTATTGCGTACCTTACTGTGGTTACCTCCGATTCAACCCGGAATAACGTATATATATATATATATATATATATATATATATATATATACATATATATATATATATATATATATATATATATATTAAGATAAGCAGAACAAGTAAAATTCAATCAATATTTTAAAATACATTAAAAAATATAATATAAATATTTACCTCTCCTAGTGGCCCTTACTGATCAGTTTCGCTTTGTAAAACCTCATAAATCCGATGGATTTATGATGGAAAACCAAAGCTCATCAGAGAAGCATTTTCCCTTCCTAGGGCTAAACGTCCCAGGAACGACAAAATATATAACCTCCTGCCAGCTAATAAAGGTCTGAAAGGTCGTAAAAGTGACCCGTATGTAAACTGGACCGAAGTAAAAGCGGGAAAATCAAAGACTTGCTGTCTGCAATTACTACTAAGAAAATAGCAGCTAAATAGAGCAACAGGATTGTTCTCAACGGACGGAGAAAAAAATTGAAGTTAATATGTCCAGGGATACTAGGTACCCCCAGAAATACATAGGTTGTCTATGATTCAAGGTTGTTCAATGGTATTAATTTGATACACCAGAACTTTAATATTAAGATAAGCAGAACAAGTAAAATTCAATCAATTTTTTAAAATACATTAAAAAATATAATATAAATATTTACCTCTCCTAGTGGCCCTTACTGATCAGTTTCGCTTTGTAAAACCTCATAAATCCGATGGATTTATGATGGAAAACCAAAGCTCATCAGAGAAGCATTTTCCCTTCCTAGGGCTAAACGTCCCAGGAACGACAAAATATATAACCTCCTGCCAGCTAATAAAGGTCTGAAAGGTCGTAAAAGTGACCCGTATGTAAACTGGACCGAAGTAAAAGCGGGAAAATCAAAGACTTGCTGTCTGCAATTACTACTAAGAAAATAGCGGCTAAATAGAGCAATAGGATTGTTCTCAACGGACGGAGAAAAAAATTGAAGTTAATATGTCCAGGGATACTAGGTACCCCCAGAAATACATAGGTTGTCTATGATTCAAGGTTGTTCAATGGTATTAATTTGATACACCAGAACTTTAATATTAAGATAAGCAGAACAAGTAAATATATATATATATACAAATAAAGATTCAGCGAGAATCGCATTTTCGGCGGGCAGGAAAAAGCAAAGCGAAACGAAAAAATCAGAAATGATACTGGCAAAGTGCTCAATAGTTAAAAACCAGAGCTAACCAATGTGTTAAGAAGCCATACAAAACTGAAAAGGTGGTCAAGAAGGCATTAACCACCCAAGCCAAAAACTAAATCAAGCTAAACAGGTAAAAAAAAAATAAATGATATAAAAAAATGACAATCAGACCTGGACTCCCGGAATTGGTGTTAAAATCCGATGTAGAGTTTCTGTGATACCTAAATCAAAATACAGTCTGCTTAAAAATATAAGCCTTGTGTATAACAATAGAACAAGGAATATCACGTTATCAACAGGTATTTCGCTCTGTACGAAATAAGTGAATGGCACGGTGGTAAGTTAAACCACGTATGGAAATCACAAGGGGAATAACCCCAGATTTTGGCAAAGTAATTCAGTTGGTGCAAATCATGCTAAAAATAGCATAAATAGCACAAATGGAATAAGTTCTCACCCGAGAAGTTTAAAATAAACTTATACAATTAACCTGTCAATAGAAATTATTAACAAGTTAATTGTAAGACACGGGGAATTAATATAAATAAAAATTTAGCGAGAATCGCATTTTCGGCAGCAGGAAAAAGCGAAGCGAAACGCAAAAATCAGAAATGATACTGGCAAAGTGCTCAATATATATATATAAACAAATTAACTCGAAAATAAAGGTTTGAGACGCGACTGTATCAGGATTCCGAGGAAAATGATACACTCACGTCTCAATACTCTATTTTAAAGTTACTTTCTTTATACATTCAAAAGCAACCTAATGCGAATTGATATCATACTCAAGGTGAGTTGTCTTTTCTTCCTTCTTTCTCTGTCCCTATACTTTCATTCCTTCTTTCTCTCCCTTCTCTCTCACTGCTACATATCTTTCTCCCTCTCCCTCCCACTGTTACCTTTTTCCTTCCCCTCTCTCCCTTCCACAAGCCATCTCTACTTACGACGCCAATATTCTTCCTTTATCGCGACGATTTGAGGTCGATTCTATATATATATATATATATATATATATATATATATATATGTGAATGTGCAGCAAATAGTCAGTGAGTTATTTATGTGGATTGGCAGTATCGGTAGCGTGTCGGACACCATGCTTTGATGCATAGAATTACGGCCCTTGCCATTCTGTGTTCAAATTTCGCCGAGGTTAACTTTGCCTTTCATCCTTACAGAGTCGATAAAATAAAGTACCAGTAATGTACTGTGTAATTGCTAGCCTTGTGCCAATAGTAGAAACACTTATTTATATTTAGGTTATGTGTATAACCTTTACGTGTCTCACGAAGCTATTAATTTGTTTAATATCACACATACTTTTACATTAATAAACTATAAATCCCAGGATATATATAAATGTATATGTATAGCTGTTAGACACGCAGTGACTAACAACAGAATGTTTTAAGTCTGCGTGTCTGACATATATGCGTAGCTTGTGAATAAAAGATTCACGGGGTTTCCTGGCCGTGGTGATCCCTGCCAAACATCTTTTGTAATGTATCGTCTTATTGGCTAATCAACTAATGAGAGTAATTGTTGCACAAAAGCATCCGCCACTTTGTTTGCACGTTTATTTATCGTTTCGCTTTTGAATCTCCTCCTGTATTTCGTCGTTTTATCATCAAAATATGTTTCTCGTTTTGGTAATTTATATTGTTAATTTATATATATGATATTTTAAATTTATATTAACTATTTTTTTTCAGTTCGTTATAACATGCTTTATAATATTGGTTGTATCATATTTACAAGAATATTTATACATATTATTGTTCGTTTTATGTTAGATTATTTTATTCGAGGTTTACTTTGCCTTTCATCCTTACAGGGTCGATAAAATAAAGTACCAGTAATGCACTGGATAATTGCTGGCATTGTGCCTAAAGTAGAAACAATTATTATTATGTTAGATTATTTTTCTTTTTATTATGTTAGGCTATTTGTATGTAATATTTAATTTTTATTAATACAACTATAACAATTATTATGTAAATTATATTTATTTAATATTGATTGTTTTTTGTAGTTGGTTTATATTAAAAGTCTGAAAATAGCTTTATATATCCTATAATAATATTTATAAGATCATTTATAAAATAACAATTATATAATCTAATTACATTACAACGATAATTTATTATTAATATATATCATGTTTTAACTAGAGTTATTACAAGCATTGCCTTAAAAAAAATATTAAACTAGACCTGAAAAATGCGCAAGCTCAAAAGAGCCACAGAATGTTATAATAAACCTTCAAATGTGTGGGACTAGAGTTGTTTCTGAAAAATATTGTAATCATTATGTATCGTACACTCTGTGGCAACATTTTATAAAAAAGAGACTCACAACGAACTCAAGACGACACGATAATTATCTAAGTGAATTTATAATATAGAATTCGGTTTAAAGTGCATTTCGTATTAAAGTGCATTACTAAACATCTAATATGAGATATTGAACATTAGCTTAAATAATTATCGTGTCGTCTTGAGTTCGTTATGAGTCTCTTTTAAATAAAAGGATGCCACAGAGTGTACGATAGATAATGATTACAATATTGTTGAGCAACAACTCTAGTTTATTTTGAAGGTTTATTATAACATTCTGTGGCTCTTTTGAGTTTGCGCATTTTTCAGGTCTAGTATATTTATGTTTACAACCCGTAAATATATATGTGTGCGTGTTTGTAAGTGTATGTGTTTATAATCTTCAATCATCCTTTCTTTCATATTGATATATAGTTTTCCTCTTTCACACTCAGCAATGCCTTCCTTCTATTATCTGTTCCATATGCATACTTATCCATTGAATTGTGAGCAATCACCATGTGCAAGTAAAGAAAAGTTGTATGTAACAAGGCTTCTTTTCGTAATTACATGTATGAACAAGCTAAAACATGTTTTATTAAGACTAGTATCTAGTAGTTATCTTTTAAATAAACTGATAATAAATCTATATTACAGCTGATTACGTCTTATCTCTTGTTCTCTCCAACACATAATTTGACTTTCAGAAATATTTGACTTTTACAAATATTGAAAATGTTTAATATGAAGTAAGATAATTTCTTTATAATATATTCAATACTCACACGAAATACTTAATATATCAAATCATCCGTCTAAAGAATTTTAATTTTGTTGAATATGTAAAACGAAGTATAATTTCAATTTTCTATTTTAATATCGATATTTATTTTTTTCTAAGATTATATTAATATTACATGGATATTTTTTTTACAACTCAAAAATAAATCCTAGCCGTAAAAAGAATAATAACTTCGAATTGATGAGCATTAATGATATATTAATTTCAGATAAATTAATGTATAATGTATGTATAAAGACTGTCGAATCACAGCAGATTCACTGAATTCTATTACTGGCATTTATATTATGAATTTACAAACGTTGTTCTAACATACCTGAGATCTGGATTAGCCTACCGTAACTCCTGTCTTGAGCTTTTTACAAAATATCATAATATATTTACAGAAAAACTGATTCAGAGAATATTTAGAAAAAATATAATGCATACTTTAGTCGTAAATATATATATCAATTATATGGATTTAGATGGGAGAAAAGTTACGTTATATACATTAATTTATATTTTAGTTCATTAAGCAAAGCACTTACAATTTTCGAAGTTGGAGGGTTCTGGTAAATCCGATAAATCTTTCTAAATTTCTTGCCCTGTGTAACATTTATATACAACTTGTTGACATTAAGTGATATGTATGATGTAGTTCTGTATATTTTTGATGTCTGTATATTATTATATTATTTCTTGTATAGCTTATTTTTTGTATAGTTTATTTTTTGTATAGTTTATGCGCACCGTCAGGCTGTTTTTATTTTATATTATAAAGAGTATATTTATACTTATTAAGTGTTAGTATGTGTTTGTGTAAATGTGTATATATATGGATATATATATATATATATACATATATTAAGCTTTATTACCCATTATATTGTATTGTAATTCTCATATTATATTACCATGTTGTATTTGTATTATACTGTAATTTCAATGTTGGTTGACATTTTACTCACTTTCTTGCCATATAATCAATTTTTGTAACTGTAAACTTTTAGCTTTAGCATGCTTTTCCTTCATATCTCTCATAAGCTTTCATGGATATGAATTCCTTATTCTTGTGAGTTTTGGATGGTTCTAACCGTTAATGCTTCTCATCAGTTTAATTGCTCTGATGAGTCCTTATTAATGGGACGAAGCATTGTAGGCTAATAAAGACTTTTGATGTATTGCAGGCTTCTTCGTCTATTTTAATAATATATATAGATATATATATATATATATATATATATATATATATATATATATATATATATATATATATATATATATTAATATATATATATATATTAATATATATATATATATATGGGTCATATATATATATATATATATATATTATATATATATATATATATATATATATAAAATTTCAGGTTATCAATAATGTAGTGATAATATATCGTTACGTTAGAGATGAACAGCGTACGTGCAGGTTTGCTCAACGAGTATAGATTATATTCCGGAGAAAATGTAGAAAGGATGAATATAAAATGAAAGTGCTTTTTTTAAAAAAGGAATTTATTTGGTATTGACATATGTTTCTGTAACAGACTGAATACCTATGTATCGCTGCTTGCGTAATCATATAATGTTAGCAAGTATTCGATAGCAAATGTATAATCAGTTGTCACTTCTTCAGAGATTTTGGATAAATTGGATAAAATCAGAAAAATTGAAGTATTTATATTAGTAAAAGAGGAAGAAACAGAGGGGATAGTATATGACAGATGGTAAATTAATTTACTGCTAAACAAGTATATAATAGGTTTCTAATGAGAATACCATGAGTAAATCTAAATAAGAATTTTGGGAGTGCCAATTTTAATCTCTACTCGACCAACTGGACAGTGGACAGGGCTGGTCATTTGGTGCAGTAGTATTAATTATAAAGTGTCAATTGGGGAAGGGGGAGATTTCGATTGCTACTAAATAACATCAATGCTAGTAGCCAGCTGGTATATGCATTAGGGAATTGAATCAAGAAATCAGAAATCTCATTTTATCTATAGCAGTTTGTATTAAAAGGTAAATAATAGAAGAGTTGATAGAATTAAGACTAATAAAGAATGTTAATATCTATTTTGACAATCAAACGGGGATAGAGACAGGCGTTCAATCCTGGTAGTATTTATAATATGAAAATGTAGATTTTTAAGCGATGGTTACAGTATAACGATCGCTCTATTCTGTTATTTAATAAAATGTTTTTGGATTTCATAATACAAAATAATTCTACATTACATAATTTACAAAATTCCTGTCCATGGGATAATGGGGGGGCACCCGCTATTATATCCCGTTTTAGGTGAAATTGTTGGTTATTTTCACGCAGCTGCCAAGCCTTGTCTGCGAGTGTTGTTACATAACGCTGGTTTTCATGTTTTATCGAGTAACGATGTCTATAAAGGCGTGATTTGAAGGAGGTGGCTGTAGATCCCACATAGTACCACTTCTGTCTATCCGATTCGATAGTACATTTGTATACGATGTTGCGTTCAAGACACTGATTGTTCAACGGACACATTCCTGGTTGGACACAGTTGCAATTATAATTTTGCGTTCTTGTATTGCCATGGATGGGTTGATGAGGTTGCTTATGTAGGACAGGATGTTGTTTGTTGTTTTGTGATGTTATAGCTAATGTTTTACGTGTATTGTTATGTGTTGGAAGGCGTTTATACAACCGTTTTGCGTTAAGCTTTTTTATATGTTGTTCAATATTAGGGGCGGTTAAATATGAAAGTCGAATAGTGTTAGGGTTTAAAATTTTATTATATTTATGTGATGTTGGAAAGTGTTTTTTAACTAATCGAAAGAATTTTGAGGGTAGATTGGTTTTAAACTATAGTTAAATTCGATGATAGCTACTGGGTTCGCAAAGATAGACCTTCTAATTTTGATATCACTATGGGTTCTAATGATTCGGCGGAAGTAACAGATCTTGTTGGAATTTATATCACACACAGATTACAAGGAAAATTCAAGGATCTCCACGGTGGAATCTACCGTGACGATGCGCTCCTATTAGTTAAGCATATTAATAACCAGAATTTAGAAAGGATGCATAAAAATATCAGAAAGCTTTTTAAGGAACTAGGATTAAATATTACATTTGAATATAACCTCAAAGAGGTCAATTTCCTTGATGTTACTTTCAATCTCAATACAGATACGATTAAACCGTTCCATAAACTAAATGAGAACCTTAAATATGTAAATACGAGTTCTAACCATCCACTCTCTATAATTAAATCCATCCCTAGAAATGTTTCTCTTAGAATCTCCCGCCTGTCGTCCAACCAACAAACCTTCAAAGAACATGACGAATATTATGATGATGCACTTAGGAAAGCCGGTCACCTAGATAATATAGAGTATATAGTCAAAGATCACCAAAACACCCAAAATAAATCCCATAGGAGTAGAAATAGCACAGAATCACCACCATACATACACTACCGCAATAGACACAATAATAGTCGCACCCCACCAAACAGAAGGCGATGTAAGGAGTATATTTGGTACAACCCGGTCTATAACAACTCTATTAAAACCAATCTACCCTCAAAATTATTTCGATTAGTTAAAAAACACTTTCCAACATCACATAAATATAATAAAATTTTAAACCCTAACACTATTCGACTTTCATATTCAACCGCCCCTAATATTGAACAACATATAAAAAAGCTTAACGCAAAACGGTTGTATAAACGCCTTCCAACACATAACAATACACGTAAAACATTAGCTATAACATCACAAAACAACAAACAACATCCTGTCCTACATAAGCAACCTCATCAACCCATCCATGGCAATACAAGAACGCAAAATTATAATTGCAACTGTGTCCAACCAGGGATGTGTCCGTTGAACAATCAGTGTCTTGAACGTAACATCGTATACAAATGTACTATCGAATCGGATAGACAGAAGTGGTACTATGTGGGATCTACAGCCACCTCCTTCAAATCACGCCTTTATAGACATCGTTACTCGATAAAACATGAAAACCAGCGTTATGTAACAACACTCGTAGACAAGGCTTGGCAGCTGCGTGAAAATAACCAACAATTTCACCTAAAATGGGATATAATAGCGGGTGCCCCCCCATTATCCCATGGACAGGAATTTTGTAAATTATGTAATGTAGAATTATTTTGTATTATGAAATCCAAAAACATTTTATTAAATAACAGAATAGAGCGATCGTTATACTGTAACCATCGCTTAAAATCTACATTTTCATATTATAAATACTACCAGGATTGAACGCGTGTCTCTATCCCCGTTTGATTGTCAAAATAGATATTAACATTCTTTATTAGTCTTAATTCTATCAACTCTTCTATTATTTACCTTTTAATACAAACTGCTATAGATAAAATGAGATTTCTGATTTCTTGATTCAATTCCCTAATGCATATGCCAGCTGGCTACTAGCATTGATGTTATTTAGTAGCAATCGAATTCTCCCCCTTCCCCAATTGACACTTTATAATTAATACTACTGCACCAAATGACCAGCCCTGTCCACTGTCCAGTTGGTCGAGTAGAGATTAAAATTGGCACTCCCAAAATTCTTATTTAGATTTACTCATGGTATTCTCATTAGAAACCCATTATATACTTGTTTAGCAGTAAATTAATTTACCATCTGTCATATACTATCCCCTCTGTTTCTTCCTCTTTTACTAATATAAATACTTCAATTTTTCTGATTTTATCCAATTTATCCAAAATCTCTGAAGAAGTGACAACTGATTATACATTTGCTATCGAATACTAGCTAACATTATATGATTACGCAAGCAGCGATACATAGGTATTCAGTCTGTTACAGAAACATATGTCAATACCTAATAAATTCCTTTTTTAAAATAGCACTTTCATTTCATATTCATCCTTTCTATATAAATATATATATATATATATATATTATATATATATTATATATATATATATATGTATCCCAAAGACACACGAAACCGAAGTAATTGGCAGGGCCTGCAAGCAAGCCACATACATTTACATAAATATTCCTCCTCCTGATGACCTTAAATTAAGACCCATTATACAGGTACCACGTGTGAAACCCAACACCTAATCAATTTCCTAGATATTCTGCTTAAACCTTTCTTAAAACACATACAATTTTTCATAAGGGACGACCTTGACATGCTCTACCACCTCCCAGAATCACTTAATAATGAACATACCATGCTAGTATCCTTTGATGTCATCAATCCGTATTCCAATATCCCACAAAATCTAGGTATAGAGGCAATACAATTCTGGCTTGAAAGTTTCCCTAGTGAACTTCCACAGCGCATCCCTAAATAAAGAATTTGTGTTGGAACGACTCAAATTCATCTTGGAAAACAGCTTCTTCGAATTCGATGCCAAATACTACAGACAGAAAACTGGGACTGCCATGGGCACGAAAGTAGCCCCCGTATACGCCAACCTTGTCATGGGATATTTGGAAACCACTCTCTACCGCAAAGTTCAAGACAAATACGGTAACCACTTATACCTGGAAAAAACTGGAAGATATATCTGGACGACTGCTTCATCCTCTGGCATGAAAGTATAGAAAGACTGATTGAGTTTAAAACCCTTCTAAATGGACTCAACACAAACTTACAATGTACAATGGATTAGAGCCCTTTCCTCGACATCCTCATCAAGAAAACAAACAACAAAATAGAAACAGACATATACTACAATCCCACAGACTCCAAACAATACCTTCCATTTAACTCGTGCCACCCTCGCCATACCAAAATGGCAATTCCTTATAACCTAGCCAGAAGGATCTGCACAATAGTTTCAGAAAAATACACATACTACACACGAATAGAAGAATTAAAGAACACACTTATCAGCAGAAACTACCCACCGTCCCTAATCAATAATGAATTCCAACGTGTATAAAATTCAACATCCAGGAACTCAGACACCCACACCCAGGAATGAACCGCAACAGAAAACTCTCCCATACATCTCCATACACGTCCCCTTCAACAATGAGGCATTCGACACCATTTTCCAGAACATTCCTTTACTAAAAAGAGACTCAAGAATGAACAAAATCCTCCAAACACACAGCATCATAAAGAGCAAAAGACAACCTGAATCCATAAAAAATTATCCTCACACAAGCCAAAATCCAACCAAGCATTACAATGAACCATACAGTAAAATAAATGCGGAAGGTGCAACTGTGGTATATGCATAAATCTAATAGACGGTTCAACATTCCATTTTAAACAAGGACAAGATTTCACAATTAAATAAAACTTTACATGCGCATCTGAAAACCTAGACTATGTTTTGACCGGGTTGTCGAGAGCACTACATAGGACAGACAAAAAACAGCCTCCGACAATGTATAACAATCCATAGATCACAAATCAAAATACAAGAATAGAGAAAGTTGTTTTAGTGAACATATCGCGAATTGTACACCTAATCAACATCCAAACTTAAAATGTTTTCCCCATTTACAAATTCATAGACAACGCTTCTTTCATCCAACGTACCAATAAGGAAACGTACTTCATTAAAAAATTCCAACCTCTACTTAATGGACTAAATTTCGGACTAAACTAAAACTGGAACGAACAATAAACAAAAGCCCAATTCCTATGTTCTCTAAAGAGTTACCTCCCTCACACCCTACCTAATCCCTGTTATTATATAAATGAATTACCCATTCTCATTTCTCTTTCCCCTACAAGACCACCCTGAATTACCTTCCCCTGCATATTAACTCTCTAAAAAGGGAAATCATATCAAATCCCAGACTACCATTTGCTTCCATTGATCAGCCAAGTGTTCTTGCCATAACACATTTTGTACTGTTTATTCTCAAGAACTATGCCAGTATATAATATTATTCTTTCGATCCCATTTCCTTATCATGTTCCATCCCCACCCTCTTTTATTATTTTTATTTTTACTTCAAAAACCTTGTTTGTAAATAATATTATTCTTTCTTTCCCATTTCAATTACACGCAAAGACACAACCACGTTTATGGCATGAATGGAGTCGTAGCCTAATATTATATTTCGGAAACCGAATGATTCTTGATTTCAGAGTTAAGAATAATGTAAATAAATTAGTAGAACGAAAATGACAGAGGTTATTAAAATCATAAATGTAATAATAATTAAATATATACATACACGTGCATACTCAAAAACACCCGCCATACATGGACGTACACATAAACACGCGCACACATACATAAACCCACACACATACGAACGTAAACACCAAATACATATTAAAAAATATGTGTGTGTGTGTATATATATACATATAATTATATAAACGTATATAAATATACACACATAAATACGTATATAACGCACGCACACACATACCGACATGTAAATACACATATGTTCACCAAACCTACGTCAACCAAAACACAATATACACATATACACACCTTATATACGTGCATACACGCATACACGCATACACACACAAACACAAAATACACATATACACATAACCATATATATATATATACCAGTATATATAATATATACACCTATAACAGATACAAGCATATATACGTACGAGAAAGTATACGTATCTTCACAAAACATACGGGTAAGGTATACTTACCTATACAAATAAGTAATGGTATAAATATAAAATTATTTAAAATATACTTAGCTACCACATTAAGACGTGAATTATCCCCCGTATTGTTCGTACTATCCATTAGGGTATAATAAGGGGTTGTAATACAGGAACATGTTATGCAATTCGTGTTTACAAGCCGAAATAGCCTCAGATTTTTTGTTTTAAGGTGTGATTGTTGGCGTAGAATATTTCCAGGGCTTCAACGGCGCAGCGATCGCATGGTCTTTTATTTCCGTCATACGATCTAGCTTCAGCTACGATCTCCCAGTGTAACCTATATTGGGTGTGGTTGTCTTTTATATTCCAGATGTAAGCTGAAAGTGACGTTATATTCCTTCTTAAAGTGTTAAGAAAAGAATGGGTGTGCATGTAAAGACGCTTTTTGAATCTATTGGCGGTTAACTCTATGTAGGCTCTACTAGACATGGGGGATTCGACCTTACATTTGTAGACAGTGTTACTGGAGAGTCATTTCCCGGATAGAGGGCAGTCAACCCGATTCATACAATTACAGATAGTACTAGCTACAGCGTTGCACGTGTTCCTGCGGCTAGGTAATTTAGCTAAATTTCAAGCAGTGATGTTATATGCAATGTTAGGAGTCGTAGAGTAAGATATTTTAATGGTATTTCTATTAAAAATGTTGTTATATTTATGTGCTGAGGGGAAATGCTTCTTAATAAGGGAGAGAAAGATATTTGCTAATGTTGTGGCCACCTCCATACTATATGGTTGGTTATACCATATAAGCGTCGGGATCTGTTTTTCATTGGCTTATGCTCATACTTAGTATATGCTACCTTATCGACAATTCCACTCCGAGCAAGAGCTCCATTGTAATATGTGGAAAGGTCACTGAAAATATGCTCGCTTGTAGACGGGAAAACCTCAAAGAAACGTTTCTACCAGGTCCTTGGTTATGCTGGCAGGATGGTTAGAATGCTTATTTATGTAAGTAAACGTATCATTCGGCTTTTTATACGGGTAGTGCAAGTCATTCGACAAATTGAGGATAACGCCGAGGTAATTAATGACCGAGAGGTTAGCATCAACCTGTATGGAGAGGTTAAAGCCTTTAAATAAGGCTGTGTTTTAAACCTGTCGCAAGAAAGTGGACCGCACTTTGTCATGGTCAAAAGACCGTCGTCACGGTACAAACCACCGCCCACATTGGGGAATTCTTCCCTGATAGAGAAAATAAGGAAAAGACCAATAAGATATGTAACCTCCGCCGAATCGCTGGCGCCCATACTCACGTCGAATGGGGTACTATTAATTGTTTTTATCTAAATAGAGTAGTCGAAATTAATCACCGACTTACGGGCATTGAGGATGACATCAACTTTGAAATCCTTAATCACCGTGAGCGTTTTAGCGAAATTGATAGCTCTCAGAAGAATTGCTAAATTGGTGGAGGTGTAGTAGTTATTGATGTCGAATTGGATAAAACGGCAATGTTCCTTGTTGCATATGCCATTGAAACAATCAATCACCGCGAAGGAATTATTCCACAGTGCAAGTGGGACCAAGCTTCTAATTTCAGGTATAATTCTATCTAAAATCATTTTACTAAGTCTACCTAAACTAGACTTCGTAGGGTTAATTAACCGAATAGAGGGGTTGTTGGCGAAATTTGGTTTGTGATCCTTCAGGGTAAAGAAATAGGACCCAGAGGTTCAGTCCGCTCCTGGATGTTGAGTTCAGAAGTGATATTAAACACAGCATCGTTGATGTAATTAATGACTTGATTCGTAGCGAAATCATCCTCACATTTCATTAAACATATTGCAAAATGATATTCAAATTTAGTACTACATTAAGAAACGTTTGAGAATACGATGAATGTCTTTAATCATAGGATATTTATTTCAGGGTGGATCTAGAGATACAAAACTAAAACGACCCAAACCATATTTCATTATCTGACAGGCTAAACGTAGCCATCAAATCTATCACCGCCTCCCTTGATTCTTTCCAAATTGTACTATTGATGTACAGAAAGATGGAACAGAAATGAAAATATATATATTACAGCAATTCACTATAGAGGCTAACAATGAAATACAACATCTAACTACATCATTAATAATTGCACTATAGTCACAGTTATCGTCGGCGATACGTATTTGGGCAATTATTTAGTATCCTTAGGGGAATGTAAATGCGCTTAGATTAGAGTATTGTAAACTGATGTGCTCGCAAATGCTTTGTTAGAGTCAAAATAGAGATCAAAATACATTAACCTTTATTCCATTTCGTGTCTGGTTATCGAACATATATAGTATATCATCTAAGAAATTTGCCTTGGAAATATTGATATGGGATTGAGTTGGAGAATCGTAAGATATTCCCTTTCAATGAACAAGAGTGCATACACGGAATTCAATGTGTTTCTAATTTTCGGAGTTATGTAAGAGAACTCATGTCATGATTGATTAGATTTATAATATAATTGGCTTGTTTTAGATACAGTATTTATTCATTCTGAATCCTTCCACTGTGATTTTAATCATTATTACTAATAGTGAACGTAAGACCTTAATATATATTTTCCTATTAAATATTATGTCTTATCATTAACCATAGTTTTGTGGCTAATTAACTGTCTTAGAGCATAATTTATAGCTGGAATCTATCCATTTAGATCGATATGTAGATATTATAAGTGCACTGTGATATATATTTCGAAAAAAATCCCGAAGAAAATGTTAAATCGGATGATCGCAACACATAAATAAAATTAAGTATGAATGCGATATTGAATGAGTAAACGCAATCGGTTCAAACATCAAATATTTCAACGTAATGCTCCAATAATGTTTATAAGATCTGAAATTCGATATTTTTGTCTGTATTTATTAAATGTTAATATAAAATATGAATATAATCCTTTCCCATTCTCTCTGTCCCTCTCTATCACTCTATCTCCCTCTTCTCTCTTTCTCTCTCTCTCTCTCTATCTCTCTCTCTCTCTCTCTCTCTCTCTCTCTCTCTCTATCTCTTTCTATCTCTCTCTCTCTCTCTCGCTCTCTCACTCTCTGGGTGAATGTGCATCTATGGGCATATCTGGCGCAGGGCTTTACTCACATTGATGGGATGGTGACGTTGTTGAATTTAATTTGCTCCCCCGACATTTATATACGTATGTGGAACAAAGTCTTCGTCTACTTCGTCGACTTATACCTTAGAGGCTGATGGGGGAATAGTCTTCAGACACTCCTTCGAGCGAGCCCTGTCAGAAGCAACCATCTCCAACACATCCGGCTGGATCCCCAAGCGAGACCAGTCAAACTCATGGATGTTATCCAACCATCTTGCTCGGGGTCTACCCCTGGGTCCCCTGCCTGCTATTTTTCCTCTTAAAATCTGTCCAGCAATTCTTTTCTGAGACATTCTAACCACATGCCATATTATCGGAGCTGCGATCTCTCAATTTGAAGAAATTACATCTCTACCTGGAATGCCACTCTGAGCTCCGAGCTACACAATCTATCGAGTAAGGATATTCCAAATACCCTTTGGACGACCCTCATTTCGGCCATTTGTATTTGTCATCGTATTCTTTCGGTAAATACCCAACACCCATGACCTATGTACTGCTTTCGACATCCTGAGCAAGTTAGCACATATATCAGGTTTTCTGATGCGCATGTGAATTGGCACTATCGTTGCTGTCGTACATCTCCCTTCTTCTTCTTCTTCTTCTTCTTCTTCTTCTTCTTCTTCTTCTTCTTATCTACTACTACTACTACCAACTGCCACAGACGGACTTCTATTTCAGCCTACCAAAGAGAAGAGAAAGACAAAGAGCAAAAATCTGAATTCATTTATATATCTATATGTATGTAGACCATGTTCTCTTATACCACATTCTTATACACTTCTGTAGCATGAAGAAGTCTACAAAGTTTCGCTGAAACCGGTACGATACATTTCGTAATTCCTGTTATTCTATGAGAAAATCCCATTAGCATGCTCTACTGTTTTCCTTACTTTATTTATACGCAGACACACACACACACACACACACAAACACACCCATACACACACACACACACACACACACACACACACACACACACACACACACACACACACACACACACACACACACACACACACACACACACACATACACACATACACACACACGCACACACACACACACACATATCCTTGATTTATCTACGCCGTGCAAAAAAACTCAATGCCGAAGTATCGTTAGAATATTCATTTAATAGATCGCGATGCAATGAGCCTTGTTACACTGGAATTTCAACCACGCATTCACAAGTTAATCGAGTAGACAGTAGGGAAGGTTCAATGCAGCAGAGTGTTGGCTGGATAAACGCTATTTGGTTGGTGTTTCCGGAGTTATAGAAATTTGAAGAAGGAGGGAAATGATGGTGGTGATGAACATATTTATTGAATAGTCGAAAGTGGGTGGTGATTATGAGAAGGAGTGGGCATAAAACAGAGAAAGAGAAATAAAGAAACAGATGTATAGGAAAAGAAAAGAAAACTTAACGTAAAAAGAAGAATATGGAGAAAATGGGAAAAATAAGACAAATAAAGAGATATCGTCAATGTATATGCGGTGGTGTTGCAGTTGATAAAGTGAGGTTTGTGAAATTAGGAAGATTTGTGAAAGATGTAGATTTAAGAGAAAATATGAAAATTTCAGAAAATATATTCTTGAAACTAAGACGATGGAAATTTTTGCAAATGAAAATATTAAAAATGTAATAAAATAAGAAAATATTTGTAAGAAAATATTTACTGATATTGGTATTGGTTGAAAAACAGAATTACTTGAGAAAACAGGATGTAACTGTTCTGTGGTTTTCGACTAGTGGGTGGTGACGTGGATGTTGATGAAAATATTCTGGGGATAGTGGACAGTGATAGATGATGACGTATTAGTGAAAATAAAAACGAAAGACAAAAAGAAAAGCAAGACGCCAGTAATAAGAATTTAAAAAAAAATGGAAATGGAAAAAATTAAAACGAAATAAAAAAAGAAAGAAAAAGGAATAAACGTGGACAGAATATTTACCATGGTGGTGGTGTTGTTCGTGTTGGTGGTGGTGATGATGATGATGATGATGAAGAAGAGGTTGAGGAAGAGGTGGAGGAAGCAGTGGTGAAAATCATGATGAGGAGGGTGAGGTGTGAAGATGGAGAGGGGGGGGGGGGGGGGTGATAAAGCGAGATTTGTGAAATTCGTGAACTTTTAGTGATGAATAGGTAATAGTGATGGTAGTGGCAGATGTAAGGGGACATATGAGAAATTGTGGGAATATAATATAATATATTATGAAAATATAACACGGAATATAGTCTATGAAATATGAAATATAATGCAGTACAAAATGTGAAATACGTTTTATGTTATCACGTCTCTTTATGCTTAATGGGACAATAATCGTGGAACTCAGAGCTGAAAATATTGGAAAAAAGGCAAACAAGAAATTAGGAGAATGAAAACGGTGGAAATGCCAGAATAATGATGGAAATGAAAAATAAAGATAAAATATAAATTAAAAAAAAAAAATAGGGAAATAAAAAAAAATAGAATAGGAAGATTATAAAGATAGCTTACATATTGTATGAAACCCTTAAGCGGTGGCAGAAGTTTACTACTTGTTGGAACTAAAAGAGATGGTGTTGATGAGGGGGGAGCATTCACAACCTGAGTGAATGTTTGTGTATAGGGTAGGTGTCGGTGGGTGGGTTTGTAAATATGGGAGTGCATGAGAAAAAACCTGATTGATAGATTCAGATAGCTGGCTCTCAAGCCCACTGTTATAGCAACCTCAAAATCATGAATATAATGGATTCATCCCTGTGCCTAAATAGAGGCATACATCGGCAGTTCCATAAACCAAGTGCTGCGATGTAAACAAAGGCTCCAACCATCTACTCAATATCACACGTTCAATAGCGAAAATATGAGTAGGCAGATAGCTAGCCCATCTTCAAAGAGACAAATATTTAACGGTGCTTCTCCCTAACACAACCGCACATTGAAAAAGTGGCCTCAACGAGAACCTCACATACATTTGTCCCGTCCAGATGAATAGAATAAAAAACCCAAGAAGATTATCTAGTATAACCCTTACTTTATCAACGTCTACACTAAAATAAACGGCTGTTAGTTCTCCCTTGTAAGAAAGTACTTTAACACCTCAAACTGGTACAACAATTTCTGTTGTAGTTCAGTTACAGTAATCTACTGCTGTCATAACAATATAATGTCAAAAATATTAAACTATAACAAATATAGCAAAACTGACAGTACGCCTCGCGAACATTGTGAATGCAACTGCAGAAATCGAATTCTGTGTCCACTCGACCACAAATTCTCGTCCAGTGAACCTGTATACAAAACCTAAGAACGCATTCGAATCCCGATTCTCTCAACATCTGAATGCTTTCAAAAATAAGCGAGTGAAAATACTACAACCATGTCTGAGTACATCTGGCAAATAAATATGATTGCGCAACTAACCCTCTCCTTAAATCGAGCAGTGTGGCATAACAGAGGCACAAGATGCAACAGATTCACCACTGAGAATCAATGTAGTCTCGCTTCATCTACCAATGCACTGAACTGACAAGACGAAAGATCCCCTTCATAACATACAAAGAAGTTCAGCCAATGCCACTTGAAGCATATAAGTGCTCCGGATGATAACAATCCGAACACCAGATAACTCACTATTTTCGTGGATTACGCACCGGATAACGATGTGCACATTATGGCATATATATCAGAGATTCATACACAGGCACACTCATCCATCTGCCCACCGATACCCATCTTATACACAAGCACACTGACTGCCGTTGATCCCCAACACTATCAATACCCCTTCTAGATCCCTCATCTCGTGAATTAATGCTACCGTTTGAATGTGGTAAATCAACGTTAATATCTAGCTATACTTTCTTATCTTATTTTCATTTTTCTACCTTCACTTTTTCATCTTATTTTCATTTATTTCTATATATTACCCTATTTATTTTTCTTTACGTTGGTACTTTTAGTTTTCATTTTCATTCCCACCATTATTCAGGTTTTATCACCGTTTTCGTTTTTACATACCCACCAATTCTGTCTTTGCCTACTTCTTATTCGTTCCAAAACCTTCACCTCTGCTCTCCATGAGTATTGTCCTAAAGAAAGAAATAGTGGTACTGACATAAAACATATTTCCCATTTCATATTCTGCTCTGTATTTTAGTTTATGTTATATTTCATATTCTATATTCCCTATTATATTCTTATAAAACGTTATATTATATCACCATATTTTCAAATTTTTATATTTTTATAGCTTCCCTTAAATCTGCCACTGCCATCATCGTTACGTATTTGATCACTATAATTTCACTAATTTCACAAATCTCGTTTCATCATCATCATCATCTTGACTCTCGTATGTTTATTTATTTTTATCTTTTGCCACTTATCGGTTTTTTCTTTATTCTTTTACTATTTTCTTTTACTTCTTAATTCCTTTTTCCATTTTTTTCTATTTTTTAATATCCCCGCCAACATCATCATCATCATCACTATCTCTCCTTTATGCACTAAACATTTTCATCAGCAACACAGCATCATCCACTAGCAGAAATCTACTGAAAAATCCATTTCCTTTTTAGGAAATCTATTTCTCAATAAGTACTTTTCAGTAAATATGTTATTGATTCATCCAATTCATACATACCCACATTTCAGCCCAAGTAATTTCCCATTCATTTCGTTTACCTATTCACCTTCAGCTTCGTCATCATCATCACCCGAAATTTCAACCACATTTATTAAGTCCTATTATTAAGTTTATTACCATCGTAATCATCACACATACTATGTCCTTATTTCTCTAAGAGTTCCTTTTTTCTTCATCTTTCTCATTATACCCATCACTCCTTCCTGACTCAAGCATTAAAACTCACTTATCCACCTATCACCCCAACCTGGGACTTCCCTATTTAATGTCTGTTATTAGAAATGTAGACTTGTCTCGTGTTGCTGCTAGTCTGTAGAACAAAGTCCAGCGTAACAAGGCTGAGTGCTTAGCCATAGTAAATGTACATATAATGTATATCTGTTGAATGTTTTATTCAATATAATCAAAGAGAGACAGGTGGAAGCAGTATAAGACATATTGTCTAGAAGAGAATAGCACGTCGACTGCCGTTTATTATTTGAACAAATGTATGGTAATGCCTCAAATATTGGAATTTAGATTATTTCCCTCTACGTAGTTAACTTGCCTTCAGCCACACTTATTGAAATATTATCAGAATATATATCAAATAAACAAATATATAATTCTCGCTTTTATTTTAACAATGTGGCAATTGATTGCAATTAAGATATAACATTTTTTTGCTCCGATATTTTAACATCTCTTCAAATATAAAAAAAAAAGCTTTAGATATAATTTTTTAAATATTTATATTGAACTGTCCAGAAATTAGGATGATTACCCGGTATTGCTTAGCATCTATTATAAGTACATTTGTATAATATTGTAATTTTTAAAAAATTGTTTATAATTATATTTTTAATAACTGAATATTTCTATGGCAAAAATATATCGGACTGAAACGAATTCCCTCATAAATTCTAGAGTGCAATATTACATGCGTATAGACAATCAGAAGCCCCGAACTTTTCCCGGTTTTGCTTGAGAGTAGAAAACATTGACCTACGGGAGAAGCGATTCCGTTGCAAGTCTACATTGTTTCGCTGACAAGCATCCTTATTTTCAGCTGACTATATTAAAACACTGAAATTATGTGCCTTAGGGAATGAGACAACAGGCCGCTCAGATAGAAAATTCAAATCATTACATTATCACAAATTCGAAGGCCACGCTCATTCAGATTTTCATACATTTCTGGTAATTATTATACTGAGGGATCGAGAAAGAGATTTCAAATCGAATTGAACATTTGATTTGAACTCCAGTTTTCAGTTTTCTTTGGGTTTTTTTGTAGTCCTCTCTCTTTATATTATGTAGATAAGACTGTTATTATAATACAGTATCTAGTGACTGTTATTAAAGAACCCAAGGAATAAATATAAATAGTAAACAAGATTTCACGATAATTTTAGGAAACGTAAATAATTGATGAACTTGTGTCTAACTCAATTTTAAATTGAAATATATAAGGAAAATGAATTATTAATTTTAGTTGTGGCAGTTTCTACTTACATTAGCCAGTCATTAAAAATCCAACACAAATATTTATTTCAAAATTCACCTCATATAGGACAAAGTATGAATATTTATTTGACATATAAACAGAGGGAGTTTGAAAAATGTTAATATCTTCAAAATTTTATTTCCTATATATTGCTACATTTTTTAAGGCAGATAATTCGTCATAAGTGGGAGGGTTAACATGATTTGAAAGAAAGCAAAGTCATGAAAATCCTTGGATATAATGAATTTGTTAAATTTAAATATGAGACCGTAATGAACCACGTGTACTTACATTCAATGCAGATTATCTCATGTTAAAGTTGATATCTTCGATTGTAAGTATATATCATTAGATATATATGCATGTATATATGTCATTCACTATTTTGTAATGATTAAATTCTCAAATTTATTCTTTGAGCATATTCTTGGGTTATAAGGCGAATTTTCGTGATTATCTCAAACATGACATGATATATATGAATAAAGTTAGTCCTTCATCAGTGATCTTCCAACCATCATCTGTATTTCATAGCTTTAAAGACCATATAGCTCCGGTTGGTGCGAGCAACGGCTAAAAAAAGTCGTTGGGACACGTAAATAAAGGGGACACGAGAGTGTAAACAAAAAAAGATGATGAAGCAACGAAAAGTGAGGAAGAAGGAGTCAAGTACCAAATTTCCATGAATAAAAGTTCGGTGAAATAGTGAACGAGAGAGAATAAAGACCATCAAACCTGGTTGGAATGTGAGCAAGGAAGGAATTCCGTACAGGTCTAACAGGAGGAAGAAGGAATCTAGTCTGCGAATTCGGTGAACGTAAGTTCTGTGAAATCGTAGACAAGTGAGAGAAAAACAAAACGACCTGCCTGACCAAGGGTGCGAAAGAAAAGATTTACGCACAGGTCAAACGGGAAGAAGGAGGAGGAGGAGAGGTAGTAACAGAGAGTGAGTGAGTGAAGGGTGTGGAAGAGGCTAACAGAGAGAGTGACTGTTAGAGAGGGAAAAGATACAGAGAAAGAGGAAGCAGTAAGAACGAAATAGACGGGTCGCAGCGGGGGAAAAATATGTATAAATATGAGAATAAACGTGCTGCTTGGTTGCTAATGGGTTACATATGAATAAAGTTAGTCCTTCATCAGTGATATTCCAACCAACATTTGTATTTCATCGCTTTAAATACCATATACCTCCGGTTGGTGGGAGCAATGGCTAAAAAAATCGTTGGGACACGTAAATAAAGGGGACACGAGAGTGTAAACAAACAAAGATGGCGAAGCAACGAAAAGTGAGGAAGAAGGAGTCAAGTCCCAAATTTCCATGAATATAAGTTTGCTGAAATTGTGAAGGAGATAGAATAAAGACCATCAAACCTGGTTGGAATGTGAGCAAGGAAGGAATTCCGTACAGGTCTAACGGGAGGAAGAAGGGATCTAGTCTGTGAATTCGGTGAACGTAAGTTCTGTGAAATCGTAGACGAGAGAGAAAAAAAAAACAACCTGCCTGACTAAGGGTACGAAAGAAAAGAATTACGCACAGGTCAAACGGGAAGAAGGAGGAGGAGGATAGGTAGTAACAGAGAGTGAGTGAGTGAAGGGTGAGGAAGAGGCTAACATAGAGAGTGACTGTGAAAGAGGGTAAAGATACATAGAAAGAGGAAGCAGTAAGAACGAAATAGACGGGTCGCAGCGGGGGAACAAATATGTATAAATATGAGAATAAACGTGCTGCGTGGTTGGTAATGGGTTACATATGAATAAAGTTAGTCCTTCATCAGTGATCTTCCAACCATCATCTGTATTTCATCGCTTTATATACCATATACCTCCTTTGGTGCGAGCAATGGCTAAAAAAATCGTTGGGATACGTAAATAAAGGGGACACGAGAGTGTAAACAAACAAATATGGTGAAGCAACGAAAAATGAGGAAGAAGGAGTCAAGTCCCAAATTTCCATGAATATAAGTTTGGTGAAATCGTGTAGGAGAGAGAATAAAGACCATCAAACCTGGTTGAAATGTGAGCAAGGAAGGAATTCCGTACAGGTCTAACGGGAGGAAGAAGGCATATAGTCTGTGAATTCGGTGAACGTAAGTTCTGTGAAATCGTAGACGATAGAGAAAAAAAAAACGACCTGCCTGACCAAGGGTACGAGAGAAATGATTTACGCACAGGTCAAACGGGAAGAAGGAGGAGGAGGATAGGTAGTAACAGAGAGTGAGTGAGTGAAGGGTGAGGAAGAGGCTAACATAGAGTGTGACTGTGAGAGAGGGTAAAGATACAGAGAAAGAGGAAGCAGTAAGAACGAAATAGACGGGTCACAGCGGGGGAATAAATATGTGTAAATATGAGAATAAACGTGCTGCGTGGTTGGTAATGGGTTACATATGAATAAAGTTAGTCCTTCATCAGTGATCTTCCAACCATCATTGGTATTTCATCGCTTTAAAGATCATATACCTCCGGTTGGTGCGAGCAACGGCTAAAAAAAGTCGTTTGGACACGTAAATAAAGGGGACACGAAAGTGTAAACAAACAATCTCTCGTCTACGATTTCACAGAACTTACGTTCACAGAATTCACGGACTAGAACCCTTCTTCCGCCCGTTAGACCTGTACGGAATTCCTTCCTTGCTCACATTCCAACCAGCTTTGATGGTCTTTATTCTCTCTCGTTCACGATTTCACCGAACTTATATTCATGGAAATTTGGGACTTGACTCCTTCTTCCTCACTTTTCGTTGCTTCACCATCTTTGTTTGTTTACTCTCTCGTGTCCCCTTTATTTACGTGTCCCATCGCCTTTTTTTAGCCGTTGCTCGCACCAACCGGAGGTATATGGTCTTTAAAGCGATGAAATACCAATGATGGTTGGAAGATCACTGATGAAGGACTAACTTTATTCATATGTAACCCATTAGCAACCACGCCCCACGTTTATTCTCATATATATATATATATATATATATATATATATATACGTGGGAAAGTGAAAAATCGGAGAATAGACCGTTAAAACATGTTTATTTAAAATATCACCTACGTACGTTTCGCCCAGTTGGGCTTCTCAAGGGCATAAACAATCACAAGTGTTCCTTATATAGTTCGGAAAGAGTTTTGGGGGTTAAATCCACATCAAGATTCATTGCTCGCAAAAATATCTTGTTTTGATTTTGCAGCAGGTCAAGGGAGGTAACTTTGGCCGGTGTTAGGGCAGTCTTTCCCGGACAATTTTTGGTATGCAGGGATTGTTTTCTGGGTGTTATTTTGCTGCGCCTGCCCGCCGGGGTGTTAAGACTTGTTGCAGGGAGATCCAGTGTGCTATTTCACTCTTCATTCTTAACCCATCTAAAGAAAGATATTTTTAAGCGATGTGTAAAACTTATCGCTGTTTCAGCTCTGCTGTTGATGAGCTCGTGGGGTGCAGTTATGATGTGGTAGAGCTCCATGAGGCAAAGATCGCATTTCCTCTTGAAGTTGTACGGTGCAGCCCTGTCGACAATCTCCCAGTGCGTGGAGAAGCTAATGTTTAAGTCCTTTAGTGATGTGATGTAGTCCGCGAGCGAGGTGGAGTGCCTTAGTTTTCTATTTGTGAAAGAGTGGAGATGTGTTCGAAACCTAATTTTGAACGGGCCGGAGGTGGCCCCTATATAATGTTTAACGCTATTGTGGCTAATAATAGTGCATCTATATATAACCCTATCGGACAAGAAGTATCCTCTAAGGGGACATCGTCCTCTGTCGCGGCAGTTGCACTTTCTGTCGCTGTTCCGTCTATTTCCCACGATAAGGCTATCATTGTTGCTGCCTACGTTGCTAGCTGCGCTACCGCAGCTGTCGTTAGCACAATTACAACCCACAGCACGCGGGATGGTGCGATTGCTATTCCGCACGCCATGTTTTGCACGCTCCCCAGTCACCTCGCGGTCATTCTGGTTGCGTCTGCGCATGCCGTTGCCAACACTATTGGATGCTGTCAGGGAGTTGTTAAGGCCGATACAGTTATTGTCAGGTGTAGGTGCGTCTGCGTCGAGGTGCTGTGTTTTGGTGATCTTACTGTGGTTCGTTGTTCCTATGATGTCTGCTAGGTTAGGAGTAGTAGAGAAGGATATTTTTATATTGTTCCTATTAAGAATTTTCCTATACCTATGGTTGGGTGGGAAGTTCTTCTCTAAGGCTTCGAAGAATATCCGGGGTATGTTGGAAGCCACACTTCGAGAGTAGGGGGAGTGGAACCATGGGACGTTACGGTGGCGATTACGTGTCCTTGTACTTTTGCTACGGGTGGTTCCATCTAAGTGATCGCTCTTATGTGTGTTAATGCGCTGTCGCCCGTTCGGTGCCCCTTTCACTTTATGCTCGGATGCACTCTTTCTACCACTTCCATGTTTATGTACACGAAGATGTTGGTTGGAAGGCGTTGGTAGTAGGCCGTCGCCTTTGTTATATATATATATATATATTCGCGTATGTATTGGTTTATTACCGACACATCAGTGCGCAG
>OZ024740.1:66105251-66120251 GCA_964016885.1 Eledone cirrhosa | reverse complement strand
TGTTGTATGCCTGTTGGGTATGACCACACCTAATAGACATACTGGGTTACATGGTGGATTTACTGTTTTGAGCACTTTGTGTTATTTTCCCTTTTGTATATTTTGTATAGATTGTTAATCCACGTGCTGTATGCGTTTGGTCAACGGTAAATTACTACTGGCATAGTTTTGATGTTTTGACGCTGGATTAGGTGTGACGAATTTGGTTGTACAGAATCTAGAGCTGCAACTTGAATACATTGTACTTCAGGATCTGGGATTTTGAACATGTGGGGATTTTTTTGATGTGTATATTCAGCCTGAATTGCATGTTACTATATGTGATGTTATGTTTTGGTAATCGTATATATCCGACTGGATTGCACTTTACGGATGATCTACATATGTTGTAAACTCTGAACCGAATTACTATCTACGGATAATCCACTATATTTATAACTCCTAGGCAATCGAAGTGTATGAAACCGATTGGACTAACCTCTACGGTAGATACACATATGTAGCGACTCTTCGCCCGATGTGAGTTTTTTCAGGAACTAAACCATTTTTGTTATGTATTTTTGCTTTAGCCTGATCATGCATTAACCCCGCTTTGCTTCTGTTTGGCTTGTATTTATGTAGTACCTGTCTATATACATGTTTAGCACCCATGGTCCACATAATTCCGTAACCTACTAGTATACGTTGATTATGTATACTATGGGGAGGAATAACATCCCATTTGGGCTTTCTGAAGATACCTTGGGAGCATTTTAGTATTTCTATAACTCTAAGTTATGGAGAGCTAAATCACCTGTTATATATAATTGTTTCTACTTTAGGCACAAGGCCAGCAAATATCCAGTGCATTACTGGTACTTTATTTTATCGACCCCGTAAGGATGAAATACAATGTCAACCTCGGCGGGATTTGAACTCAGATCGTACAGGGACGTAACTATGCTGGAAAGCATGGCGTCCGACCCTTTACCGATACTGCCAATCCACCACCTGTTATATATAATGACCAACGAATAGCTTCCACTGTTTTTTTGTGTGCTTTAAAACTTATTTTTATTTTTATTTTTTTTTATTCCTTTACATTAATATTTTCCTTTTACTTTATTATTATATGTTTTATCTATTGTTTATACTTTTTACTTTTGATGTGCCCTCGCGTGCTTCTGCATCTTGTGAACATATCATGCCTGTACCACAGCATTTAGCTGTAGTGCTGGATAACAACCCCACTATGCACTCTCTCCATACTCGCCATTCCCGATCTCCCTCTTGTTGCTCTCTATTGTATTTCTAATATTCATGTGACTAAGCTCGGTAGAGCTTATACTCGGCACTGTATTTTTGTTTATAAAGCTCTGATGAAATCTTCCCACTGGTATGGATGAAACATTGTCAGCAAATAAAAATGGTATGAGTATGTAGGCGTTCTTTGATTTATTTTACATAAATATATATATATATATATATATATATATATATATATATATATATATATATTTAAAAGAATAGAGGTGTAACACACGAGTTATGATATATTGGTAAACGGAAAAGAAAATGCTGACAAATTGTTCACAGTGAAAAATAGTTTAATTAGGAATAAGCGAAAATTAGTAATAGTATTGGTTAGTATTCACTTTTGGTTTTAAGTTTTACCGGTTGCGCATTTCTAATGCTTTTCAAAAATAATTTTGAGATAGAGCGTCCGTGATGTTTGCTCTAATCAGATTAGAGCAAACATCACGGATGCTCTATCTATTCTTTTCCTTTTACCAATATATATATATATACATACATATATATATATATATATATATATATATATATATATATATATACATACATATATATATACATATATATATATATATACACAAATTTATATATATATATATATATATATAAATATAGTAAGTATATTTTGAAACAGCGAGCAAGTCTGAAATTAGAAAACAGAAGATTTCACCCTATGTTTTGACTAAAGAAATGTTAGCCTCATATTGGGGTTTAGAACCCTCAGAGAAATGGAAAAAGATGTGTATTGACGTACAGGGGAGTCGAACCCACTTATTTGGTCATACAGACCACTGTGCTACCATTACACCAACACTTCACCCATTTCCTTCCATTCAAATTAGAAGCCACATTCTTAGCAAGTATGATGAAAAGTAAGTAAGTTTTGAAACAGCGAGCAAGTTTGAAATTAGAAAATAAAAGCTTTCACCGTAATTTTTTATTAAAAATACGGCGAAAGCTTCTAATTTGAATGGAAGGAGATGGGTGATGTGTTGGTGCAATGGTAGTACAGAGGTCTGGATAACCAAAGATGTGGGTTCGACTCCGGTGTACGTCAATATTCGTCTTTTTCCATTTATCTGAGGGTTCTAAACCCCACTATCAGGCTAAAATTTCTTTAGTAAAAAAAATAGGGTGAAAGCTTATATTTTCTAATATATATATATTCATATATATATATATATATATATATATATATATATATATATATATATATACATATATATATATTGATTGGTTAATTGTTAATGTTTGTTTGATAACATCTAGTTGAGAGCTTCCATTCGGTTTGTGTAAAGGATTTAAACCCTTTGTTAAAATGTTGATTTTGACCTCCAAAACAGGGGCTTACCTCCCTTAGGAGAAACCACGTGACTACTAGCAGTGCTTACTACTATTTCTTGCAACCGGAGGAGGCAGACAGATTGAAAACTTGTTGACGAAGTAAATTCCACTGTTCTATCAACCAAAGCCCAATTAACTTGCAAATGGATTTTGTTGATTTCGGATTTACAGAAACCTAGTGGAAATGTTATATAATTTTATGTAATATGTCCATGATAGTGCAGGTAATAGTCAAACTTTTCCCCGAGTCGGTTGTTTCGTTGTTCTGGTTCTAGCGGCTCGCTTTTCGTTCGCTGCCTTCAATTTGCATAGCTGTTCAAACGTAATGTTATAACTCTAAGGTAACATTTTTATTGAGTGCTTTTGGCTGCACTGACCGAGAACATTCGTTAGCTTGCCCGCAACCAGAGTTTCGATTATGCTGTAATACTTTCTTGTATATATATATATATATATATATATATATATATATATATATATATATATATATGAACACACAAACTACAATAAAGCCACCCCCTGCTGCAATAATGCTGCTCCAGTTGTCGCACAAAGACACGATTACAACAACACATACAAAAACAACAACAACAGCAACAACAACAAAAGAGGGAACTGCAACCCTATCCAATGGTGTAACCACAAATCCAATCAAAAACTGCTCCGGGAACAAGAACATTTTTCTTTTTTAACCATGAACCTGGCAAAAGAGATACAGAAAAAACATTTTAACTATCACCCACACCATCCTTGCAGTCACTAACACACAAGCTCAAAACAATCCCAATGCAACAGTCAAAACCAGCCACCACACTAGCCTCCACATTTTTACTCAATACACAAGGTATCAGCCCATCCATCAATGCACAGAAATGGAAGTTCCAGTTCATTGAGGATTGGATTGGTAACCATCCTTTTCACAACCCTCTTCTTCATTTTTATTGATACCCACCTTGACAACTCCCACTTGGAGGCCGAAGTAAGAGTGAGGATTTCACAACCATCCCCGCGAATCGTGTTGGCAGAAGGAAGGGTGCATTATTCCTTTACAGCAGATGGTAACACAACATTCTCCAATGGCTACCGTGAATCAGTCACTATGCACAACAATGTCAATGACCTGACATTAGTTGGGCTCCATAGGCCACCACAAACACCCATAATCTGCTTCAAAGAATGCCTCAACAGTATTAAATGCTTTATCAAACAGTGCCATTCTAGCAACATACTTTTGATGGGATACTTTCATCTACCCTGTGTTGATTGGTCTACACGCACTTTGAAACAAGGCACCCCAAACTCAACCACTGACAAAGAAGCATTCAAGTCACTTCTTGACTTCATGAATGAGTTTTTCTTGTCCCAATTTGTCCTTGCACCAACAAGGTATCAGAAGAACATTCTGGATCTAGTGTTTAGTAAACATACTAACACTATACATACTATTACAGGGGGAAAAACCCTTCTATCAGACCATGTCATGGTTATTTGTAACCTGAGATTCCACCAGCCGAAAGCTAATCCTAGGGAACTCTTTCCAGCCCACCCATTTGATAACATGGATCTCTACAATGTCAACTAGGATGCAATTATGAAAGAACTATCACATGTTGACTGGTCTTTTACACACG
The DNA here is from genome assembly GCA_964016885.1 of Eledone cirrhosa. NCBI lineage: Eukaryota > Metazoa > Mollusca > Cephalopoda > Octopoda > Eledonidae > Eledone > Eledone cirrhosa. The sequence continues at coordinate 66,115,983 of OZ024740.1, read as the reverse complement.
CACACATTTCCACCAACATCAAAATATCTTGGCAGATATTTGTAGATACTGTCACAAATAGATGTACAAAACACACACCACCAAAACCTGTGAACAAAACTAAGTGCAGTATCCCCCAAGACAGAACGACAACTATCAGAAAAATAAAACTAACAAACAAAAATTAACACACTAAAATACTGCCAACAGTAATACACACATTCGACGGCTATCGCCCTGCTAGAATCAAGAAAATATAACCTCCAACAATGCATGAAGACCATCATCAATAACCAGAGAACAGCTGAAGAGAGGTGGGCCATTGGGAAAATCAAACTCAACACCAAAGTGTTCTTTTCATTTGCTAAAAAATACAAGGTCACTGTCTCCACTGTTGGCCCTCAAGTTGATGAAAATGGCACACTCCAAGATAATGCCAAAACCATGGGCGTGATACTACAGAAACAATACTGCTCTGTTTTCAGCAATCCTCATGTGGCCGATTTGGGCTGTATCAGTGATGTTAACACACTATATCGGACATAACGGTTGGCGCCCCTGATATCTTAACGGCAATAAACGAAATTAAACACGATTCAGTAGGCCACGACAGGTTCTCTGCTTGTGTCCTGACGGTTGGTTGACACCAACTTGCATCTCCTATTGCTAATCTGTGGAGGAACTCACTGGATACTGGCTATATTCCTGAAAACTTTCTGTCCCAGTCCGTTGTCCATGTATTCAAAAAGGGAAATAAGTCCCCTGCAGTAAACTATCGTCCGATCTCACTCACCTCTCATATTATCAAGGAATTTGAGAGGGTGGTGAGATCACGAATAACCCACTTTCTTGAAAGCAACGGCCTGCTGAACACCAAGCAACATGGGTTCCTTAATGGAAGGGACTTCCTAACGCAGACCTTGCATCACTTTGACGATGTGTTGAGAGCCTTGGGAGAGGGCTCCAACACTGATGTCATCTACCTTGATTTCAGCAGGGTTGATCATAAGATTTTAATGAAAAAGTTATCCAATATTGGTGTCTCTGGAAAGTGATTACAGTGGATCAAATGTTTCCTGACAGAAAGAACCCAACATGTTGTAGTCGAAGGAGTAAAATCAAGCCCTACCAAAGTCAGCAGTGACGTCCCACAAGGCACTGTGTTGGGCCCACTTTTTTTCATCATCTACATTAATTAGATTACTGACATTATCAAGCACAGAAACATAAAAATCTTGGCAGATGATTCCAAAATCCAAAGGGTCATCAATGAGGTGGGTGACCGGACTTGCCTTCAGTCAGACCTACTGGCTGTTATCCAATGGGCAGAAAAGAATAATATGCTGTTGAATGAGGATAAGTTTGAACTAATCGACTTTAGAAAAAAGAATGCCCTGAAACTACCATACTCTCTTCCTTCGGGTGAAACTCTAGTGTCATCCAATAACACCAGAGACTTGCGAGTAATTGTGGACAACAGCATAAGCTGGGTCACTCATATAAACAGCAATGTTGACATGGCCTGCAGAATGTGTTCCTGGATTCTCATAACTTTCGGGTCGAGAGATGTCCACACTGTTATCCTTCTCTTCTCCACTATTGCCCGACACCACCTTGAATACTGTTGTCCACTGTGGTCTCCCCACACGAAACAATGTATCATGAGAGATGAAGCACCCCAAAGATCAATTACAAAAAAGATAGATGGCATGACAGGTCTTCACTATTGGAGTCGATTAGAAAAGCTCAAGCTTTATTCTCTCCAACGTCGCTGTGAGCGCTACATTATCTGCATGATGTGGAAAATATTCCATTAACTTTGCCCAATTGATGTTGGCTTCACCTTTAATGTACACCCAAAGCTTGGGCCCCGTGCCCACGACAACAATCTCACTCGCATCTCATAACAACAATACAGCACAATTAGTTCACCTCAATTGGCCCTGCTCTATTTAACATTACAGCAAAACACATCAAAACAGAAACAGGCCCAATCAAGTTCAAGAAGTCTTTGGACACATTCCTTCAATAAATCCCGGATAAGCCTCCTACACCCGGATATGTCTCCGTAAACAATAACTCGCTGTTCGAGTAGGCCATGGTGCCCAAACTCTGATTTGTAAGACTTCGCTGGGTGGTGCTATTAAGTTAGACATGGTCTGGGCCAATACTGGCCGAAACCTATCAAAGGTATCAAAGTCATATATATATATATATACGAATTAGGTAACAAAGATGCTGTGTGGTTACTTATAGATATTTAGAAAACGTAAGGAAAACATATATATATCCCTTGCTCTCTCCCACTGACGCATTCTCTTTCTCTCTTACTATATATCTTCTTTCTCCCCACCTCTGCTCCCTTACTCCCCTACTTACTTCTGTTTTTGTTCATTCCTGTTAGTGCCTGTTCTCGCTATGATCTGACGTATTTTTCTTTCTCTCTCCCGCGTGCTGCTATTATTGGTTCAGGACACATGTGCTGTCTTAGTAGTACCTCTCCTTCTCCCCACCCGACGTTTACAGCAACTTAGATGTACTGCTGTCTCGTTTCTCCTTTCTTCATCGGTATGTATTTCTTTTTTGTTTTCTTTTTTTTTCTTTTTCTCTTGTTTATCGTCTCTCTTTTGTTTCACGGATAGCTGTCCCTCTTTGTTATCAAAGTGCTGTCGTGAGATGTACTTTCTTTAATGCATTCGAAACATCACATATCCAGAGAAGACAGCCGATGAGCGAGAATTGTCCTTGTTCCTGTGTTTGTGTTTCTCTTACGTTTTCTAAATAATATATATATATAGTTGATCAAATCTATCAGAACAAACAGAAGGATGCAAAAATAAAACGTCTATTATATTCATTCTTAGTGGGGAGTCGAGGAGGGTTCGGCCAATGTCCTTCGACAAAAAGTGAAGAGTTCGGACAGGGAGAGAACAGGTAGGTACATGAAAGTTTGGAAATGGTTGTTAAGAACATTCGGTTGGAGTAGGCTAGTGGTTCGGGTCTGAAGTAGGGGAGGCGGTCAAGTTGTGTCATGGGAGTGGTTGAGTGTGTAGCAATGGGGTGAAATTGGTAGGTATGCATTATTGCTTCTGTTTGTGTTTGTGTACACGTTCGTATCTGTGAGTCTTATATTGTTAGTGTATGCACACTGGTGTATGTGTGTATCTGTGAGTTCTTTGTTGTTTCTTTTTGGCATGTGTGTATGTAGTGTTTGTGTATGCGACTTTTGTCTATTGTTTCTATGTACAGTATATGTGTGTATACGTTTCTCTGTATGTGTGTATGCGTGCCTCCATGTGTGTTTGAGGATTTCTGTGTTGTCTGTAGTGGAATTATTTTGTGTGCATGTGTATGAAGTTAAGTGTGTGTATGTGTGTGATTATGTGTGTGTGTATATGAATATCTACGTGTAGTCCGAAAATATCGTTGTAATTTGGGCGTTGGTGCAGGTGAAGTGGTCAGAGAGGAATTGGTCAGGCGGGGGTTGGAGAAGACGATGAGAAAAAGAGAGTTGGTGGTATACGCAGAGCTGTGATGGCAGCGTGTGTGTATATTGGTGGTACAGGGGTGAATGTAGTAGTAAATGAGGATATTAGTAGTTAGCTGTGGGTGAGTATGTGCGTAATGATGGTGAAACTGTGGGGAGCAAATGTAGATTGTTAGTATTGTCAGGAATGGAATGTATTTTGCCATTCTTCTGCTTCAGTAGATCTGGCTAGGTGCTAGGCGAAAACTATAGTGGTATGTGAAAAAAAAAAGCAAACACATGAAGAGCAACAAAATAAATATTATTGCATGATTGTTCATCTCAAATGTACCTTCACGAAACAAGCGTTGATACTAATTGTATCAATAATGTAAAGATGTAGATTGAATGCATTAAAATTCTAGAGTATTGTGTACTTTCACGTATATCAGGGGTATATTGTTTCCTTTATCTCTCCAACCACTGACATAAGTAATCAAGGATACTGAGCAGACAGTTTCGATCCATTTTCTTCGGAAATGTCAAATATGTGTCTTATTCACTGTTTCAGAGTTCTGTATTTCCTCTCTATAGAGCACGCCTTAATTCTGTCTCCGGAATAAACAAGATTTATCTTAGTAATAACACAAGGCAATTAATAAATTAATTGCTTTATGTTATCTTGGAATTTGCAATCTAATTAATAATATTCTGAAAAGGATGTGTAGTCGAGTATGATGAAAGCAAGGACTGACATGATAACAACCAGATCACAAATTAAAGTAATAATTATGTGTCTCTTTAAAACGCTACCACCTTCACCGACAAAACGAGATCAGCCACGATAATATTCTTCAGTCACATTCTCAAACGCATTTGTAAATTTTCAAAATCAAGCAGCTGTAATGTATTATTTTCCAGACACATTTTTCTAGCCTTCATAAAGCAGAATATTTCCTTATTCACATCTTTATTATAATAGTTAATTTTCATCAAAAATGAACTGTAATTATGTTATACCTTATGAGTTCAAACAGATAAAGAACATTAATGGTTCTATGATGAATTATAAATGGAATTGCTTTTTGACAAATCAAGATTTAAGAGATATATGCTAATATGGAGGCTTCAACATAATATATGAACAATAATGGTGAAAAAGAAAACAATAGTATGTAAGAATCCACTCGGAAGGGTAGAACTGTCACCTCAAACAATTCCTACTGTATGTTTACAAATTGTTATCTTATATTAAGTAGTTGAATATCAGTGTATATTTTATGTGGCATTTATATCAAAATGCAAAATACTAAAGTTCTCTATTCCTGTTATCACAAAGTCTTATTTTAATAAGACAGATATAGGAATCTGTGGCATTTCACAGCATTCTCAAACACATCTCTGCTGAATAGGGATAGATTAAAACTTTACTTGAATGTGTGCTTGATTTTAGATTTGCCTAGTTCACTCAATTTTCCAAAACATTTAATCTCCTTAACTTAAAAGTAAACGTATTTAATTGTAATTCTATTTACAGGATGCAAGTTGTGATTTTACATAAGTATTTAAAATACAACGTTGAGACTTTATGTTAAATTATTTTTAAAAAGTAATATAGTGAAATAGCGTTCCCTGTGAATTGAAACTGCTGTCGCAGCTTTGAAATCTATTGAGAACCATATTGTTTCCCGGATTTGATAAATCAAGCGACATTACAGATGTATTTGTAGACATACCGGGCATAAATTTGCAGATTTCAATCAACAAGTTTCTCTTAGAATAGAGATTTATTAATGTTCTTGTATTATATGCACATTTGCCAAGGCTGGTTGTCAGTGTTTATTTTGCCAACTGGTTATGTTGATCGGTTTACACTTCAGTCACTACAGGCATATTATACCGGAGATTGTGTAATTCTTAAACTTGCAGTAATCAATATGCTGACGGATATAACTAGCGTTGACATATCCACGCGATTTGAACAATTCATCAAGAACTCATTAGCGTCATATAATTTAAGCAATCGAGGTTAAAGGGTGAATATTTAAGATATTGAAGAGTTTGGAATGTACCTTTATTCTATATAACCTTTTAAACTTTAACAAACTTCCTGTCATTATATATGTGATTTACTGACATGTTCATAGCTTTCAAGGTATTGTTATAAATTTGTTAGTGGATACCGGCTGTCTACTTGAAAATATTTGCAGTGAGGCAATCAATTGAAATTGAACGCCCTTTTCAAAATCACAGTAAGAGCCAGTCAGCTATAGCGCTGGATTTGAAAGCCATTTTCTAAAGGGATATAAGCAAATGAAATATACATCTCTATTTTTGAAAATACTCAGTTATGACATACTTTCTACGTACGTTTTTTTTGGTGTTTTCTTTTAACCGAAACTATGACAACTTCATTTCAATTTATTGAACTAAGTTTGAATTAGCCAGGCTAATGTAGTCTTCAAACACCTTAAGAAAGAGATTGCGGCTACTAATTCAGTGAATAATCTCCTGATACTGATATTCGCAGCTAAATATATTGCAAAATGATTATTAATTGTATTTACTTCGTATGTACAATGCTGTAATGAGGAATCCCTACATCCGATCATAATTTATGGAATCGAAATCAGTGGCACTACATTCACGCTGTTTCTCTCTATGTAATCACCACTCATGGTATAGCCGATTGGGTAAAATATATTTCCATCATAATACCGAAACATCTCCGTCATTTCATCAGTTGGCTTTAAAAAAACAGATCCACTCACCTATTAAATGTTGCTCATATTCGCAAATTCAGTTAATTGTTTCTACATGAGTCATCTCTGTAAATTTTATTATTAGATATTGAATACATCTAGACGGATATTCTTCAAGTAATTGATTTAGTTACATCAGCTCAGTATTGTTTATTTAGCTGATTACATTCATATGTTGAAGGAGCCCATGCGATATTTTACTAAAATTATGTTGTATGATAGCTAATCAGCTTCAGTACACTCCCCAGTGTCTCTATATAATATTATTCCAGCTGAGTAGAATGCGTTTATCGGAGGGCACCTACAGTAGCTATAATAAATAGATGTCTACGTAGATAGACACCGAATCGCTGTGTATTGACTATGAGATATTTCATTTCAGTTGTATAATACTACGCATTAATATGGACCCATTCATTTGTACTGCACAGATGCTTATCAATACAATTCAATAATTTTCTGAAACAATGTCTCATACTACAGGAATACAATGCCATTGTGGAGTTGTTGCTGACGAGTTCGGTCTGCACTCGCTATCATGTTGCTATAGTTCAGCTCGGCTCTCTCGACATCCCAGTTGAACGACATTATCAGAAAGAAACTAGATGCCGCCCGCTTCCCGTCAAGACTGTAGTCAGTTGGCCTTGACCATGGTATTGGTAGGTGCTGCGACAAGACAATTCTCATCCTTTCAAGGAACGTAATATCTTATCTGTGACGCCACATACTGCGACGCGTACTCCACCTTGAAACTTGTCGCTTCGGTCTGAAACCAAGGTGCCGAGACCACCAACGTATAGGAGAGGTAAATAACTAAATACCGAGACTTCTGTTTCGTTGCAACCACAATCGAGACCTCGTGTATCCTCGAAGTTTGAACTGCAGCTTTCCTCTGCAAAATCGGGAAAACTGCAGCCTCACCGAGGAAGAAACCCCGTGAAATAGGTCAGTTGCTGCAACGAGTGCCACTGGCAATTCTCTTTGGCGAGGTCATTGACATTTCGTCTGTGATGTGTCGGGGAAGCATGACATTTGGGCTGCCATGTGCACTCTGGGGCTTCATACCCACTCCCTCTTTTTTTCGTTACATACTTTTTCCGGTAACTACAGAACCGTGTCTGATGTAGCTTTCAATCTAAGTGTACCAGCTTTGTGTTTTTTGTTGCCTATTGTTCTCTGCGTGTTTTTGGTAATAGACAAAATAGGGTCAGACAACGCCTGTTTCAATAACTGGATGCAATGACCTCTGCAAAAAAATCTGTGTTTTTCTCACACATTGTTTATAATTTAATATCAACATCAATGGTATTCATGAAATTTTGAAAACATAGTTTGCATTTCGGTATCATCAAATGAACAACTGCACACCTATGTAACAACCAATGTACACAGACTGCTACCTGCAAGAATATAGTTAAATACACCTCATTGAAAACGTAGGTACATGTTTATATGGGTGCAAATATAGGTTTGTGCTCAAAACATTTTACTACCAATAACATGTTTAGCCCCGCTACATGACACGTTTCACAAGTATATTATATAAGCATTGTGAGGGAAAATACAATAAAAAATGTGTATGTATATACGTTTACACCCACCCACTTGTATTTCAAGCTACATCAAATAAATGCTCTGGAGCTGTTGCTATTACTTATCATTTTGCTCTGAGGTCGATACAAAAGGTATTAAAGAAAGTACCTGGATCTATATATACTTTAATAAAATCATTAACATAGCAAAGTCAAGTAAGAGAAAATATTGGGAGATTACATGTATAATGGATTATAATTTTAGTTCAAAATGTTTTATATTTTTTTCTAGAATACAAATTTTCGTTGTATATTTTTTAAACACATAAAACGTGCATTAAAAATATCAATTGGTTTTAGCCATTATGAAAGAAAACAATGTATTTTAGAATATATCAATATCTCAGGATTAACTTTGTCTTTCTATAGAATATGTCCACTTGCTTGAAGCATTAAAGCACCGTTAGAGAATAAAAGTTAACTTCTCACCAAGACAAATCTATTAACAAGTAATCATTTTCAACTACATATCTTCATTATTTTTAGACACCAGCACAAACCTAACGTTTATGGGAATATGAAATTACAGATGGAATAAAGAAATAATACCTTCGCTCACGAATGGTATAAACAATAAATATATAATGAGTTCCAAACTATATCAGAAGATTTTATTTTATTGGTCATTTTACTCCTATAATGTATCATTACGATATGAATGTTTATAATTAATTTCACTTTATATCCCCATGGTGTTATGAAGCACGTTTCTGCAGCAAGCAATACATTTATTAATAACTAGCAGTAAAGCCCGGCGTTTCTCGGGGTCGCTCAGTAGCTGTGTTAAAGTTACAATGTTAAGTTTCTTTCTTGGCTTAAAAACTGTAGTGTCTACTGTGCAGACTTGCATGTGGTGTTTTTGATTAATATTCCCTCAACCAACAATATGCCTTATGAAGTTAAGAAAACATAACGATAACCCGAATGTTATAACAAAAGAGGATGCTGGGGATAGAAACTGCACTGGTTATTTATTAACAAAGATCGAAAATGTAAACACTGCATCGCAGAGAAAAACATTAGCGTAACCAAATTATCAGTTATGTCTGTCTGCACGCCTATATCACCTCTCTGCACGACTGTCTGTCTGCACGCCTATATCACCTCTCTGCACGACTGTCTGTCTGCACGCCTATATCACCTCTCTGCACGACTGTCTGTCTGCACGCCTATATCACCTCTCTGCACGACTGTCTGTCTGCACGCGTATATCACCTCTCTGCACGACTGTCTGTCTGCACGACTGTCTGTCTGCACGCCTAACGACGAAATATTTGCTTGTTTTACGTAGTCTTTAAATAGACTTGTTTTCAAGTAAAAATATTGTTTTAAAATGCTTTTAAATGGAAATGAAGCAAAACGGAAGCTTAGTGTTCGAACTGATGAATTTTGCAGGTCATTATTTTGCTGGCTCGACAACTGTTCGTGTATTGTGTTAATGTCATTTTAAACGCTGAGAAAGCCAGCGTAATTGTTTACGTAAGACGCTCAATGTAAACAGAACAAAGGGAAATAACTGATAACTTACGCTCAAAAATCGATACATTATATTCGATTTCGTCACATAGGGTGGGTCAATTTGAAATATTTTTTCCGATGTCTTCGCTAGGGCTCAATGTACAAGTATAGCAATTTCGGTGCAATTCCGTGAGAGATTCTAAGAGGAGATGTGTGCCAAAAATCGATAGACAGACAACCACAGTTTTATATATATAGATGGTTTCAGATTTAGTCAGATGGCCAGCAATTTTGAGTAGACAGGAAAGTCGATGAAACCGACCCCAATCCATTACTAGTACTTTATTTAATCAACTCCATTTGAATGAAAGGCTAAGCTAACCTCGACGGGATTTGAATTCAGAACGTAAAGAGCCTTAACACTTTGCCACAAAGTCCAACGCTTTACCGACACTGTCAATCATTTAAACCCTTAAATTTATCAATAATAAATAATTACAAATTGATAAGTGGTGAGCGTATATGAAGCATTGTGTGTGATGAATGTGTGTGTGTCTGTGTGTGTGTGTGTGTGTGTGTGAGAGAGAGTGTGTGTGAGAGAGAGAGAGAGAGAGAGAGAGAGAGCATGAGTGAAGAATTATTTTTACAATAAATAACGATTATCCTCAAAATATGAGTGAATAAAGTATTCCTCTTTGGTTGTTTCAGCCATTTACTCAATATATTCTGTATGTAACTAAGTACATACAGAAACACAGACACACAAACATATATATATATATATATATATATATATATATATGTGTGTGTGTGTGTGTGTGTGTGTGTGTGTGTGTGTGTGTGTGTGTCTGTGTGTGTGTGTGTGTGTGTGTGTGTGTATATATGCGTGCGTATGTGCCATTTAAAATAGTCCAAACATCTATAGTAACTGATGGCTGTTATTCATTAAATCATGGATTTTTTCCGAGTCAGTTAGTGAATTTTCAAACATAAACATTATTGAAAAGAATGGATGCTTAATTTCCATATATACGAGTATGTACAGGACGGAATTATGGACAGCAATACCACTCATAATTAATGTTATAAGACATATATAGGAAGGGTTGACTTGTTAAAGATAATATTACATGTGGTATAATCAAGGACCACAATTTTAAACCAAATTTGCACAGCACGAACTTATTCTTGCACCCCATATCTACAAAATCCCTTCATTAACGGTAAATTATTCCCCGAATGCTCATGCGTCAGCTTAATCAAATCGGAAATTATATTTGTAGGAGAGTATAGGAAAAGTAAGAACGCGTTAACGATTTACCATATAGTTTATGTTATATGACCAGCATTAACTAATTTCATTTGGCATAAAGCTATTACTAGACAAGTTCATGTATTCTAGTATTAAAAACTCGATTTGTTATTCTATTTCAAAGATTAGTCGTTGATCATTAGCTCGAAGTTAACTATTCGCA
>OZ024740.1:66047751-66102751 GCA_964016885.1 Eledone cirrhosa | reverse complement strand
TTTATCTGAAAACGTGTGTAGAAACCGATATTGTTATACTTTGGGAGGGTTATATTGCCAATAAGAAACACACGCACCAGTTGCATTCACTTCAATTCATTATAATAAATTTATAAATTTAGGAATTTATAAATATCCGGTTGGTTGGTTGGTTCCACAACCAGATAGTTGTTTATATATTGTCAAATTTCTTTCGTCACACATTCTGTGACCTCTTCAGTGACTGGGGATTATTTTCTTTATTTTTGTGCCTCTCCTTTGTTCTGTCTACGCCATTTTATTTCTGTGTGTGTGTTGTGTGCTCAGTCTGCGCATGCGCCACATCCGGGTATCTGTGTGTGTTTATATTCGTTTATTTATTTGTGTATTTACATGTTACAGGTTGGTTGTTTGTTCTATGTGCGTGTGTGTTTTCATTTTGTCCTTAATTGTAAGTTGTGATGTTGCTGTTCATCTTATGTTTTCTATTTAATTTTGGTTGTAATTCTTTTATGTTTATTGCCTCTGTGATTTGTCTAAACATTGCGTCTTTTCTGTGTGTAGATTCTATTTTTATTTCTATGTCCTGTAATTTACCCTTATGTTCTATTTTAGCATGTTGGTAAAGTACAGATGATTCTTTACTATCTTGAAGGTCTCGCTGTTCCCCTACACTACCTGCTGTCTCACCTATGTACACTATATTTTTGTCTCTACATTGTCTTTCAGTACATCTTATGCTATATACTACATTTCGAGTTTTACAGTTAATATGGGGGCTTAATTTACAGGTTATACATTTCGTATCTATACAGGGGGGTCTTTGAAAAGGGTGTCTTGCTAATAAATGTTTTTACGGAGGTACCTGGTCTTTCTACTATCTTAATATTGAGTTTATGTTTATCTAGGGCCCTTCTAAATTTGTAAGCTAATTAACCTCTAGGGGTTGTATCGATGAACACTATGGTATTTATTGCTATCATACCATGAGTTTATTCTATTAGCCTTATTCCTAGTTCTTTCTATTCTATTCCAAAATTTGCTCTACAAGGGGCAGGTCCCATTTGTGTGATTATTTACCATTTTTTCCCATTTGGTTCTGGCTCCTCTATACACTCTGATTTTATCTCTCTGATTGTAACCAGAGAACTGCATACTGTGGATGAAGTGCTGTATGTGTCTCTCTAGTATATATATTATTCAAAGATATGAATATATATATATAGAGAGAGAGGGAGAGATATATAACGAATGAATTATGATTAACACGGATAAGCGATATCATAGGGTATTATTCCAAGGATTAGTATATGTTTCATTGTATAGTGCGGAATCGGTTATGTCTTATAATCACTATCTACAATTCTATCCGTGTTAATCATCATTCCTTCGTTATTAATACTCTAACATGGGAGATGTCCGAAATCGACCCTCCGTACAACAAAATTAAGTAAACATTTCCTTGAGTCAACGAACGCCGCACGATAAAATCCTCCACACTACAGATTACTCGTGACCTTCCTTGGACAACAATCAACAATATCTCGTTTACTGATTATATATATATATATGCAAAAGTTATATTTAATTTGTTGGCATTCAACAAGCTTAAAAGTTTTATAACTGATATAAAGCACTCAACAATTTACTTGAGTAAATAATCAATATATTAATAACTGGAAGCTATATTTATGTAACCATAATTACTTTATTAAATATATTTCAAGGGCAACCAAGGCAAATTTTGGTGCGATTTCATTAGGGTATGTCAACATTTATAAAACAAATTTAGTATTTTATCTTATGTAAGCGCGCCAAAACTGCCTTGGTTGCCCTTGAAATATATATAATAAAATAACTTTGGTTTTATAAATATAGTTTCCATTTATTACTATATTGTATATATATATATATATATATATATATATATATATATATATATATATATATATATATATATATATATATATAAACGTTTGTATATGTATAGTAAAGCCAAAACAATCCAGGTATGGACATAGAATAAGGAATGCAAATGCAAAAGATATTATTGACAATTAGTCTTTTACCTTAGATTTATTTAAATGTCCTTAGTTTTAGCGATAATATCTCTTCTTCGGAGGGAAGTAAAGCGGTTAAACCAGTGTTCTAAATAGCTTGCCAAGTCATGCTGACAGGAAATGGTATAGAGTATCTGTTCTATCTCTAATATCAAAGAGTTAAGGTTAGGTGGATAAAGAGTAGTCTCCCTTTAAAATGTTTTTTTTTTTTTTTTGTACATGCCTGTTTAAGTGTGTGGGAGAATGCGTGAAGGTGTAAGTATGTGTGTGTGTGTGTGTGTGAGTGTGAGAAGATATGTCTATACGTAAATGTGGGGGATAGATGTTATCTCGTGTTAGAACTGGTCTTTGTGTGTGTATGTGTGTGTGTGTGTGAGAGAGAATAAGTGGAGGTGTAAGCGTGTGTGCGTGTGTGCGTGTGTGTGCGTGCGTGTGTGTGGGAGGGGTTCTAAATATGGGGCTACATGCTCTATCAAGTTATAAATTGGGTGTTGAGTTCTAGTCTATTATTGATTGGAGGTTGTGTTTTGTCTATAAATAGTCTTTCCTTAATTCTAAGATTGCCGAGGTTTCTTTCCTTAGTTTCTATCCTAACTGTTATGGTTTTGTCGGTGTTTTTGCATTTAACTAGGTGTTTCTTAAATGAGGAAGCGTTAGTATTGAGGTGTTATTTTATTCGTATGTGGAGTGGTCTGGTGGTGCTATCTACGTAGAAGTTGCTGCATTTGTCGCACTCTAGCCTGTATACGACGTAAGCCTGGTGGCATAGGTCTGTGCCGTTGATGGGGCAGTTGGCTAGCCTGCAGCCGTTGTCATGTCTGGTAGAGTGTCTTTTGGTTACCTGTCCGCGTAGAGAAGGACCTGAGTGGGCTAGTTGGATATCTAGTCCCTCGCGTCTGATAGCTCTACACTACAGTCCCCACTCATCCAGCTGTCGATTTATGGACGGACTGCGTGGTCGCAGAGGACATCCACTGCTACGGCCTCCATGCGATGGACATACACCAGATTTTGTCCTTCACAGTGGACAACACGTACTTCACCTTCCACCACCACCACACATACAGATAGACAACAGGATTACCCATGGGATCCAGCCTATCGGGCCTGCTGGCCATCACCTACATGAACCAGCTAGAATGCCAAGCCCTCAACACCTGCCATTCCCATACCTTCTTCACCCGATATGTAGATGACATACTCATCCTTACATCATCCCGTGAGGAGGCGGATAAAATATACACAACAGTATCCAGCATGTACGCCAGTATAAAGTTCAGCATGGAACACCCCGATGACCGCAGCTCCCTATCCCTACTGGACGTCCAACTCAGGTTAACAGAGGAAGGCAACATCCACGCCTGCTTCTATAAAAAAGCCGCCAGCAGGGACCTGTTCGTACATTTCAGATCGGCCCTCCCAGCCGGCGCTAAGTTCGGATACATAAAGAACGAGCTACACATATCCGGAACAAATGAACCGACGCTAGAGACCGAGACACACACACCACACATTTCCTGGAAGTACTCAAACTGAACGGATACACGACATCCACCACAAACCGTGCCAGAAAGAACAGAGGACACCACACCCGAGGCACTAACACTTGCTTCCTGAAGCTCCCACACTTCAGTGAAGAAACAACAACAGCCATCCGCAGAGCCATCAGACGAGAAGGACTAGATATCCAACTAGACCATCAGGACCTTCTCTACGCGGACAGCTAACGAAAAGACACTCCACCAGACATGACAACCGCTGCAGGCTATCCAACTGCCCCATCAACGACACAGACCTATGCCATCAGGCTTACGTCGTATACAGATTAGAGTGCGACAAATGCAGCAACGTCTACGTAGGTAGCACCACCAGGCCACTCCACATAAGAACAAAAGAAGACCTCAATACTAACGCTTCCTCATTTAAGAAACACCTAGTTAAATGCAAAAACACCGACAAAACCATAACAGTTAGGATAGAAACTAAGGAAAGAAACCTCGGCTTTTAGAATTAAGGGAGCACTAATTATAGGCAAAATACAACCACCAATCAATAATATACTAGAACTCAACACCCAATTTATAACTTAATAGAGCATCTAGCCCCATATTTAGACCCCCCTTCCACACACACGCACACACACGCACGCACACACACACACATGCACACACACATATACACACACACGCTTACACCTCCACTTATTCTCTCTCACAAACACACATACACACACACATACCAGTTCTAACACGAGTTAACATCTATCCCCCACATTTACGTATAGACATATCTTCTCACACTGTCTCTCACGCACACACACATACTTACACCTTCACGCATTCTCCCACACACTTAAACAGGCATGTACAAAAAAAACAAAAACATTTTAAAGGGAGACTACTCTTTATCCACCTAACCTTAACTCTTTGATATTAGAGATAGAACAGATACTCTATACCATTTCCTGTCAGCATGACGTGGCAAGTTATTTAGAACACTGGTTTAACCGCTTTACTTCCCTCCGAAGAAGAAATATTATCTCGAAAATTAAGGACATTTAAATAAATCTAAGGTAAAAGACTAATTGAAACAATATCTTTTGCATTTGCATTCTTTATTCTATGTCCATACCTGCATTGTTTTGGCTTTATTATACATATACAAAGGTTTATACCTCATTACACAATGCTTCAAGTGAACTATAATATATATATGAGGTTGTTATCACACACGCATATGAAAAAAAATATATATGTGTGTATTTCATTAGTATATTGTCTCAAATTCCCCTATGCTCAAGTTATCCTGAGAGTGTGCTAACTGCTTTTTCTAGCAAATTCGATACATGTCCAGCTTACTCCCAGACTGTGACCACTGTATCATATATTACTTTCTCCCTCCGCCTCTTGAGATATTTTCACTTGCTACAAAAGAAACTCCCTTTCTTACCGATGTATCACGTCTTAATCCCTCCCACCGCCTATAGAGTTTTTCTCACTTGCTGCAAATAAGTCGGGGATGAATTCCGTTTTTCCTGAGGTGTCTCTTGAAAATCCGATTTGCCTTACAATGATGATGCATTTTAATAATGCACAGTTGTACGCGGATCAGCGAAACTGCAGTTAGGGCTTTGAAGAAAAAATAGGTATATTTTTGTCTATTATTTCCTCATATTTTGTAATTTTATATATATATATATATATATATATATATATATATATATATATATATATATATATAAAATTTCAGGTTATCAATAATGTAGTGATAATATATCGTTACGTTAGAGATGAACAGCGTACGTGCAGGTTTGCTCAACGAGTATGAATTATATTCCGGAGAAAATGTAGAAAGGATGAATATAAAATGAAAGTGCTTTTTTTAAAAAAGGAATTTATTAGGTATTGACATATGTTTCTGTAACAAACGGAATACCTATGTATCGCTGCTTGCGTAATCATATAATGTTAGCAAGTATTCGATAGCAAATGTATAATCAGTTGTCACTTCTTCAGAGATTTTGGATAAATTGGATAAAATCAGAAAAATTGAAGTATTTATATTAGTAATAGAGGAAGAAACAGAGGGGATAGTATATGGCAGATGGTAAATTAATTTACTGCTAAACAAGTATATAATGGGTTTCTAATGAGAATACCATGAGTAAATCTAAATAAGAATTTTGGGAGTGCCAATTTTAATCTCTACTTGATCAACTGGACAGTGGACAGGGCTGGTCATTTGGTGCAGTAGTATTAATTATAAAGTGTCAATTAGGGAATGGGTAGGTTTCGATTGCTACTAAATAACATCAATGCTAGTAGCCAGCTGGTATATGCATTAGGGAATTGAATCAAGAAATCAGAAATCTCATTTTATCTATAGCAGTTTGTATTAAAAGGTAGATAATAGAAGAGTTGATAGAATTAAGACTAATAAAGAATGTTAATATCTATTTTGACAATCAAACGGGGATAGAGACAGTCGTTCAATCCTGGTAGTATTTATAATATGAAAATGTAGATTTTAAGCGATGGTTACAGTATAACGATCGCTCTATTCTGTTATTTAATAAAATGTTTTTGGATTTCATAATACAAAATAATTCTACATTACATAACTTACAAAATTCCTGTCCATGGGTTATGGGGGGGGCAGCCGCTATTATATCCCATTTTAGGTGAAATTGTTGGTTATTTTCACGCAGCTGCCAAGCCTTGTCTGCGAGTGTTGTTACATAACGCTGGTTTTCATGTTTTATCGAGTAACGATGTCTATAAAGGCGTGATTTGAAGGAGGTGGCTGTAGATCCCACATAGTACCACTTCTGTCTATCCGATTCGATAGTACATTTGTATACGATGTTGCGTTCAAGACACTGATTGTTCAACGGACACATTCCTTTTGCATTTGCATTCTTTATTCTATGTCCATACCTGCATTGTTTTGGCTTTATTAGTATCGATACTAACCCTAATATTAGACTTATATGCCCCTCTAAATCTGATATAGGCAAAATTAGCAAATATATAGTAGACAGAATCCTCCCCCAAGTTAAGGTTAAAGTAGAGATTAAACTATGGGGTAACACTCATGTAGCAATAAGATGGTTTAATAACATTACTGATAAGAAAAAATCAAAATTTATTCAGTTTGATATTGATGAATATTATTCCTCAATTTCACCTGATACTCTACATGAAGCTCTTTGGTTCGCTAAGGATAATTCCCACCTTACGGATGCTGAAATTAAAATTATTATGGAAGCGAGGAAAACTATAGTTAAATTCGATGATAGCTACTGGGTTCGCAAAGATAGACCTTCTAATTTTGATATCACTATGGGTTCTAATGATTCGGCGGAAGTAACTGATCTTGTGGGAATTTATATCACCCACAGATTACAAGGAAAATTCAAGGATCTCCACGGTGGAATCTACCGTGACGATGCGCTCCTATTAGTTAAGCATATGAATAACCAGAATTTAGAAAGGATGCATAAAAATATCAGAAAGCTTTTTAAGGAACTAGGATTAAATATTACATTTGAATATAACCTCAAAGAGGTCAATTTCCTTGATGTTACTTTCAATCTCAATACAGATACGATTAAACCGTTCCATAAACTAAATGAGAACCTTAAATATGTAAATACGAGTTCGAACCATCCACTCTCTATAATTAAATCCATCCCTAGAAATGTTTCTCTTAGAATCTCCCGCCTGTCGTCCAACCAACAAACCTTCAAAGAACATGACGAATATTATGATGATGCACTTCGGAAAGCCGGTCACCTAGACAATATAGAGTATATAGTCAAAGATCACCAAAACACCCAAAATAAATCCCATAGGAGTAGAAATAGCACAGAATCACCACCATACATACACTACCGCAATAGACACAATAATAGTCGCACACCACCAAACAGAAGGCGATGTAAGGAGTATATTTGGTACAACCCGGTCTATAACAACTCTATTAAAACCAATCTACCCTCAAAATTATTTCGATTAGTTAAAAAACACTTTCCAACATCACATAAATATAATAAAATCTTAAACCCTAACACTATTCGACTTTCATATTCAACCGCCCCTAATATTGAACAACATATAAAAAAGCTTAACGCAAAACGGTTGTATAAACGCCTTCCAACACATAACAATACACGTAAAACATTAGCTATAAAATCACAAAACAACAAACAACATCCTGTCCTACATAAGCAACCTCATCAACCCATCCATGGCAATACAACAACGCAAAATTATAATTGCAACTGTGTCCAACCAGGAATGTGTCCGTTGAACAATCAGTGTCTTGAACGCAACATCGTATACAAATGTACTATCGAATCGGATAGACAGAAGTGGTACTATGTGGGATCTACAGCCACCTCCTTCAAATCACGCCTTTATAGACATCGTTACTCGATAAAACATGAAAACCAGCGTTATGTAACAACACTCGCAGACAAGGCTTGGCAGCTGCGTGAAAATAACCAACAATTTCACCTAAAATGGGATATAATAGCGGCTGCCCCCCCCCCCCCCCCCCCATAACCCATGGACAGGAATTTTGTAAATTATGTAATGTAGAATTATTTTGTATTATGAAATCCAAAAACATTTTATTAAATAACAGAATAGAGCGATCGTTATACTGTAACCATCGCTTAAAATCTACATTTTCATATTATAAATACTACCAGGATTGAACGCCTGTCTCTATCCCCGTTTGATCGTCAAAATAGATATTATCATTCTTTATTAGTCTTAATTCTATCAACTCTTCTATTATCTACCTTTTAATACAAACTGCTATAGATAAAATGAGATTTCTGATTTCTTGATTCAATTCCCTAATGCATATACCAGCTGGCTACTAGCATTGATGTTATTTAGTAGCAATCGAAATCTCCCCCTTCCCTAATTGACACTTTATAATTAATACTACTGCACCAAATGACCAGCCCTGTCCACTGTCCAGTTGATCAAGTAGAGATTAAAATTGGCACTCCCAAAATTCTTATTTAGATTTACTCATGGTATTCTCATTAGAAACCCATTATATACTTGTTTAGCAGTAAATTAATTTACCATCTGCCATATACTATCCCCTCTGTTTCTTCCTCTATTACTAATATAAATACTTCAATTTTTCTGATTTTATTCAATTTATCCAAAATCTCTGAAGAAGTGACAACTGATTATACATTTGCTATCGAATACTTGCTACTAACATTATATGATTACGCAAGCAGCGATACATAGGTACTCCGTTTGTTACAGGGTATTGTTACATAGGTATTCCTTTTTTAAAAAAAGCACTTTCATTTTATATTTCATTTTATATTCATCCTTTCTATATATATATATATATATATATATATATATATATAGAGAGAGAGAGAGAGAGAGAGAGATACAGATATATATGCATATGTGTGTGTGTGTGTGTGTGTGTGTGTGTGTGTGTGTGTGTGTGTGTGTGTGAGTCCCGGATTCAATCTGGGGTAACCTTAGGAAGTAAGATACACAATACATTATTGGATTGTAAGCATCAAATTTAATATAGAAATGGCTTCTACAGGACAAGAACTGTTTCATTCAAATTAAATCACACGTAATTTATTTTGAATGAAGCAGTTCTAGCCATGTAGAAACCATTTCTATATTAAACTTTATATATATATATATATCAACTAGAAGTTGATTGACATAAATATATTCAAAATAAACATATGAAACAATGACAGGGAATAATTTGTACACGTGTATAAGCACATATACCTGGCTATGTGTCCTTACACACTTTTACAAATTATTGCCTGTGATTAATTTATATGTTTATTTTAAATATATATATATGTCAATCAATTTCTAGTTGATATAAAATGATCGGATCTATTCATTGGAATCTTGGAGCATATTCTACAGTGGATATGGTGCATGTCTGTCTGACATGACACCCTTAATTTAATTTTGGATATATATGCACACATATATATATATGTATATGTGTGTGTATGTGTGTGTGCGTGTGTGTATGTGTGTGTTTATGTGTGTGTACGTGTGTGTGTGTGTGTGTGTTTAGTAAAAGTATCAAAACTTTTTCAGTGTGCCTCGTACGTACACACACAGACGCTCAAGCACACAAACACGCCCCCGCACACACACACACACATACACACACACACACACACACACACACACACACACACACACACACACACACACACACACACACAAATATGTATATATATATATATATATATATATATTTATTTAACATACTTATTTAACTCGGATCTACGCAAAACTCTTGTCTCCCTCAAAGTGAGTTCCCAAAACTCCAATGAGCATGTAGCGCTCCAGCCATCTCTGGGAGGCCCCTTTATAATCTTCCAAATTAAACTGCTCCAGAGCACTTGTCACTGCCTCCTTCATCACCACCACATCCTGAAAGTGGTTACCCCTTAGCATCTCGTTCAGCTTCGGGAAGATCCAGAAATCACATGAGGCTACCTCTAGAATGTTGGGAGGATGAGGGTCTGTCTTGATCCCCAAATCACCTAAGTAGTTGGTCAATAGGATGGAGTTTTGGCAGGTGGAATTGTGCTGGGGCAGGTGCCACTGACCAAACCTGGTGATTTCTGGTCAAACTATATGAATTTCCACCTCGAATACAAATTAGGGACTGATGAAAACGCACATAGCGTTAAGAAAACATTATTTAATATCAGGTATTTATTTTGATTACATTTTGTTAAATGCCGCATTTTGTAATTATACGTACATATTTTGCAAATTGCCTCCTGTTAATGTTTTATGTTTTTGCATATGTCATTCGATTATTTTTAATTTCACACACACACACGCACACACACACACACACACACACACACACACACACACACACACACACACACACACACACACACACACACGCACACACGCACACGCACACTCACACTCACACTCACATAAACACACATATATATATATACATTCATATATAAAAGAAACACGATGAAGTGTTGTAGCTATACTAGCAGAAGACACAATCATTGCGGTTATTTTGTTTGCGAAAGTGTTGATCCTTACAATATCCATCCGATGGTGTATGTCAAATTCTTTTCTATCAGTAGTGCTCTTAATCAAATAATATCTTTATTGGTTATGATTATACCAGTTATAGTAAGCACGATTTTAATATAGTCATATAGGTTTTTTTACACTAGATTTTCATACTATATTCCAGATATTGTCACGCAATTCGTTCCGAGAATATCATCTTTTTTTTCTTCCTAGCAGCTCTGTATCATTTCTGTTTTCTTTTAGAGATTACATGCAACATTACATACTTAAATACCCTCCAACAACGGCAGGAAGTGTCTGTCGCAAACCTAAATGCATCTGCATAATTAAGTTGCAGCTATGATTTTTCTTATAGTTTGTTGATATTTTGCACGAATTCATTCTTTTTAAATATGTTTTCATGGAGCTATCCCGAATTCAATTATAGTGGTTTTGAAAGACCGCTATCATTTATGGAATGGTTTAGTCAGCATAAACTGAACGATCACATAAGGGACATATGAATTTTAAAGTAATCAACTGAATTGATTGATTCTAAGTTGTGAGATGAAAAAATACTCTTACCGCGAACCAATATCATGTTATACCGTGAAAGGGAAAATGGATTTACTACCCTTCATCTCAAAAGAGAACGGGCGGCTTTTGTGTTACAATATGCAGGTACTGCTCATAAAAATGTACATAGGAGAATATAAAATACACATTCAGTAAACGGTGATTATTCATACAAACGGTACCTGAGCTGTTCTTTTATACACAACTGTAAGAGATAAAGACCAATCCTAATTAGTAGTTGGTCGGTATGAGTGATGAGCAGAGAATAGTGGCTATTCTAGAAACGATATCATGCCGAGGCAAAATGTTGGTGATCCGTGAGCATCAAAATGTTGTATGAATTTTCTCCTGCGCCACTGAAACTATGGTGGACTTGTAGTTATAGTTTTCTAATAAGCTTTAAAACCTGAATAATGAACAGACGTTTTTCAACCCCAGCAATCGCAGAAGAACTAATATAAAACATGTGACACTCATTTAATTCGGTAATTTTGTTCAATATTATTGCACATGTTTAAATATGTAGCAGTTCAACAGAACGTTAATAACCTATAATTTAAGATAATCGGTTTTTGATAAAATTACCTGTTGACAATTGGGTTAAGTCTAAGTGCCTAATACACTATAACACTGGAGAATCAACTAACCAAACTTCATCATATATAGTCTTTCTTAAAAGTATGATTAATTTTCATTCAAATGACTCAAATATGAATTTTGATTTCTAAATACTACTTTTCGTTTTTGGTATAATGATCTAATCACTTAATTTAATTAAGCATTATTCCCCGAATGGCAATTACTATAGCTATTGGGAATATTTAAAAAATTATGAAGCTGATAATTTTTCGTTTGTATTTTTGGATTAATGTTTTTAATTAAATGTTATGAAGATCATTTTGATAGTGCACTTAATTACTAACTGATGCAACATATAACAGGCTCTGGTTTTCTTGTTTTTATTTGTTTTCTTTGCACATACTACCATTTAATTAGACTACCGTCTCATCATTCAAATGCTTTAAATTTAGTTATTCAAAGAGGCCTTTTATTTTCCGTTAGCAAATTTCAAAATGACTTTTAAAATTATGAATAAACAAAACTAAACATTATTAACATCATAAAAAGACAAAATGGAAATCTCCGTTGACATTTTCATTACTGCTGATTGAATTGTCTTATAAACGATTTCTAACATTGATAGAAAACTTATATTAATATTCATACGCAGTGAAATTTCGACAAACAAAATTTGTTTTAAAAATAATTGTTTCTACTTTAGGCACAAGGCCAGCAATTATCCAGTGCATTACTGGTACTTTATTTTATCGACCCCGTAAGGATGAAAGGCAAAGTCAACCTCGGCGGGATTTGAACTCAGATCGTAAAGGGACGTAACTATGCTGGAAAGCATTTTAAAAATAATAACATTCCGTCTGTTATAAAAATATTTATTGTTTTTTTCTTCATTTCTGAATATTAATTGATTTATATTGGCCAGAACTCCATGTTAAAGTGTTTTTTGCAAGTTTTGTCTGCATTCCATTTCTATTTGTGACAGATTATAATTATAAATATTATTTGAGTATTAATTCGAAAATATATTGTCGTTTGCAGATTTAATATCACCAAGAAGACAAACGTGGCAATATCGAGTTTAATGCGGCGAACGTATTTCACGTAACGTCAAAACCTGAAGTCAATATTCTCAGATAAGATGTTTTAAAACAGAACATGTAACATAATATAACGATTATTAAAAGAGAAGAAATATCGACATTACTTTTCAAAATGTTTTTTATTCAGTAAGGGCTGAATTTAAAAAAAAAGGAAATCATCGTCAATCAACTAATTTAAGAATTTGCAATTATAATTGCATAAACACAAAATACTCGCAAAGAATTAGGTAATCTAATATATTTATGTATATTCATGAGTCAATGAAAGAGTCCCAAATATTCGTCTAATGTCACCATAAGGTTCTCAGTATGAGGAATATATATTGCCTAATGTAGTAATCGACATGAATAAGAGAAATAAAATTGTGGACCTGAAATAAGCAAATTTAGAAAGAGATCAGTTGATGTAATACTAGATATTAATTCTTCCCCATTTTGAACATTTACATCGTCTTATACGTTTAAAATGATTCATTATATGCATTGTCACAGCATTCATTTTAATACGGATTTAAACATTGAGCTGAGTTGTTTTGCCATATGAATATCAATGAATTGTTTTAGTTTGTCCAAAGAGGAAGGAAACAGGAACGTAGTTACAATACATTACCTAAAATAATATAAATCGAAGAAGTCTCTCTTTTACAATATATACAACAGCGAAGTGAATATATGGAAAATATTTAATGAAATATTTGGAGAACCATTTTCAAAAACATTTTTTGAACTTTTAAAGAAAGTCCTGTAGAATATGGGGAAATGTTTGGGAAATATTAGTAGAATTTTTAAATCAAATATATAAGCACTCGTCAGTCTGAGTTGAAATCCCGCCGAGGTTAACTTTGCCTTTCATCTTTACGGGGTCGATAAAATAAAGTACCAGTAATTCACTGGGGATAATTGCTGGCCTTGTACCCAAAGTAGAAACAATTATTTCCTTCTGTCTTTCAATATTTGATGAACATTTGGAAAAAAACATTTAAAAAATCATTCATGAAATTTAATGAAAAATCTGGAAAATTTGGGGGAAAATGTTTGAAAGTTGTCATGAAATGTTTGGGATAATTTCAGGAAAGCATTTTAGAAATGTTTAGTTTAAAAGTTACTGATAATTTCGAGCTAAACGTATAAATTTAAATATATAAGCATTTGACAGAAACATGATTAATTAAACTTATTTCTTTCAGTTTTGAAATATTTACGAAATTTTTCATCAAAATATTTACGAACCATTTGGGAAAAATTAAGAAAAAGAGTGGCTGAATGTTTCCATCAATATATGGGGAAAAATTTAGAAAGTGATTTTAGAATTGTTTCAACGGGAATTTACTGATAGTTTGGAGCTAGTCATACTAATTTAAATATATAAGCACCCTCCAAAAACATGATTAATTAAACTTATTTACATCTGTTTTTTAATACTTACAAAAGTCTTTGCGAAAATCCTTACGAAACATTTGGAAAAATATCTAAATATACTTTCCAGAAATTTTGGGAAAAATCTTTAGTGAAACTTAGATTAGAATTTATGATGAATTTTGTAAGTGATTTTATTGGAAATATTTGAACATATTTTGGGACAAACACTTAATGAAACTTTAATGATTATTCTGGAAAATATTCAAGGAATCCTTTCAATGTCCACATGAATATTTGGGGACAATTTCAGGAAGGCATTTTAGAAATTTTTAGTGTAAATTTTACTGGTGATTTGAAGCTATTCTTTTTTAATTTATATATTAGCACCCGACAAAAATATGATTCGTTAAAACTTATTTCTTGCTGTTTTTCAATACTTACAAATCTTTTTAGAAAAGTCTTACAATATTTCAGAAATATTTGGAAGAAATTTTGGTCGAAATCTTTAATGAATCTTTGTTTAAAATTAATGATGAGATACCTAAAAAAAACTTGCAGTAATTTCGGAAAATTTTTAGTTGAAAAATTTAATGAAACTGATTAAAATTTATGATGAAGTTTTAGAGAAATATTTCATGATTTATGTGTGGGATTATTTAATGAAATGTAAGTTAAACTTTTAATGAATTTCCTTAGAGATATAATTGAAAGTGCATGATATTTTGAGAGAAACATTTTAATCAGTTTCGTGAATCATTAATGAGATTTCTGGAGAAATTTGGGGAAAACTTTTGGGAATTTAAATTAAATTTTGGCGATATATTCAAATATTTTGTGAAGGTCTTTGGAAATATTTTAGGAGAAGATTTTAGAAGGAGTTTGAAAATATTGCGAGGAGAAAACTTCGACACAATAATTTGGGGAAAGTTTTATGAAAGTTTTGGGAAAAAGTTAGGAAATGCTTTTAGAAATTTTTAAGGAATATTCTAGTGAAAATTTGGAGCTAGTCGTAATATTTGAGATATAATCACACAACAAAAGCATGATTAATTGAAATTATTTACTTACTGTTTTACATTTATTTACGAAAAATCTTTGGAAAACTATCAATAATTTTTGGAAAAATCTTTGTTGAAATCCTCAATTAAATTTTGGGGAAAAATTTATGTTGAAATATTCGGGAAAGTTTTTCATATAATATTTGGGAGAATGTTCAATAAATATTGAGGTAAACCATTCAATGAATTTTGTAAAAGAAATTTTGGAAATTATTAGTTGACATTTTTGGAGAAACATTTTAAAAGATTTTGATGAAACCTTTTTGAAAGTCTTTGTTAGATTTTCGGCGAAAGCTTTCGAAGGAATTTGAGAGGATTTCGATGAAAATTTCAGGAAACATTTTTGTTAAAGTTTTAATGAACGTTTTGGGAAAATTGTGCGAAAACATTTTAGTAAATTTTGGGGAATTCTATTTTTTCTTTGAAAACTTGGAACTTCATAACACCCGTTCACGCCCACATTCATTAACAACACCCATCCCTGAATAACCCAACTCTTGGAAATATAGGGTCACACATCACAACACAACCTGAGATCAGTTTGACAATCACCATAGAAATCAACCAGGTATCTTTAAAAATATCCCCACCGAAGTTAACAAAGAACTAGATTTACAAAACCAAATTGTAAAATTATATTATAAAATAAAATAAAATTAAATTGTGTTATCAGTTGTGGGTGTGTTTTGGCTGTTTCATAGACATTATATCATGTATGTAGTGAAGCGAGAGGGCTGAGCGTTCATGTGGAGGTGGTTATGGGCTATACGCGATGGGAGATGAAAGAATGCGGTGTTGGTCTAAGGAAGTATGTGGGGTTTTCCGGTGGTTACTGTTTTGTCAAAAATAAGTGGTCATTCTTTTCGATTTTTAGGGGAGGGGAGTAGTTAGACAAACAAACAAAAAATAAAGCATTGACATCTTGTCAATAATATAAAACATAGCATACATTTAATTATAACATTTCTGAACAAAATAATCCCATTTCAATTATATTAATATCAAAATGAAACACAAAATTAGAATAGATTAGAAACATTTCAATACAGGAAATTTGGAGACATAAGGTGTCTTCGAATATATATATATATATATATATATATATATATATATATATATATATATATATATATATATATATATATATATATATATATATATATATATATATATAGAGAGAGAGAGAGAGAGAGAGAGAGAGAGATAGGTAACTATACACGGGTGTGTATGATTGTGTATAGAAGATTATATTAATAAGAGGAATTCCAACTTTGTCTGATTTACTCGTTTTATTTACAATCCTTTAAAATATATAATGGTATTATAATGAAATAGTATGATAGAATATTAAATTCTAAGTGTTAATTGAACAAGTTCTTTCATGCTTTCGCAATCTTCAGGTTCATAATATGTGGTGACAGTCGAGTTTGCAATTTTCAACTAGGGAAAATTGCAAACTCGACTGTCACCACATATTATGAACCTGAAGATTGCGAAAGCATGAAAGTACTTGTTCAATTAACACTTAGAATTTAATATTCTATCATACTATTTCATTATAATACCATTATATATTTTAAAGGATTGTAAATAAAACGAGTAAATCAGACAAAGTTGGAATTCCTCTTATTAATATATATATATATATATATATATATAGTATTAAGGATACTATTTATGGTTATGTATGTAATAAAACCTTTATTGGTTATATATTTTTTATACAAACCCTAAATAGTGCAAGATAGTCATTAATTACTATCTTATTAACAGTAAGATAAATAGTTCAATGTAATAACATCGGTTGTTTTACAGAGCAGTTATATAGGGTTTACAATAATCAAAGTTTGTTTAAATCATTTATTTGCTTACAATTATTTCCTCCAAACCGAGGTTTGGATTCTTCGGAGCAACTATTTAGTGATCTATAACATACTTGACCTCCTTTTCAACACAAGAGACATATAAAAACATATGCATATATTGACCCACAGTGGGATGACATCTATCAAAATGATATAGCATGGCAATTTACATATAAAGGTTAAAGGATAAAAATAAAAATAAAGATAAAAATAAGAATGAAACATTGGGAGTTTATGAAGATAAAGCAAGAGGAAAGTTTAGAGTAGTCAGTGTATGAAACAATCTCACGTGTAGCATGCACGCGTGTCTTATTTATACAGGATTAGAGTGCGGCAGATTGTTACTTGCAGGGTCAGGCATTTGAAGCAGGCAATCGATATTATTATGTGGGCTGAATTGTTAAATCATTTTTTCGCATAC
The DNA here is from genome assembly GCA_964016885.1 of Eledone cirrhosa. Taxonomy (NCBI): domain Eukaryota; kingdom Metazoa; phylum Mollusca; class Cephalopoda; order Octopoda; family Eledonidae; genus Eledone; species Eledone cirrhosa. The sequence goes on along the minus strand of OZ024740.1, from coordinate 66,085,172 downwards.
ACCCGTATGATATAAAATCCCGAATCTAGAGAAACACCAAAATATCAAAAATATCAAACATATTATGAAACATATTATAGCGTAGGCAAAACAGTACCACTGTCTTCGCGCACACCACCACTCACATAATCCACACAATCTGCCGCACTCTAATCCTGTATAAATAAGACACGAGTGCATGCTACACGTGAGATTGTTTCATACACTGACTACTCTAAACTTTCCTCTTGCTTTATCTTCATAAACTGCCAATGTTTAATTTTTATTATTATCTTTATATTTATTTTTATCCTTTAACCTTTATATGTAAATTGCCATGCTATATCATTTTGATGGATGTCATCCCACTGTGGGTCAATATATGCATATGTTTTTATATGTCTCTTGTGTTGAAAAGGAGGTCAAGTATGTTATAGATCACTAAATAGTTGCTCCGAAGAATGCAAACATCGGTTTGGAGGAAACAATTGTAAGCAAATAAATGATTTAAACTGAAATTTGATTATTGTAATCTCTCTCTCTCTCTCTCTCTCTCTATATATATATATATATATATATATATATATATATATATATATATATAGGGAAATGTTTAACCCCGAAACGCATTGAGCTCTGCCGTCGGGGTTAAATATTTTATTATTAACACTTTACTACCCTATGTATTGAGTACTCTGGTGCGTTATGGTCCATCTGGTTTCTTTCCACACTTCCTTCGTATATATATATATATATATATATATATATACTACTACTACTACTACTACTACTACTACTACTACTACTAATAATAATAATAATAATAATAATAATGATTTCTTTATTAACCACAAGGGTTTACATAATGTAGACATTAAGGACAGTGCAGGACAATACAGGACGGTACAAATGGGCATTTCTGCGTGTAAAAAACAAAATCAGAGGATGTAACAACAAATAACAATGAAAAAATTCCCCAATGGGGTGGAGGCTTCCGAGGGACATTCGTGGAGAAAGCCGATTAAAAAGCCACAGTGACCCTGACCTCCAGGATAAGTGCCCTCTCCCAGTTTTCCACCTTTAATTTACAGACACATACTCAGAGTAGGCCCATTCACTCGGGCCATTCTTGCCTCTGTCACACATCTTTCAACAAAATGCTGGGTAGAGAGCACTTCCATTTCTACCCTGATTTTCCTTTTTAAATGAAATTTGAAAAAGTTAATCAGGGCATCACCGAAGAGGTAAGTGCTCGTCTTCAGCCCTTTCAAACGTGTCCACCATACTATCTCTTTCGCCATGGCCACCAGACAGATAAAAACTGCCTGCCCTTCCCGGCTAAAGGAAGAGGGCTGGGCAATCCTCACGATGGACTCTGCTGATAGCTGGATCCGTCCTACACGCGACAGCAGGTGTTCGACATAAACCCACAAGTCAGCAATGCTCAGACACTGGGTGAGTGCGTACATGGCGGTTTCGTCTCCCTGCGCACATCTCGGACATGCCCGGCTGACGGCAACTCCATGCCTGTAGAGTTTATCCCGAACTGACAAAGCTCCTCGGTAGCACTGCCAGGCCAGAGTTCTTCCGAAGAGATTGGCTAGTTGATTTTCGTCGACGCCTAGAGTTTCCCCTCCACTAATCCTCTATAGAACGCCAAGGTGGAGTTTTCCACCGTTCACATTGCCCGATTGGTCGAGGGCTGTGAGCGCCTCTCGGTCTTCGCTTGACCCAGGACTGCAGCTCCGTCAAGGAGCCGAGCTGAAGAAAGACGCGTCTAGCAAGCGGTGACCACACCGTATCACCTTCGAGGAAGAGGTGGAGAAGTCGTAGCCTGAGCGTGTGTCTGCGCATCATTCAGCCAGGCATGCCGAGCCCTCCACGAAGCGTGTATTGACAGAAGATGGAACGCCTGACCATCTAAGCGCGTCCCTTCCACAAAAAGCGAAAGAGTAAACGCTCCAGCGCAGTCAGGCCAGTCTTAGGGCAAGGCACGACGGTCAGGCGGTAGTAGATGACGGACGCCATGTACGCGTTAGCCACCTCCGCTCAACCTTTGAGGGATAGCTTCCTTTCCGCCAATTTCTGAGTGAGAGAAGCCACTCTGCTCGTCACCTCATCTCAGGTTTCTCCGTCTGGAGGTCTGGACCGAACCAGACCCCTAGCAATTTAACCGGTCCTTCCGTCCAGCGCCCGACGACGCTGTTGGACGGCATGGACCTGCCTCTAAGGTGACGAGCTGCAGGCCCACCGACATTTCCTGATTGATCATTGCTCCTGTCACCGCTTCGTATTCTTTTAGTGTAGTGCCGATCGCCTCGAAGTGTTTGGCGTTCGACACCACTACGGTGACATCGTCCGCATATGCTGACACGGATCTTCCGCATCCTAGTTCGTGCGGGATACCCCTCAACGTCTCCAGTTTGTGCAGGAATAGCTCGAGAGTCAATACGTGGCGGACCGAGCGCATGATGTTGAACAGTTCCGAAAGGTGACCGTTCACTCTCACCACAGAGCAGATGTCGCTGTGCATGGCAGCGATCCAGTCTCTGAAGACGGGCCCAAAGCCAGCCGCCCTCAGGACTGCCGCCACATAACGATGGTCGAACCTATCGAAAGCTTTCGACTGATCTAAATTGATCAAGGTTCCCTAGCTACCCTCTCCACGATGTATTCTATGAGGTGGAGGTGGTCGTGGATGGATCTGTCTGGAATGGCGCATGTCTGTGCCTCTCCAACCACACCACCAACGACACGCGCGACCTCTTTGCTAGCACCTCTGCCAAAATCTTGAACTATGTGTTTAGCAGAGTTATGGGCCTGAAATTATCTATGTTATCCCCCTTGTTCGGATCTTTCCTAGCAGTGCCACCGCCCCTCGGCTCACAGTGCTGGGAATATTCCCATTCTGTTGCCAGTTGCAGTAGACGTCCCCCAAGAGGCCTCCGAACAAGTCTGGCATCTGTACGTAAAGTTCATAGGGCCGACCATCCAAACCAGGGTATTTACCCCTGGTGCAGCTATTCATTTCCTCCCGTATTTCAGCTGCTGTTATCGGCTTTTCGCAACACTCCGCCCCAGTGGCCGAGAGACGCGGCAGTCCGCCGAGATAGACACTAAAGTCCATGACTCGATCCGGCCCGCCACTTCCCCCGAACAGCTGAGTGAAGTGTCGCTGAAAAGCTTCACACATCTTCCCGGGATCGAGTAGCATGCGCCCGTCGCGGTCCACCAAAGACCGGATCGTGGCTTTTGTTGCCATGCCGCACCTCCGCCACTCGGGCCCATTGAACGGCTTCCGTCCCCTCGTGTCTGAGAGCACGCACCCTAGCTCTGATAACGCAGCCTTCGTGCTTTGCATTGAAGAATTGGTCAAGGGTGAATTCCGCCGGAAGTAATATTGGTCGCGATGCCTTTGCTAAGCGCCTTGTCTAATTTTCTAACTAATTCTCCCTCTGCTCTATTTTTCTCTATTGCTAAAGCCTTACTAAACCTAATGGACCCTATTCTAATCGCTCTTTTCAGGGAAAACCACCACTTGTTGTTGACGATGGCCGCCGTCAACGCCCGCTTAACTGGTTCGCTAATCCGGTATCTGTAGGCATTGCGCGCTGATAATGACGCGTTTAGATTCCAGTAGCCGGGTCCTTGTGTATGAAGCCTATCTAAGTCGTCCACACAGATCACAAATTGTTGGCACGTGTAGCTGACTATTTTGAATTGTGGACAGTCTATGCTAGACCTATATATTTCCCTACAAGATACTCTATCTAGATATGATGTGGATCACCCGATGCGGTTTGTACAAGTCCACATTGGTACATTCGGAAAATCCAATCGGTACCTGTCAAACAGTTCAAAGTCGGGGTATTGTGTAGTCCTTTTCTGTATGCTGGTGTTGTGTTGGATGTAGTGTAATAATTGGTTGTTATTCAAATTTAATGCTGTGTAGTGTGTATCGTTTTGGTTGTTTTGTTTTGTTTGCGTTTGTTGTGGGTTTGTCTCTGTTTCGCTTTTTGGTGACTTTTGTGGAGTTGGTGATGGTGGTGTTGGGGTTAATGATGGTGATGGTGTTGGTGTTTGTTATGATGGGGTTGGTGATGCTCGTGTGGGTGGTGGCATAGCTGTCCTAACGTTTTTCTTTTTGTTAGTTTATTTGTTTCCCCCTGTATTTTGTTTTTTGGGGGGTGAAGGAAGAGGATTATTTCCTATTTGGGTTCTTTTTCTTTTTTTCTTTTTTCCTGATACAGTTTCCCACTTCTCGACGTCACAATCTGTCACCTGTTGCGATAGGTCCAGAAGTTGAAAATCCTCCACAGGTGTTGGTTTTGGTTATGGCGTGTTTGATGGTGGAGGCGCTGGTGCACATCTGGCGCGGTGGGTGGTTGTGGTGTTGGTTTTGTTACTGTTGCTGGGGTTGTTTCTGCTACAGTTTCTTCTGTTGTTGCTGCTACAGTTGTTGCAGCCATTTCTGCTGCTGGTGGTGTTGATGGTTGAGTCACTGGGGTTGGTAAGCGAGGTGGCCTCAACTTTTTAGCCTGAGGGCAGAAAGCCTTTAGATTGGTTCCTTCACCAAAAACGACATACCTTGGGCCTTCTACCCTCAACGATTACGGTGAAGTCTATCACTTCTGGATTTTCCTCAATGTTTTTTTGGTCCGCTTGGATGAGGAGCTCCATTCCAGATACCGACCAGTTCTGCTTTTCCTTTGTTATTTCAATTATTTTCGTGTTTGCCTCGATTGCCGTTTTTACGTGGGTCACCCTGATCTTCACAAGTCTCTGGCCACAATGGCTTGAGACGAGTGTGAAGTCGTGGCTTCTTAATGAGGCCATGGTGTGCTCTCTGGCTTCCGGTGGTGTTCCAAAGAACACGTCCACGGTTCCATATTTCTGCCCACGTCTGATGTGGGGTTTTTTCGCCCACACATGTCCCAAAGCTTTTTGGATATGGGACTCGGATGCCCGTTCCACTCGGCGTGATTTTGTGTTTATCGTCCGATAAGACACGGTGTATAGGCGCAGATGCTCCATTTTATTAGGTGTCGGTGGGTGCGGTGGGGTGGAAGCGGGAGATGACCATATACTCATCGTTTTTTACCATTCACTTGGCTTCATTTAATTCATCATGTCTTACCTCGATTGTTTCGCTTTTCTTGGCTGCTTTGGCAAACGACACATTTTGTTTTGCGGTAGTGTTGGTGTTGTTGTTGCTGCTGTTGTTATTGTTATTTTTAGTTTCAGTTGTGGTGGAGGTGGCGGTGGTGTCAATGGTGTTCGCGTGGAAGAAACGTTCTGGGTGAATCCTTTTTGATGTCACGAGATAATAATTGTTTGGGGTTTTTGTTGTCGTTGTGGTGGTGGTGGTATCAGGGGGTGTTCGTTGTTCTTTTTGACATTGTGGTGGTGGTGGTGGCGTCTTTAACACCTGCAGGTATTGGTAATGGCGGGAAAATCATGTCTTTATGCGGCAATTCTAAATCATTCAGAATGCTAGTAATTATATTTTTAGTGTTGGCATCAGTGGCAAGACTTACAATGGTGGTGGTCGTGGTGGAGGAGGTGTGTGTGTGTGTGGGGGGGGGGGGGGGGTTCTGTTAAAAACAGTCAATTTTTCATCCATGTTTTTTTTTCAAATTTTCTTTGATAAACAAAAACTTTTGTTTTGGGCCCATGGCCCCAATATTTTTTTGTGTCCTTTTCAGAAAGCAATACATGTCAACTTATAAACACTTAACAACAAACATTTTCCATAACTGGCAATTTCAAACAACTGAAAACAACAAACCTTTGCGGATGTCACGATAATACGATTTGCTACGTAGGTCGCCAATAATAATAATAATAATAATAATAATAATAATAATAATAATGGAAGAAAACGCACGTGGTGGTCATGAAATCGCTCCCGTAAGTTTTTGATTTTTAACATATCTAAAACAATTGTGATATAACAATTCTTAGTACAAATGATACATAAAGGACCAGACTCGACTCTCAGAAAATTCGGATCCATAATATCCTGTTATATCGCTTAAATATTTAATTTTGTATTATACATTTTATATTCAAAAACGAAAATGGTTATAAATGGAAGAAAACGCCCTCTGTCTACACTATATAGAACAGCCACATAACAGCAATTTCACCAACACCATAAACTAGATACACCACCTATCCCATCACCCCTCTGTGTACACTAAAATCACCAGCCAGATAACGGCAATTTCACCACCACCACCACCACCAATCCCGGCATAATAATAATAATTACTATTATTATTGTGTCTCAAGTTTTCTAAAAATGTTTAATTCAAACATTAAGGAAATATGTTAAACATACGCGACAAACCGCATAGATACACAGATCAAACAAACTACAGTCTATTCAACAACACCCAGTAACGACAACGCCATCACTATAGTCACCGCCGCTACCACTCCATCCATCATTGCTACCACTATCCCATCACCGCCGCCACCACTCCTTCATTGCTACCATCACTATTTCCCCATTACCTTCTGTTAACTTACGAAATTGAATAGAACTGTTATGCAATGTTACCTGAAGAGTAACTCCAAGGAGAAAGACTATAGGAAACGGATGCATAACATCTGGAACGAGAATGGTATATTTAAATTAGATGAACAAAAATTGGCCGGGCAGGCTCGGGTAATAAGAACAAATGGGTGAATAAGCGAGCTGGAACTGGAGGAACTGAGCAGATAGATTAGCTTGGAAATGGAGAGTGGAGTATGCCAGGCAAACGAGCCAGTGGGAAATGAAGGTGAAGAGGTTGAGAGAACGGAGGAACCATCCGAAGGAGACAATGATCAGAATGCTGAAATAAATAATACCTGCAACAAAGATACGGCCATTCAGGAGATGAATGCTAACGGGCGAGGACAAGATTTGGTTGATATCCTAAACTTAGTGGTAGATGAATTGAACAATGATAGTGGGAAACCTATGAACCTAAGATTTGTAGACAGGAAAAAGTTAAAGAAACAACAGCTAAGGTAAACAAAGTCATCCCATACCTTGAGGCGAGGAGCCTTCACCAGTGCAACAATATCCTCAAGGCAACAGAAAATGCGGTGAGGAAATTACTTGGTATGAAAGCGAGAGGAAACAACAAACAAGAAAGATCAGAGCCTTGGTGGAGGAAACGACTGAATGGTCAAATCAGGGAAATGAGATTTGACATTGGAAAGCTTGAGTCCCTACTGAATGGGACAATAAAAAACATAGACACTAAAAATAGACTGGAAATAAAGTACAACACTAGGAGGAAAAAGCTAAATATTATCATAGAGGAACTGAAGCAACGAATTGTAGCAAAGAGTGCAAAAATTAGGCGATACGAGAGCAGAGTCAGTCAGTATAGACAGATCCCTGAGGCGGAACCAACTAAGACATTCTGGAGAGGAATATGGGAGCAGGATGTTAAACATAATGACCAGGCAGTGTGAATTGAGACAGTACAAAAGGAGTTAGTGAACAGGCACACCAACAAACTGATTTGAGTATCACAGTTGAAACTCTTAAGGGGCAGACCAAAAAAGTAACCAACTGGAAATCACCAGGCCCAGATGGTGTGCAGGGGTATTGGATTTAAAATATACTATCCCTCCACCTGAAACTGACAACCATGTTCAATGACTGCTTGATGTCAGGTGAGGTACCAGAGTGGTTGACAAAAGGTACCAGAGTGGTTGACAAAAGGTACCACAGTTCTGGTAATGAAAGACCGAATCAAGGGTAATGATGTTACCAACTATAGACCTATTACATGTCTGTCCGTAATGTGGAAACTGTTGACAAGCATTATGTCTGAGGAAATCTACCATCACCTCCACACAAACAACTTGTTACCGGACGAACAGAAAGGATGCCGAAAGAAGTCACGTGGTACAAAGGACCAGTTACTTATTGATAAGATGGTAATGTGGAATTGCAAGAGGAGACACACTGGTGTTGCCATGGGATGGATAGACTACAAAAAGGCATTTGACATGGTGCCTAATTCTTGGATCACCAAAAGCCTAGAGATCTTCAAGGTAGCAGATAACATCAGACAGTTGTTGGGCAAAAGTATGAAGTCCTGGAAAACAGAGTTAACATCAGCTGGAGAATCCTTGGGAGGCGTGAAGATCAAGAGAGGTATCTTCCAGGGAGATAGTCTGTCCCCTCTGCTGTTTGTCCTTGCCCTGATGCCCCTGACCATTATACTGCGAAAAGTGAGAGCAGGATACAAGTTGGGAAAGGGAGAGCTTACCATCAATCACCTCCTCTTCATGGACGATATTAAGCTCTTCGGGAAGAGTGAGAAGTAGTTGGATGTGCATGTTGACACTGTCCGTATTTTCAGCAATGATATATGTATGCAATTTGGTATTAGTAAGTGTGGAGTCCTTGTGATGAAGAGGGGTAAATTGAGCAGAAGCAACGGAATCCAGGTACCAACAGGTGAGATGATAAAGGAAATTGACACTGAAGAAGGATACAAGTATTTAGGTGTTCTGGAGGCTGATGACATAAAGAACATAAAAATGAAGGAGTAAGGAACGTACTAAAGTCACATCTGAACAGTAGGAATGACATAAGTGCAGTAAATTTCCGAGCTGTGTCTATTATTAGGTACAGTGCGGGAATTCTGAGATGGAATGTTGCTGAACAAAAAGAAATGGATAGGAATACTAGGAAGCTATTGACTATCTACAACATGTTCCACAAGAGGAGTGATGTCGATAGACTCTACTTAGGGAGCTCTGAGGGTGGAAGAGGTCTTATCAGCATAGAGGACTATGTTCAGATGGAGAAAAACAAGCTACACAAATACATGACTGATAGTAAGGAGCCAATGCTCAGAACTCACTGAAGGAGAGGACAATAGACCAGGGGATGTCCAAGGAGGAAATAACAAGGAGAAAGAGCAGCCTTCATGAAATATCCCTTCATAGTACCTTCTTTGAGAAAACTGAATTCAGAGATCCACAGACATGGAACTGGTTGAAAAGAGGAGACCTTAAAAAGGCTACAGAAGGAATGTTAATGGCTGCGCAAGAGCAGGCCCTCAAAATGAAGTGGTTGAAACACCATATTTACAAGGAGGAGGCTAGTCCACTGTGCAAGATCTGTGGAGAGAGAGGAGACTGTAGCTCACATTGTATCCGAGGGTAAACACATAGCCCAGACTCACTATAAGGGCTGGAGACATGATGTGATGGGCAGGGTGATCCACTGGCACCTATGCAAAGTAAACAATTTACCACATTCTGAGAAGTGGTATGAGCATAAGCCAGAGTCGGAGATAGAAAGCGATCAGGTAAAGGTGCTGTGGGATTTTAGGATACTGACGGACAGGAAACTGGAACACCATAGACCTGACCTAGTGGTTTTGGACAAAGAAAAAAGATCGTGCCTGATTGTGGGTGTGGCCTGCCCATTCGACACGAGAGTGCAACAGAAGGAGAGGGAGAAAATTAACCGATACCAGGACTTAAAGTGGGAGGTAAAAGGCATTTGGAACTGCCATGAAGTCAAAGTGGTCCCGATTGTCATGGGCGCACTAGGTACTATCTCAAAAAGTTTCCAGGGATGGCTAAAGAAATTTGGTCACTCCACGCTTTTTGGAACGCTTCAAAAGGCATGCTTGCTGGGAACAGCAAGAACCCTCCGATACGTCCTGAATATCTGAGGCTTAAGGTAGTGGCTTGATATTCAATTCAACAAACTTTCCAGTTAACTAACATCAATGACTGAGACTCATATAATAACAATAATAACAATAATAATAATAATAATAATAATAATAATAATAATAATAATATATCAGTAACCACAACACCACCGCTACCACCACCCCACCACATCCATCATCGCCGCCACCACTCATTCAATGCTACTGACACTATTCCCCTGTTAACTTGAGAGAGAAAAGGGAAGGTGGCGGTAGCACTACTCAAGAGAGAGGCTAGCAAAAGATATAAATAGATTGACTTGGTGACCTTGCCACGGCCAAACGTCTACATCCACAATTATGGGACTGCTGGCTCACCCCTTCCTCACCAACAATATAAAAAGCCCCGGCACCACCACCGACATAGCCAACAACAATAACAGCCAACTACAACAAAAAGTATATTATATTATTGTAATGCACTGGGTGATTGCTGGCCTTGTGCCTGGAGTGGAGACAGTTATTAATAATTTCATTCTTAAGCCATGCAATGCTCACATTAAGGAACCACTCATGATAATAACAATTTATAAAAAAAACAACAAAAAGAAAACCCCGTGACCAAGAAATACCGGGATGGCGGCCGGCGGGGAATAGCCATGTCTCTAGGGGAGAACGACCCCTCTAGTCTTGGTTGACACTCGTTCTAGAAGTGGTAACACGAAATGATTACCCCTTGGCGGATAAGGATAAAACGCGACAAAATAAAGTAAATGTCTAATGATAAAATCTCATACCGGATCGGCCGTCACCCGGGTAAAAAAGGGCCGCGTCCCTCAGAGAGGAACCAGACTGGGGTCGAAAAATCAGCTAATGGTTCAAACCTTCCCATCACTTCGGAGCTGGAGACCTCCCATAACCGGAATACTCCTACTGTTGGCCCTCCATGCTCACCACCAAGAAATCCAAAGAAAAAGAGAGAAAAATGGTCAAGGGAAGATAATAAAGAAGTCCTTGAGGCTTTCTACACTGCCATGTACTACCCATCAAATACATAGAATACAGAACAAACATATATCAACTGTAAAAAGAAACATCCCGAAAACAGAGGCTATATTGACAGTAACAAACTAGCGAAGAAATATACGAAGAAATATTGTAAGAAAAAAGTTACTAACTGATATAGAAATTGATCAGATCAAGCTAGTAGCACAAAGTCAGCGAAGGGAAAATGAAGCATGTGACAGTGAAAACGAGGTAAACTGTAACACTTCGAATCCCAGGGTTGGGGCGGAATCACTGGCAACAGAACAAATTAAAGAAAGGAGCGAAAAAGTGGAGGGAGTGCATGCTCAGGATGAAACTCCAAATGAAAATAATGAGATCGTAAATGATAAAGAAATGAATGAGAATGAACTTGCCAACTTGAAGGATGAAATTATGATCGAATGGATGAAAATGAAAGAATTTGACATGGGGCAACGAGACACCCTCCCTAAGATCCAGAACCCCAAACAGAACCAAAAGATAATACACAAGACTAACATAATTCTCAAAAAAAAAATCATCACAAACAAACTAAACATTACTGACTTAAATCATCTCTATTATGCATCGGCTAAAGTCACCACTCACTTATGTGGAGTGAAGATGAAAAAACAAAGGAATTCCCACAAGAAATCTACTTGGCAAGATAACATCAATCGCCAAATAAACATTCTCCGATCTGACATAGAAATTTTAACAAACTATAAAGTAGGTGAACATGTTAAACAAACTAAACTTAGAAAATTGAAAAAAAAGTACAGTATAAGATCAACATGTGACATAGACATGCTGATAGAAACAATCAAGCAAAAAGTGTCGGCCAAAGCTGCTCGTATAAGGCGCTTTGAAAAACGATCTAGATTCTATAAGGACAATAATATGTTCAAAAACAACCAAAGAAACTTCTACAGAAAAATTGGTAAGTCAACAATAGCTGCTAAATCAATACCACCCAAGGAGGAAGTGCAAGAATTCTGGGAAAAGATCTGGGCCGAAGAAAAAGTTCATAACATACATGTCCCATGGATAGACAGACAAATGAAAGAAACAGCTCACCTTGAAGAACAAACATGGGAAAATATAACAGTTGAATAGCTGCGCTTGGCTCTAAGAAAAACCAGCAAATGGAAATCCCCAGGAAAAGACAAAATACAAAACTTTTGGATAAATGCCTTCACAGAGTCACATGAGCTGTTAGCCCAACTTTACAATGAAATAGTTAAAGAGCCAGAAAAGATACCATCATGGCTAGTTAACGGCATTACATTCCTACTACCGAAGAATGATGAGACAAACAATCCCCAAAATTACAGACCGATAACCTGCTTGACCACAATGTATAAAATGTTAACATCAGTCCTAACTGAATACACATATGGCCACCTGATAACAAATGACCTATTTCCCATTGAGCAGAAAGGGTGTAAACGAGGCTCATATGGCTGTAAGGATCAGCTTCTGGTTAACAAACTGATACTGGAAGATTGTCATAATAGACACAAAAATTCTATCGATTGCTTGGATAGATTATAAAAAAGCATTCGATAGTTTGCCACACAGTTGGATTGAAAAATGTTTAGAGATTTTCAAAATATCCCCCGTTGTCAGGAGGTTTTTGTCATTCAGTATGAGGACATGGAGAACGACACTCCTTTTGAATAGTGAAACAAAATCACTGGAAGCTGGAGAAGTTAACATTAATTGTGGAATTTTTCAGGGTGACTATTTATAACCGCTTTTATTCTGCATCGCACTTATACCATTAAGTAAAATGCTCAATGAAACAAAACATGGATATAGAGTCTATGACAAAACCATTAATCACCTGTTCTACATGGATGACCTGAAACTATTTGCAAAATATGATGAACAATTGCAAGGGCTATTATCCACTGTGAAGCAGTTCAGTGATGACATTAAAATGGAGTTTGGACTGGATAAATGCGCCAAAGCAACGTTCACCAGAGGAAAGCTGCTGAAGAGTTCAGACATTAATCTTGATCGGGGGAACGTGATAAGAGAGCTTGATCAAGAAAAAACTTACAAATATCTAGGTGTTTGTGAAGGAGACGGAATCAAGCACTCGACAATGAGGGAAAGGATAAGGAAGGAATGTTACCGCAGAGTCAGAGCAATCTTAAGAACGGAATTGAATGCAAGGAAGATGATCGATGCCATAAACACGCTTGCCATACCAGTAGTAACCTACAGTTACAATGTCATCAACTGGTCAAGCACAGAGATCCGTAGGCTCGATACAAAAATCCGAAAATTCTTAACCATGCACAGAATGCATCACCCTAAGGCAGACATAGATAGAATATATCTCCCTAGGAAAGAAGGAGGACGTGGGTTAATCCAGTTAGACATTACGTTGAAAACTGCAACAATTGGATTATCCACATATCTAAGGGAATCACATGATTGGATGATCAAACTCGTTTTGAAACACGAAAGCACCAAAAGATCATATTCCATTACAAAAGATGCACAAATATACAGTAATGGACTACAAATTTCAGAAGTCCCATTTACTGCTGAAATGGAAAACACAGAAAAAGCAAAGCAGGTAAAAGTAACTGCAAAGAAAGAACTGCTACAGAAACTGGCTAAGGAATGGTAAGAAAAGCCTCTGTATGGAAAATACCCAGAGGGAGCTAACAATCCTGATGTTGACAAAACTTTAACCCATCAGTGGTTGGCATCCTCTGGACTGAAATCGGAGACTGAAGGACTGATTATATCGGCACAAGATCAGTGTCTGCCAACAAAAAATTACCAAGCCAACATAATAAAAAATGGGTGCAGCCCATTATGCCGTGTATGCAAAAAACAAGCAGAGACCATTGACCATATAATTTCAATGTGCAGTCCTATAGCTCCAACCGAATACCTAAACAGGCATGACAGAGCTGCACAATACATACATTGGATAATGTGTAAGCATTTTGACCTGCCCCATCAAAAGAATTGGTGGGAGCATCAACCACCTCCCATACTTGAAAAAGATCACATCTCAATCTTGTGGAACTTTAGCATCCAAACAGACCGAAAAATAGATGCAAATAGACCTGATATAATATTGAAGGACTTTCAAAGGAGGGTATGCCTGCTAATTGATATGTCTGTTCCAATAGACAAGAATGTATCTATAAAAACATTTGAAAAATTGAGCAAGTATAAGGACCTGGAGATAGAAATTGGAAAAATGTGGAAATTGAGAACTAAAACAATACCAGTGGTTGTAAGCGCTCTGGGAATGATACCTAAGGGGTCTAACGACTACTTATCGCAAATCCCAGGAAACCCGCGTATATGAGAAATACAAAAGATAGTACTAATGGGAACTGCCCATATACTAAGGAAGATCCTGTCAATATAAGTACATCACAAGTCTAAACACTAAGGATGCATGTGTGAATATGTATGTTCTTTCTTGAACATGGCGGACCTTGTTGTCTCTTGAGGTCACTGGTTGTGACTTGGTGATAACTCGTATAAACATAAAGCAAGATAAATGCAAATAATAGTAATAATAATAATAATGTTTTCTTTATTAACCGCAAGGGTTTACATAAAGTAGACATTAAGGACAGTACAGGACAATACAGGACGGTACAAATGGGTATTTCTGCGTGTAAAAAAACAGCGGATGAAATAAAATAACAAAGAAAAATTCCCCAATAGGGGGGAGACTTCCGAGGGACATTTGTGGAGAAAGCCCATTAAAAGACCACAGTGGCCCTCACCACCAGGGCAAGTGCCCTCTCCCAGTTTTCCACCTTTAATTTACAGACACATACCCAGAGAAGGCCCATTCATTCGGGCCATACTTGCTTCTCTCACCCATCTTTCAACAAAATGGTGGGAAGAGAGCACTTCCCTCTCTACCCTGATTTTCCTTTTCAGATGAAATTTGAAAAAGTTAATCAGGGCATCACCGAAGAGGTAAGTGCTCGTCTTCAGCCCTTTCAAACGTGTCCACCATACTATCTCTTTCGCAATGGCCACCAGACAGAAAAAAACTACCTGCCCTTCCCGGCTAAAGAAAGAGGGCGGAGCAATCCTCACGATGGACTCAGCTGATAGCTCGATCCGTCCTACACGTGACAGCAGGTGTTCGTCATAAACCCACAAGTCAGCAATGCTCGGACACTGGACGAGTGCGAGCAGGACGGTTTCGTCGCCCTGCCCGCATCTCGGACATGCCCGGCTGACGGCACCTCCATGCCTGTAAAGTTTATCCCGAACTGGCAAAGCACCCCGGTAGCACTGTCAGGCCAGGGATTTCTGGAAGTTGTCCATAGGCCCCGGCCCGAAAGTCCTTCCGAAGAGATTGGCTAGTTGATTTTCGTCGACGCCTAGAGTTTCTCCAAGTACGTCGTCGCTCTTCCCCTCCACTAATCCCCTATAGAACGCCAAGGTGGAGTTTCCACCGATCACATTGCCCGATTGGTCGAGGGCTGTGAGCGCCTGAAGACATTCCAGTCTCCAAGCGCTCCCTCTCGGTCTTCGCTTGACCCAGGACTGCAGCTCCGTCAAGGAGACGAGCTGGGGAAAAAACGCGTCTAGCAAACGGCGACCACACCTGATCATCGTTGAGGAAGAGGTGGAGATGTCGTAGCCTGAGCGCGTGTTTGCGCATCATCAGCCACGGCATGCCCAGCCCTCCACGTAGCGGGTGTTGACAGCAGATGGACCGCCTGACCATCGGAGCGCGTCCCTTTCACAAGAAGCGAAAGAGCAAACGCTCCAGCGCAGTCAGGAGGGGCTTAGGACAAGGTACGACGGTCAGGCGGTAGTAGATGACGGATGCGATGTACGCATTCGCCACCTCCGCTCGACCTTTCAGGGATAGCTTCTTCTCGGCCCATTTCTGGGTGAGAGAAGCCACCCTGCTCGTCACCTCGTCCCAGTTTTTGTTCGTCTGGAGGTCTGGACCGAACCAGACCCCTAGCAATTTAACCGGTCCGTCTGTCCAGCGCCCGACGACGCTGTTGGACGACATGGACCTGCCTCTCCAGGTGCCGAGCAGCAGGCCCACTGACTTTTCCTGGTTGATCATTGCTCCTGTCACTGCTTCGTATTTTCTTAGTGTAATGCCGATCGCCTCGATGTGTTTGGCGTTCGACACCACTACGGTGACATCGTCGACATATGCTGACACGGATCTTCCGCATCCTAGTTCGCGCGGGACCCCCTCAACGTCTCCAGTTTGTGCAGTAATGGCTCAAGAGTCAATACGTACAATAGGTACGAGAGGGGACATCCTTGGCGGAACGAGCGCATGATGTTGAACGGTTCCGAAAGGTGACCGTTCACTCTCACCACAGAGCAGATGTAGCTGTGCATGGCAGCGATCCAGCCTCTGAAGACGGGCCCAAAGCCAGCCGCCCTCAGGACTGCCGCTAGGTAACGATGGTCGACCCTATCGAAGGCTTTCGACTGATCTAAATTGATCAAAGACCCACCCGTGCCAGGTTCCCTAGCTACCCTCTCTACGATGTATCGCATGATTTGGAGGTTGTCGTGGATGGATCTGTCGGGAATGGCGCATGTCTGTGCCTCTCCCACCAGACCACCAACGACAAGCGCCAACCTCTTTGCTAGCACCTTGGCCAAAATCTTGAACTCTGTGTTTAGCAGAGTTATGGGCCTAAAATTATCTATGTTATCCCCCTTGTTCGGATCCTTTCTCAGCAGCGCCACCGCTTCTCGGCTCACAGAGCTGGGAATTCTCCCGTTCTGTTGCCAGTTGCAGTAGACGTCCGCCAAGAGGCCTCCGAACAAGTTTGGCATTTGTACGTAAAGTTCATAGGGCAGACCATCCAAACCAGGCGATTTACCCCTTGTGCAACTAGTCATTGCATCCCGTACTTCAGCGGTTGTTATCGGCTTTTCGCAACACTCCGCCTCAGTGGCCGAAAGCCGCGGCAGTCCGTCGAGGTAGACATTAAAGTCCATCCCTCGATCCGGCCCGCCACTGCCCCCGAACAGTTGAGCGAAGTGTCGCTGAAAAGCTTCACACATTTGCCCGGGATCGAGTAGAATGCTCCCGTCGTGGTCCACCAAAGACCGGATCGTGGCTTTGTTGCCACGACCCGCCTCCGCCACTCGGGCCCATTGAACGGCTTTCGTCCCCTCGTGTCTGAGAGCACGCACCCTAGCTCTGACAACGCAGCCTTCGTGCTTTGCATTGAAGAATTGGTCAAGGGCCAATTTCGCCGCAAGTACGTCGGTCGCGATGCCATTACTAAAGGGCCTCATCTAATTTTCTAACTAATTCTCCCTCTGCTCTATTTTTATCTATTGCTAAAGTCTTGCTAAACCTAATGGACTCTATTCTAATTGCTCTTTTCAGAGCAAACCACCACTTGTTGTTGACGATGGCCCCCGTCAACGCCCGCTTAACTAGTTCGCTAATCCGGTCTCTGTTGGCCTTGCGCGCTGGTAAGGACGCGTTTAGCTTCCAGTAGCCGGGTCCTCGTCTATGAAGCCTATCTAAGTCAAGCACACAGATCACGAATTTGTGGTCCGTGTAGCTGACTATCTTGAATTGTGGACAGCCTATGCTAGACCTATCTATTTCCCTACAAAATACTCTATCTAGATATGATCTGGATGACCCTATGCGATTTGTCCAATCCACATTGGTACATTCGGGAAATCCATTCAGTACCTGTCAGACAGTTCAAAACGTCTGAGCAGGTTGGTGAGACTCTTGCACCCTCCTTCCCTATCCACTAATCCCACACAATCCCAGCGTGCATCTAAGATCCCGTTCCAGTCGCCCACTAACACTAAAGAGCGGGACGTTCCAAGAAAGGTCTCCAGACGCCGGAAGAAATCAGGCCGCCCTGCTCCTGTCGGGGCATAGACGGCCACTAACCTGAAAGCTTGCCCGTCTCCGCTGGTCACGTCCAGCACCACCAACTTACCTTCTAGGTCCAGAAAGATGACCCGTATGGCAAGATCCAAACCTCTCCGAAAAAGTACAGCAAATCCTCCCCCCCATCCCGGACGGCTGGGAGATGCGTACACATCGTAGCCGCCGAAGATCGGTGTGAAAGCCTGTGCTTCGGAGATTCTGGTCTCGCTGATGGCCACTACATCTATGTTTAGTGACCTGAGGTGGTTGAGCAGGTGGCCCTGCTTACATGACGACCCCAAGCCACGCGCATTTATGCTGCCTATTCTGAGTGAGGTCATGTTGAAAAGGAGTGGAAAAGATGGGAAAGACCACTTACCTTACTTCTCGTAGGGGAAGGACGGTTTTTCCATCCTTTTCACTGCTTGAGGCCTCCTCAGGAAGGATGTCCTTATAAATCCTCCTGGAGAGTGCTTGTCGGAAGTCTCCGATGTCTTTGGGGAATTTTTGTTTTAGTGTCATGTACGTTTTCTGTGTGATGCGAGTGATTTGTATGTGTGGAGGTGGTGTGAATTTTGGGGTTGTTGTGTAGTCTTTTTCTGTGATGCTGGTGTTGTGTTGGATGTAGTGTAATAATTGCTTGTTGTTCAAATTTAATGCTGTGTAGTGTGTATCGTTTTGGTTGTTTTGTTTTGTTTGCGTTTGTTGTGGGTTTGTTTCTGTTTCGCATTTTGGTGACTTTTGTGGTGTAGGTGATGGTGGTGTTGGAGTTAATGATGGTGATGGTGTTGGTGTTTGGGTTGATGGGGTTGGTGATGCTGGTGTGGATGGTGGTATATCTGTCCTAACTTTTTTGTTTCTTAATTTATTTGTTTCCCTCTGTATTTTGTTTTTGGAGGTGGAAGGAAGAGAATTTTTATTTTTTGGTTTCTTTTTTTTTCCGGATATCGTTTCCCACTCCTCGTCGTCACAATCTGTCTCCAGTTGTGATAGGCCGGGGATTGGAAAATCTTCCACAGGCGTTAGTTTTGCTTGTGGCGTGGTGTATAGTGTAGGCACTGGTGCTAGTTCTGAAGCGTTGGGTGGTGGTGGTGTTGGTTTTGCTGGTGGTGGTGGTGGTGTTGGTTTTGCTACTGTTGCTGGGCTTGTTGCTGTTATAGTTGCTTCTGTTGTTGCTGCTACAGTTGTTGCTGCCATCTCTGCTACTGGTGGTGTTGATGGTTGTGTCACTGGGGTGGGTAGGAGAGGTGGCCTCAACCTTTTAGCCTGAGGGCAGAAAGCCCTTAGGTGGGTTCCTTCACCACAAACGACACACCTAGGTTTTCTGCCCTCGACAATTACCGTGAGGTGGCTGCCGTCAGTGAGGTCTATTACCTCTGGGATCTCCTCAATGCTTTTTTGGTCCGCTTGGATCAGGAGCTCCATCCCAGATCCGGACCAGTTCTCCTGCTTTTCTTTTGCTATTGCTATTATTTTCGTGTTGGCTTCGATGCCAGCGAGGACGGCCGCTATTAGCCAGGGAATTTCGATGGCCGGTGGAACGTGGGTCACCCTGATCTTTACGAGTCTCTGGCCACGATAGCTTGGGACGAGTGTGAAGTCGTCACTTCTTAATGGGGCCATGGAGTGTTCTCTAGCCTCCTGTGGTGTTTCAAAGAACACGTCCACGGTTCCATACTTTTGCCCACGTCTGATGTGGGTTTTTCTTGCCCACACATGTCCCAAAGCTTTTTGGATTTGGGACTCGGATGCCCGTTCCACTCGGCGCGATTTTACATTTATTGTTCTATACGACACGGTGCATTGGCGCGGATGCTCCATTTTATTAGGTGGGGGTTGAGGCTGACCCTGTACCCATCTTTCTTTACCATTTGTTTGGCATTTTCTAAATCCTCCTGAGTTACCGTAAATGCTTCGAACTGTTTTGCTACTCTGGCGAAACTGAGGGTCGGTTTTATAATGTCATTGTTGTTGTTGTTGCTATCGTTATTTGTGTTAATATTAATTTTAGTTTCAGTTGTGGTGGTGGTGACGTCAGTCGCCTTTGGTGGGGAAGAGTCCATTTTGCTTGATTTCATTTCGACATCACGAGTTAATTTATTTTTTTCTTCTTTTGTTTCTGTTGTCGAGGTGGTGGTGGGGTCGTGGTTGTCGCGGTGGTGGTGGTGATGGAGGCTTTAACACCTGCAGACATTGGTAATGGCGGGAAATGAATGTCTGCCTGAGACAAATCTAAAATATTGCTAGTGCTTATATTTTTTTTAGTGTTGGCAAACGTAGTAACATTTACAATGGTGGTGTCGGTGTGAGGTGTTAATTTTTGAGAAAGGCTTTCAGCTGCTTCGTGCAGAGGTGAATTAGCCATTTTTATTTCAAAGAAATTTTTTGATAATAATATAAGTTAAAATTTTGGGCACAAGACCCCAATATTTTTGGGTGTCCTTTTCGGAAAACAATGTATGTGCGCTTATAAACAGTTAACAATAAAATTTTCCATAAATAACAATTTTTAACAGACGGAAATAACAAACGTTTGCGGAGCTCACGATGATACGATTTACTACGTAGGTCGCCAATAATAATAATAATAATAATAATAATAATAATGAGATCGTAAATGATAAAGAAATGAATGAGAATGAACTTGCCAACTTGAAGGATGAAATTATGATCGAATGGATGAAAATGAAAGAATCTGACATGGGGCAACGAGACACCCTCCCTAAGATCCAGAACTCCAAACAGAACCAAAAGATAATACACAAGACTAACATAATTCTCAAAAACATTATCATCACAAACAAACTAAACATTACTGACTTAAATCATCTCTATTATGCATCGGCTAAAGTCACCACTCACTTATGTGGAGTGAAGATGAAAAAACAAAGGAATTCCCATAAGAAATCTACTTGGCAAGATAACATCAATCGCCAAATAAACCTTCTCCGATCTGACATAGAAATTTTAACAAACTATAAAGTAGGTGAACATGTTAAACAAACTAAACTTAGAAAATTGAAAAAAAAGTACAGTATAAGATCAACATGTGACATAGACATGCTGATAGAAACAATCAAGCAAAAAGTGTCGGCCAAAGCTGCTCGTATAAGGCGCTTTGAAAAACGATCTAGATTCTATAAGGACAATAATATGTTCAAAAACAACCAAAGAAACTTCTACAGAAAAATTGGTAAGTCAACAATAACTGCTAAATCAATACCACCCAAGGAGGAAGTGCAAGAATTCTGGGAAAAGATCTGGGCCGAAGAAAAAGTTCATAACATACATGCCCCATGGATAGACAGACAAATGAAAGATACAGCTCACCTTGAAGAACAAACATGGGAAAATATAACAGTTGAACAATTGCGCTTGGCTCTAAGAAAAACCAACAAATGGAAATCCCCAGGAAAAGACAAAATACAAAACTTTTGGATAAATGCCTTCACAGAGTCTCATGAGCTGTTAGCCCAACTTTACAATGAAATAGTTAAGGAGCCAGAAAAGATACCATCATGGCTAGTTAACGGCATTACATTCCTGCTACCGAAGAATGATGAGACAAACAATCCCCAAAATTTCAGACCGATAACCTGCTTGACCACAATGTATAAAATTTTAACATCAGTCCTAATTGAATACACATAAGACCACCTGATAACAAATGACCTATTTCCCATTGAGCAGAAAGGGTGTAAACGAGGCTCATATGGCTGTAAGGATCAGCTTCTGGTTAACAAAATGATACTGGAAGATTGTCATAATAGACACAAAAATCTATCGATTGCTTGGATAGATTATAAAAAAGCATTCGATAGTTTGCCACATAGTTGGATTGAAAAAGGTTTAGAGATTTTCAAAATATCCCCCGTTGTCAGGAGGTTTTTGTCATTCAGTATGAAGACATGGAAAACGACACTCCTTTTGAATAGTGAAACAAAATCACTGGAAGCTGGAGAAGTTAATATTAATTGTGGAATTTTTCAGGGTGACTCTTTATAACCGCTTTTATTCTGCATCGCACTTATACCATTAAGTAAAATGCTCAATGAAACAGAACATGGATATAGAGTCTATGACAAAACCATTAATCACCTGTTCTACATGGATGACCTGAAACTATTTGCAAAAAATGATGAACAATTGCAAGGGCTATTATCCACTGTGAAGCAGTTCAGTGATGACATTAAAATGGAGTTTGGACTGGATAAATGCGCCAAAGCAACGTTCACCAGAGGAAAGCTGCTGAAGAGTTCAGACATTAATCTTGATCGGGGGAACGTGATAAGAGAGCTTGATCAAGAAAAAAACTTACAAATATCTAGGTGTTTGTGAAGGAGACGGAATCAAGCACTCGACAATGAGGGAAAGGATAAGGAAGGAATGTTACCGCAGAGTCAGAGAAATCTTAAGAACGGAATTGAATGCAAGGAAGAGGATCGATGCCATAAACACGCTTGCCATACCAGTAGTAACCTACAGTTACAATGTCATCAACTGGTCAAGCACAGAGATCCGTAGGCTCGATACAAAAATCCGAAAATTCTTAACCATGCACAGAATGCATCACCCTAAGGCAGACATAGATAGAATATATCTCCCTAGGAAAGAAGGAGGACGTGGATTAATCCAGTTAGACATTGCGTTGAAAACTGCAACAATTGGATTATCCACATATCTAAGGGAATCAAACTCGTTTTGAAACACGAAAGCACCAAAAGATCATATTCCATTACAAAAGATGCACAAAGATACAGTAATGGACTACAAATTTCAGAAGTCCCATTTACTGCTGAAATGGAAAACACGGAAAAAGCAAAGCAGGTAAAAGTAACTGCAAAGAAAGAACTGCTACAGAAACTGGCTAAGAAATGGCAAGAAAAGCCTCTGTATGGAAAGTACCCAGAGCGAGCTAACAATCCTGATGTTGACAAATCTTTAACCCATCAGTGGTTGGCATCCTCTGGACTGAAATCGGAGACTGAAGGACTGATTATATCGGCACAAGATCAGTGTCTGCCAACAAAAAATTACCAAGCCAACATAATAAAAAATGGGTGCAGCCCATTATGCCGTGTATGCAAAAAACAAGCAGAGACCATTGACCATATAATTTCAATGTGCAGTCCTATAGCTCCAACCGAATACCTAAACAGACATGACAGAGCTGCACAATACATACATTGGATAATGTGTAAGCATTTTGACCTGCCCCATCAAAAGAATTGGTGGGAGCATCAACCACCTCCCATACTTGAAAAAGATCACATCTCAATCTTGTGGAACTTTAGCATCCAAACAGACCGAAAAATAGATGCAAATAGACCTGATATAATATTGAAGGACTTTCAAAGGAGGGTATGCCTGCTAATTGATATGTCTGTTCCAATAGACAAGAATGTATCTATAAAAACATTTGAAAAATTGTGCAAGTATAAGGACCTGGAGATAGAAATTGGAAAAATGTGGAAATTGAGAACTAAAACAATACCAGTGGTTGTAGGCGCTCTGGGAATGATACCTAAGGGGTCTAACGACTACTTATCGCAAATCCCAGGAAACCCGCGTATAGGAGAAATACAAAAGATAGTACTAATGGGAACTGCCCATATACTAAGGAAGATCCTGTCAATATAAGTACATCACAAGTCTAAACACTAAGGATGCATGTGTGAATATGTATGTTCTTTCTTGAACATGGCGGACCTTGTTGTCTCTTGAGGTCACTGGTTGTGACTTGGTGATAACTCGTATGAACATAAAGCAAGATAAATGCAAATAATAATAATAATAATAATAATAATAATAATAATAATAATAATAAGAAGAAGAAGAAGAAGAAGAAGAAGAAGAAGAAGAAGACGGATATGTTATGCCTTCAATACTTTTATTGAGTATTGACGCGCGTTTCGCTATTGATCAGCTCAAGGTCCGATCGTTATCGATCAAGCCTGACACTGGAATCAAAAGCTCGTCGGACCTCTGCTGTGGTAATGACAGAATGTACCTGTAGGGCTTAAAATGGTCTATAACGATTCACATTCATTTATTGTGGTCAGTAAATGTTCGCCTTGATTGGTGGTTTTGCTATAAGGAATTTGCACGTGTGTATGATAGGTGGGGGAAGGATTAAATGTAGAGGATGTGGTGGTAAGGAGCGATAGTTGGTGTCAGTTGTCGGGGTGTGGTGTTTTGGCTGTTCCATAGATATTATAGCGTATATGTAGTGAAGCGACAGTGCTGGGTGTTCATGTGATGTGGTTATGGGCTATACGCGATGGGAGATGAAAGAGTGCGGTGCTGTACTAAGGGAGTATTTGTCGGTTTTCCGTTGGTTAGAGGTTTGTCAAAGAGGAATAAGCGAAAATATATAAAAATAAGTTAAACATAGGATAAGGATGAAGCTTTGGTGGTGGAGCTCTTACGTTTTCTGTGGTGTGATTAGATTATCCATATACTTAAAGGGTTTTATTTTACAAGAATATAAGTGATTATCGATTGTGGTTAGTGTGTGAAATAATTATAACTAAATAAATGAATGGATAAAGGAAATAGTTGCTACACAAACTATATGGGCTAACTTATACACCGGTACACGCAGACACACATACTCATATACAGTCTATCGTAGCCACATATATGTGGTGTTAAAAACTAACGAGTTGGATATGCATAACATGGGTGAAAATGTTAATAGTAATAGGAAATAAATATAATAGTAATAAGAAAGATGAAAAAATTGTTGATACAAATGAAAGTAATGATACTAATTGTGGTAATTAGTAGGATGCTGATGGTGCATGTGGGTGTCTGATATGTGGTGCGTGTTCATGTAGGTGAGAGTGGTGACTACATGGTGATATGTTTAATAATGGTTTCTACGTTTGGCACAAGGCCTGCAATTATGCCAGTGAATTACCGGAACTTCATTTTATCGACCCCGTAAGGATGAAAGGCAAAGTTAACCTCTGCGGGATTTGTTTAATAAGGAAGGACATGATAAAGAATATAATATTAAGGAGAATAACAATACTAATGAATGATAGAGCTGATGGCACTTAATAATAATTGTGGTAGTTAACAGGATGTTGTGTGCGTGCTAATTGTTGTCTTTGTTCAGGTGGTCAGGTTTGCGTCTGTCCGTGGTTTATGTCTGAATACCATTGCGGAAATTGTATGTTTTTTTGTTCTGTGAACAGTTTAAGAAGATTTTCGATTTTAATTTAATGATCTCGGCTTATTCCGCCAAGCTCATCCTGTAGTGGCTTCCCCCGATGGAATGTTGGGCCACGTGTCACCTTACAGACCATTTGATTTGGTATTTCAGGTGTCTATCCTTGAGATCACAATCAAATCGGCCAGTCTGGTTTGGGAACACTTATGTCTGTGGTTGAAGGCACTTGTGTGTTTGTGCAGTTACTCCTTAAAGGTTGTTGGAGTTGCGCCTATATATCCTCGGTATCCTCAGATGAAAACCGATTTATTGATAGGTTGCCAGCAGGAAAACACGCACGTCGTTCTGCTTGTGTGCCCCTTAGGTAATCCATATTGATATTAAAATAGACCTGTTGTTATTTTACAGGCCTACCCTTACATACGTTTATTGTTCACCTTAAATTTACAGCATTTGTTGGTAGGCTTGGTAAACAGGAAATTATTTTTTCCACTAATTATTTCTCTGACTACTCGGCCCTCGTTTGAAGTTGATTGATTAATTGTGTTATTATCAAGTGCGTCATACAGTTTGTTCTTTGTCAGTATCCTAGACATAAGATCTCCACTTTGATATCGATGTAGCAGTCAACAAATATGGTGTGTCCATCCATACTATAATCATCTAAATGTACACTGTTGTTAGTTTTTAATATTTATTGCATCAAGCTATCAACCATAAATTTTATGTTTAGAGACTGTGGAGCAACCATTGTTATTCCTGCCCATTTTTATTGGGTTATTAGGTTTATCCATCGGTTCTGCTATTGTTCCTGCTGCCAACGTTAATTCCATTGGTGTGTAGTTGGGTCGGAGCTCTGTGTTAGTTTGGTCGTGTCCAGTTGTCGTGTGTGTTGTTCTCGTCATGAAGAATTGCAGAAATGTGGTTCATCAGTGTTGTACGTCCTAGTCGAGGTCAGTCGCATTACAGACTTCGCGTCTGTTGAACATGATGTGATACAAATCACATTCTCTGGTTACTGCATTGTTTTCATATTAGGTACGTTAGTCGAATATCTCAGCTTAAACTGAGGGAGCTGATATTATATCGGATACACTCTTAATATATGTATATATATATATATATTCATATATATATATATATATATATATATATATATATATATATATATATATATATATGTGTGTGTGTGTGTGTGTGTGTGTGTGTGTGTGTGTGTGCGTGTGTGTGTGTGTGTGTGTGTGTGTGTGTGGTGGTATTTTCAATATATATATATATATATATATATATATATATATATATATATATAGAGAGAGAGAGAGAGAGAGAGAGATTTATATTTCTATATTTCTCCGAAATTGCTGACTGAATACAAACGCACCTTTTCATCAAAAATGTTATCTTCCCCATTCCTCTTCTTTTTCATTATCTATATATATAAAACTGAGGTTGTCTGTCTGTCTATCGATTTTTGGCACACATCTCCTCTTAGAATCTCTCACGGAATTGCACCGAAATTGCTATACTTGTACATTGAGCCCTAGCGAAGACATCGGAAAAAAAATATTTCAAATTGACCCGCCCTATCTGACGAAATCGAATATAATGTATCGATTTTTGAGCGTAAGTGATCAGTTATTTCCCTTTGTTCTGTTTACATTCAGCGTAGCGTCTTACGTTCTCTTTACATTTTCTGCGTGCAAAAATTAAAAAAATGATTTCCCTTTGTTCTGTTTACATTCAGCGTAGCGTCTTACGTTCTGTTTACATTTTCTGCGTGCAAAAATTAAAAAAATTACGCTGGCAAAAATAAAAAAAATTACGCTGGCTTTCTCAGCGTTTAGAATGACATTAACACAATACACGAACAGTTGTCGAGCCAGCAAAATTTTGACCTGTAAAATTCATCAGTTCGAACACTAGGCTTCCGTTTTGCTTCATTTCCATTTAAAAGCCTTTTAAAACAATATTTTTACTTGAAAACAAGTTTTTTTACTTAAAGAAAACGTAAAACAAGCAAATATTTCGTAAAAAAAAGCAAAAATTATATAAGTTTATTTAAAATATATGTATCTGTAAATTTCGTTAGGCGTGCAGACAGACAGTCGTGCAGACAGACAGTCGTGCAGACAGACAGTCGTGCAGAGAGGTGATATACGCGTGCAGACAGATAGTCGTGCAGAGAGGTGATATAGGCGTGCAGACAGACAGTCATGCTGAGAGGTGATATAGGCGTGCAGACAGACAGTCATGCAGAGAGGTGATATAGGCGATTATTTCCCTTTTATGGAATGAGCAGACGATTAGCGAATGTGCAGACGATTAAGTAAATCTTTAGTAGAGTGAATTGGAATCTCCAGTTTGTTTAATAGCTTCATGTGCACTGTACTGCCTTTGTATGCTACAACGCTTTAAAAGTTCGGCGAGTTCATTACTTCGTAAGTTATTGATATTTATTTTTTTATTACGACGGTTAGCAAACTTTCCCTATTAAACGTTTAAATTAATTTTACGGTCTTATAAGGCTGAATTTACTTTAATTCGGGTTATCGTTATGTTTTCTTAACTTCATAAGGCATATTGTTGGTTGAGGGAATATTAATCAAAAACACCACATGCAAGTCTGCACAGTAGACACTACAGTTTTTAAGCCAAAAAAGAAACTTAACATTGTAACTTTAACACAGCTACTGAGCGACCCCGAGCAACGCCGGTCTTTACTGCTAGTATATATATATATGTAACACTAAATAAATGAATATATATGGTACGTTTATAAAGGAAGAAGGAGAGAGAGATCATGCTGAAAACGAAACAGCGCCGGAGAACAATTCCACAACAGTCTTTTTTAGCTTGATATTTGTGGGGAAAGAAGAAAGGAAAATAATGTTTCATCGTATTAGACGTTAGTATTTCATCATAAATTTAATAAGCTGGAAAAGAGGAAAATAGCAATAAAGTAGAAAAAAAGTGAGAACTTTATCAGAAGGTGGGAAGTCGGCAGGTATGTGGGTGCTTGTGATGAGATGACGGTGACAGAGTCTCGGGGTCTATCAATGGTGTACTTTTCCAGGCGCACGTGTACGCTAAAGCGTCAGCAAAGACTTTATGCCTGCCGGCCTATATATGCGCGTACGTTATGCTTCTTAGTCATGTAGGGGCGTAGGCATTTCGGTTAATAATTATGTTGGGGAGGGACGTGCTTGTATCGTGGTGTGTCTATATATCTGAATGTGTTTATATCTGAATAAATGTGTTATATATACAATTTAAAGGGTGCTGGTGGAAACAAAGTTATTTCCGAGAATCTTTTCTTATCGAGATGAAATATTTACGCTGTGGAGAGTCGCTGATTTCAAAAATAGTTGAAAGAAGGATTATCTTATTGGTTTGTTGTTGCAAATTGTAACATGTGAATTTAAAGGCTTTTCAAGAGAAGCTGTATGGAATGGCGCGTTTGTTTGTGTCACGGCAGCATGTAGGTCAGGTTGTGTTTCATAGATTTTATTAAAACAACAGGGCTCGGTGAGTTTCTGTGGTGATAGAAGGATTGATGATGCCAGTTGTGAGAAGTCGATACACGTGTGGTCATGAGAGTCCAATGTAAGTTTATTGGTGACTGTGAGCGTGACTTCATCTGTTTGAATGTGTGGTTAGGTTTGTAAGGTCTTTTGGTCGATTTAATCGATTTACCCCTCCCCAAAATTGTTGGCATTGTGCCTAAAAGTATAGAAAACATTAGTATAAGAATGTGGGATATGTGTGTATGATGCTTATATAATTTTTGTTGCATATATATGTTGGAGTGGTGAATATTGTTCACGTGTTCATATTGGTGGTGGTGTCTGTGGGTGATTATAGATGGATATACATGTGTGCCTATCAGGAGGTGAATGTGTGTGTTTTTTTATGTGTAGTTCGATATATGTGTGTTTTGTGTGTATTTACAATTGTGTACGAGTATCTATGTGTGTGGATGTTGTGATTTGTGTATTAG
This sequence comes from Eledone cirrhosa, assembly GCA_964016885.1. Classification (NCBI taxonomy): domain Eukaryota; kingdom Metazoa; phylum Mollusca; class Cephalopoda; order Octopoda; family Eledonidae; genus Eledone; species Eledone cirrhosa. The sequence goes on along the minus strand of OZ024740.1, from coordinate 66,056,421 downwards.
TGTTAAACGTTTGTTGGTGCACATATCTGTGAGCAGGCGCTTATATGAATGTGTTCTTAGTTGAGTTTGTGTGTGTATGTAGCTTTTGTATGGCTTGTGCAGTACTTGAGTGCATGTGTGTATAGATTTGTGTGCTGTTGTATGCGAATATGTGTATAATGAGTGGATGCAGGTGCGATGGAACTGGGTTGGCAGAGGGGCATGGCTCCCTAATAATTATATTTTTCTCCCCAAACTACCAAAAAACACATCTATTTGTATATGCGCTACAATGGTCATGTTATGTAGTGTCATATGAGAGAGGTAGATATAGATATAGAGAGTGGGAGGTGTTTGGTGGTAATTGATATAGAGCCGAAGGTGGGGAGAGTGTGTTGCATATTAAAAATAGAGAGGGGGAGAGATTCATAGTTATTGATATAGAGAGAGGAATTTGGAGAGAGTTCCGTCTAGCAGATATAGAGACGGGGTAGTTTGGTGCAAAATTATATGAGGGGAGGGGGGGGGGGGGGGGGGGGAGAAAGTTCCATGTAGTAGATATATAGAGGGGGAGAATTTGGTGTGAATTGATGTAGAGGGGAATTGGGTGAGCGTTGTATGTTTCATGTAGAGAGAGGAAGAGTTTGGTGGTAATTGATATAGTGAAGGGGGTTGGGAGAGTGTGTTGTATATTACATACAGAGAGGGGAAGAGATTGATATTTATTGATATATAGCGGAGTATTGGAATAGAGTTCCATGTAGTAGTTATAAGAGGGGGAGAGTTTAGTGATAATTGCTATAGAGAGGGGTATTGAGTGAGAGTGTTGTATGGTAGATATAGAGAGGAGGATACTTGGGTAGTGATGGATAGCGTGAGGGGAAATGAGAGAGAGTCATGTACGATAGATATAGAGAGGGGAGAGTTTATTGGTGGCAATTGATATAGTGAGGTGGGGTTGGGAGATTGCGTTGTATGGTAGATATGGAAGGTGTGAGAGGTTGATGTTTATTGATAGAGAGAGGGACATTGGAAGAGAGTTCCGTGTAGTAGATATAAGGAGGGGAGAGTGTTGGTGTTAATTGATATAGAGAGAGGGATTGGAAGAGAATGTTGCATGCTTGATGTAGAGAGGGGAAGAGTTTGGTGATAATGAATAGGGTGAGAGGATTGATAGAGATAGGTATTGGTAGATATAGAGAGGAGGAGAGTTTAGTAGTGATGAATATGGTGAAAGGGAATGAGAGTGGTGCTGTATGGTAGATAGAGAAGGGGAATAGTTTAGTGGTAATTCATATAGAGATCAGGAGTTGAGAGAGAGATTATGTGTAGTAGATATAGAGAGGGGATATTTTGGTGTTAATTGATATAGAGACGGGGAAAATGTGGTGGTGTAGATATAGAGAGAGTGAAATTGGGAGTGGTCGTGTAGGAGATATTGAGAGGGTGAACGTTTATGTGTGATTGATATACATATTGGTACTGGGAGAGATATGTGTACATATTTATTGAGAGCTAGAGTGTGTATTAGTCTTAGATATAGAGAGTGGGATAAGAGAGGTGATATCGTGGTAGATATATTGAGGGGTAGAGTTTGGTTTTAGTAGATACAGAGAGGGGGAATTAAAGAGAGTTCTGTGTGATAGATATAGAGAAGAGTAGAGTTTGATGACACTCTCGGGTCCCACACAATAAGAGGGGTAGCAATAATGGAGGTTGGAGTTGGGAAAGCAGTAGTTGTATAGTGTACGTTTGTAAATATAGGAGCTCTTGTAATGTTCTTCTTTTGTTATATATAATGTTTCCTAGTGTAAAATAAAATTACTATCAGATTCTCCAGCTGCTGTATCAATATGAGTCACTTATAATAAAAATTCACCGGATATAGAATAGCAAAATTGAGGATGTTGGTGGAGGGTGGGGGTGAACATTTGGAAAAAGTCCGACAAATTAATAACTTGGGTTTGGGGATGATTTTTCAAGACTTGAGAGTATGTGAATTATGGTCGGACATAAGAAAGAAAACTCAATACCGAAGTAGAGTTTAAATATTCATTCGTTATGGTTAAGCTTTTGTTATTCAGGTATCTCACCTGCGTACGCACCAAGCAAGACTGGTTATCCTGTGAGTGCGCAGGTGAAACGTAAGAGTAACAAAGCTCACCAATCTTAATATATAACAAAGCTCACCAATCTTAATATATAATGAAAGTAGTGCGAGACAGCGCCTAGAATATATTTTTTTTATCCCGTTTGTAAAATAAGTTGGATTACTTTGAATAAATAATGAATGATTATTACATAATTTATCTACTAAATTTCATAATGTTTTTATTAAATATAAATAAATTTGTTGCTTATTTTAAGATTCACTTCTTTAAAATTTTCCAATGTCAATACTTCCGGTTAACGATCTCTTATAGAAACATTCATGTATTTCCGTCACTAATGTTTTTCTTAATTCAATTTATATATAATATCGTCTTTTTTTAGTGTTTCATGGATTACTTTACTGATTACATAAGAGAGTGTAACGCAGACTTCTTTCAATTTCTGTGGATATTGTCAATTATGATTTCATTTGGTGTATAACTGCATGTATATATATTTGTGTATAATATAAATATGCACACTACACATGCTAGCAGAAAACCCCCTGAAGGTGGGTTTTTTCTGCAAGTAGCATTAATAAATGAATGTATATGTATATATATATAATATATAAGATCAAAATATGGTTAAAAGAGTTCCATGTATTTTATTATTCGCATTTCAAAAACAAATATCATCATGCAATAACATTTGTGTTTTCACCAGATAAAATAGGAAGACAGGATATGAAGGTTAAAAAACACTTGTGAATAGTGGAGTTTTAAATCAACATATGAAAAGTAGTTTTAGATTGATGTGTGATATTGCGAAAAAAAATGTTTGAGGGGGGGGGGTGGAAAGGATGAAAAAGAGGGGGAGATGAGAGTAAAACGTGGAGGGGGAGGAGTATAATGAGGAAGGAGGAGATAGGAGGATAGATGGGTGATAGAGAGAGAGAGATAGCTTTTATAACTGAGAAAAATATATTGTGTTACATAGAGAGGTTGAAAAACCGTTGGAAGATAATATATAAATTAAAAGAATTTGAAAATTAACGAAGAGAAAAATAATGTTAAGTTAAGGTTTGTATATTGAAGGGTTTAATAATATGTGCGTTGAAAAGAAATTGTTAATATGTATTAAGAATAATATTTAAGGGTTTAATATTATGTGCGATGGAAAGAAAATGTTGATATGTATTATTAAAAATGGTAATAGTAATGTAAGTAAGGATATATTGTGAAAGAAGTAGATAAATTGGATGAATAAGTTAGATGAGCATGAAAGGGAGAAAAAAATAATGAATTGAGGATGAATAATCTAACGTCAAAAAAAATGTTTATGTTTACGAAGGATTTTTTCAAGGTGATATTAAGTAAGAATATATTGTACTTTGTAATAATTGTTTCTATGTTAGGCACAATGAGAAAAGGTACAGATTAGGGGTTGGAAATTAAAAGAAAAAGAAAAGAAAAGGAAAAGGAAGAAAGGGAAGTGATAAATAGGAGTGATATAGAATGAGTAACTAGTATTATATAATGTATATATAGTTTATTTTGCAATACACTGTATGCTTAATTAAAAGCATTTCGAATACCTTATACTATTGTTTTATTGTAGTGACAGACTCACTTACTTTAATTTCAGCAAACAGGGGTAGATAAAGCTGACAACGCCTTGTTTAGCATTTATTGATGCTTATCAAAACCAACTACTCTTCCTGCTTGCTGAAATCAGGGATGTTTGGTTCTTATAGAATTCTAGTAAATAATCAGAAACTGATTATACAGAGCGGTTGCATTCATATATATATAGCTATTTGAGAGCAACAATTCTAATTTTAAATTTCTGCTTGACCGGCAACCGCTCTGTATAATTAGTTCCTGATTATTTTCTAGAATTCTATAAGAACCAAACGTCCATGATTTCAGCAAGCAAGAGGAGTAGTTGGCTTCGATAAGCATCAATAAATGCGAAACAAGGCCTTGTCAGCTTTATCTCCCCCTGTTTGCTGAAATTAAAGTAAGTGAGTCTGTCACTACTCTAAAACAATAGCATAAGTTCTTCGAAATGTTTTTAATTAAGCATACAGTTTATTGCAAAATAAACTATAGATACATTCATATATATATATAGCTATTTCAGAGCACCAAATCTAATTTTCAATTTTTGCTTGACCGGCAACCGCTCTGTATGATCAGTTCCTGATTATTTACTAGAATTCTATAAGAACCAAACATCCATGAATTCAGCAAGCAGGAGGAGTAGTTGGCTTTGATAAGCATCAATAAATACGAAACAAGGTCTTGTCAGCTTTAACTCCCCCTGTTTGCTGAAATTAAAGTAAGTAAGTCTGTCACTACTCTAAAACAATAGCATAAGGTCTTCGAAATGCTTTTAATTAAGCCTACAGTGTATTGCAAAATACACTATATATACATTCATATATATATAGCTATTTCAGAACACCAATTCTAATATTTATATACATTTATATGTATATATATATATATATACATATATATATATATATATATATACATATATACATATGTATATATATATATATATATATATATATATATATATATATATATATATATATATATATATATATATATATATATATATATATATACATATATACATATATATACATATATACACATATATATACATATACATATACATATACATACATATATATATATACATATACATACCTATATATATATATACATATACATACATATACATATATATATACATACCTATATATATATATACATATACATACATATATATATATATATATATATATATATATATACATATACATACATATATATATATATATATATATATATATATATATATATATATATATATATATATATATATATATATATATATATATATATATTTATATATATATACATTTATATATATATATATATACATATTTATTGTTTGGTCGTTTTGGAATCCTCAACAATGCAGATGGGTAAATCTCCAGGTAACAGAATCCGATGGTGAAGGGAGAGATGTAAGGAATGTAGAATGAGATGTATATTCTGTAGAGGAACGTTAATCACAACCAGCGGACAGCAGAGGACACGTACCCTTCCTCTCCGGCAGATAACTCCCCCCCCCTCCCAAAACCCTCCCCAGTTAATGGATGAGAATCCGAAATATAGGGACAATTAAATCTCTCCCAAGGTAACTCTATCTTGTGTTATTATATTTATTTTTTACGTTCTTTCCTACGTTCCTCTACACACTATACATCTCAGTCTACATTCTCTTACATCTCTCTCTTCACCACCGGATCCTATTGCCCGGAGATTTACCCATCTGCGTTGTTGAGGCTTCCAAAACGACCAAAAAATAAATCTTATTATTCCACAATGCTTCAATCAAGCAAACTTCAATACACTCTTATCTATATATATATATATATATATATATATATATATATATATAAAATATATATATATATATTTATTAAAATAACAGATTAAAGTTTAAACAAAGAATCGCAGCTTTCACCCTTAACGGGATCTTCTGAAACTAACAAAGTCAATATGTAAACGCAGAACTGGATATTTCAAAAAACGTTGCAACCGGAGGAAGACAGGAAGACGATACTTTGGTTCGTGGAAACGTTCGCCGGCAAAGAACGGGAAAAAACCAATAATACGTCATTAATAGGAGCGGTGAAAAACAATTACGCGCAAAGACAGAACCACGTTTATGGTATAAAAGATGTCGTAGACTAGTGTTCTCTTAGGTGGTGCATAGAGACGTCCTCTGGCAATGAACGAAAAAACGAAGATAATAAGTCATATGTGGAGCGTGGAGAACAATAGCACGCAAAGACAAAACCACGTAAATGGTATAGCAGAAGTTGTAGACTAAAATTCTAACTAGGAGACCAAATGAATCTCCGCTACAGGGTTAAGAACAAAGTAAATAAATACAATATAGAAGTAATAGAAACAAATAAGTACATACACGCAAACAGATACGTACATACACATGCATACGCAAAACCTTACCATAGGTATACAAAACCACACACATATAAATACGTGTGTGTGTGTATGCTTGTGTACAAATAAATAAAAAATTATATAAACGTATATAAGTAAATATATACGTATATAACATGCGCCTACAAATAAATACACGAATGTTCGGAGACGTAAGTCAACTAAAACAAGAAGTACACATATACACACACCCACCATACGTACGAACCTGCATACTCACGCAGACGCAAAACTCCCGTATACACATAGCCAAACCCTAAATGCCAGAATATGTAAAAATGATACGCCATAACAGTCAAATATGCGTACGAGAAGGTATACATACCTTCACAAAACATACGGGTAATATATACATACCTATGCAAATAAGTAAAGGAATAAACAAAACATATACTTAGCTCCCACATCAAGACGTAAAATATCCACGGATAGATCGTGCTATCCGTTAGGGTATAACGTGGGGCTGTAATACAGGACTAAATTCTACCTAGGAAACCGAATGATTCTCGGCTTCAGAGTTAAGAATAAAGTAAATAAAATACAGAGGTAATTGAAATTGAATAAATACACGCATCCATATACGTACATACACAAGCATACGCGAAAACACTCGCCATGGGTATACAAATACACGCACATATACCAAAAAAACGGACGCACATACAGAACCCACGCAACGCCTGAACCCGCACGTATACGAATGTAGACACCAAATACACATAAAAACATATATAAAAAAAAATATATATATATATATATATATATGTGTGAGTGCGTGTATACATATAATTAAATAAACGTATATAAATAAATAAATACGTATATAATAAGCGCACACACATACCTACATGTAAATACACATATGTTCGGAGACGAACGTCAACCAAAACACAAAGTACACAAATACACACAGCCTACATACGTACGAATCCGCATACTCACACAGACGCAAAACTCACGTATACACATAACCAAAAGCACAAGTACCAGAATATATAATATATACGCCATAACATATACAATCAAATATACGTACGAGAAAGTATACGTACCTTCACAAAACATACAGGTAATATATACTTACCTATACAAATAAGTAATGGTATAAATATAACCTATACTTAGCTACCACATCAAGACGTAAAATATCCGCGTATAGTTCGTACTATCCGTTAGGTTATAATGTGGGGCTGTAATACAGGAAAGTTTTGTGCAATTTATGTTTTTAAGCCAAAATTGCCTTAGATTTTTGTTTAAGATGTGGACTTTGTCGTAGAGTATTTCCAGGGCCTCAGCAGCGCAGAGGTAACATGGTCTTTTATTTCCGTTATACGATCTAGCCCTAGCTAGGATCTCCCAGTGTAACTTATATTGGGTGTGGTTGTCTTTTAGACTCCAAATATAAACTGAACGTGACGTCATATTCCTTCTTAAAGGGTAACGAAAAAAATGGGTATGCATGTAAAGACGCTGCTTAAATCTATTGGCACTTAACCCTATGTAGGCCCTACACGACGTGGATGTTTCAACCTTACATTTGTAGACAATATTACTAGAGAGCCATTTCCCGGATAGGGGGCAGTCAAACCGCTTCCTAGAATTACAGTTAGTACTACATACAGGGTTGCAGGTGTTCCTACATGACGTATTATATTCCTTTTTTCCCCGTTCTTTACCAGGGAACGTTTCCACGAACCAAAGTATCGTCTTACTGTCTTCCTCCGGTTGCAACGTTTTTTGAAATATTCACTTCTGCGTTCACATATTGACTTTTTTAGTTTCAGAAGATCCCGTTAAGGTGAAAGTAGCGATTCTTTGCTTAAACATTAATCTGTTATTTTAATAAATATTTGCTCTACGGTTCTTATATATTTGATATATATATTTATCCTTATCGAGCCCTCTTTGGATTTTAGTCTTCAAATTTATTATTATTACTATATATATATGAGATTTAAAATATGGGTGTGATACCAGTTTCTAGTCAAATACGAAGAAGCTCGGTATATTAACCCCTTAGGAAATATCATGGAGTATAATTTTTTGAAAATTATATATATACAGTGATGGTGGAACATGGGCGGAAGGAATGCCTCCCTCCAGTAATATTTTTTCCCAAAACTATCAAAACGCATCGATTTGGATATACGCTACAATTTTTGGTCATTTTATTTTTATCGCTTATCGAAGTTTTCTGACCATTTTAGGGTGCAAAGAGCTAAACTAATCACTTCAACTAATTTGTCCAAATTAAAACACCCACCCACATAATGTCAGAAATGTTTCCATCTGCCCTGTTATGGGTGTCTAACTGTACTTTTGAGGGAGCGTGTATGTGTTGGTGCACCCGAAATTGAGTTGTTTGGACGTGTATTAAATTACGAATATTTGATCAGTAACATTTGTATGTGGGCGTGTGTCTATATGTGCCTGTGTCGAATTGGATGAATATTCGTATGTAGTGTGTGTGTGTCGTGGCTTGTGGGTCATTGTGTATGATCAGTCTATATGCGTGTATAGACACACCGGTTGTGTGTCGTAGTAGCAA
>OZ024740.1:66022751-66035251 GCA_964016885.1 Eledone cirrhosa | reverse complement strand
ATTTGGGGTCTGTTTTTTAATTTTTGCAATCAACCCAGAATTGTTACCAGTCATTGCAGCTGCTCCATCTGTTGTTATTGAAGTCAACTTGCTCCAAGATACACCATTTAAAAAAAAATACTCTTCAATTTTAATGAATATATCTTGACCTTTAGTTGTGATGTCTAATGTCAGACAAAACAAATACTCTTCTACTGATTCTTTTTTATCAATGTCTACAAACCGTACATAGCAAATTAATTGAGCCTTGTTATTAATATCCGTAGTTTCGTCCTTTTGCAGTCCAAAACATGGGCTTTTCTTCAGTGCAGTTAGTATCTGATTTTCTATATCAGAAGAATTATCAATATCCCTCTTTTTACGGTATTTGCTGACAATGGTAACTGGCTTAATTTTTCTTTGTCCTTAATGCTGCAGCTTTCAAAACGATTCCCTGTAGAAATGTTTATACTTGGCAGAATTAACTGTTTTCCTAATTTAAACGGTTTCTTGTTTTTACCAATCAAATGTGAAATCTCAAAAGATGTTCTTGTTAAAGCTTTATTTCTATCTGACTTTTTACAAAACAAGTCATACATATTAGCATGTGATTTTTTTATGTTGTTTTTCAGCGAAGTAAAGTATTCCAGTGACTTGTTTTTATCATTCGTGTGATTAGTATCAATGTGTATTTTAAGTTTTGCAGGATTTAAACAGCTATTTGATAGAACTTTTGAACATAGCAAACACATGGGCTGATTTGGTGTATCTTTTTTGGTGTCAGCTTTTGGAAATCTATATCTAACATAATCATCACACCACTGTCTAACCTTACTGCTGGTATCTAACTTCAGCTTCTTTACAGTAGACATCATATCAACGTTATTTATCTACAGTTAACTAGAAGAAATTTTTTTCAGACTCCAGCACTTCCTGCATATACCACTTTAGGGTCGTATTAAATATTATTGGTAATGTAAATATATTTAAATATCCGCCATACTAAAAGGTGCAAAAAATGCAAATCAGTTGATAGTGTAGATGTGACGATGGTATTGGAAATTAATTCAGATATCTTCTATCTATTTTGACTCAAAGTTAGATATAATATAAGAAGGCTTTAGGCTGCGTTAAACATATATTAGATTGGAACAAATTAAGTTTAGTCAAATGTTTGTGGATATATATATTTATTGTATAAAGTAATTTCTCAATTGTGAATGCAGATGTCATCAAATGAATACATAATTGTGTGGCAAAGTTTATAGTGTATGCATGGAATACAAAATTACCTTTGTTAGTAAGCGAAACTTTACAGGCGTTATATTTTCTGTGCAAAGTACAACAGAATGTAACGTGTTCTTATTTAGAATTGTCTGTGGAACTGCATGCATGTTGAAAACGACTAGTAAGCGAGTTCACTCAGTGAGGAAACTTTAGACGACTTTAAAGCTTTTGTGAGGGCAGTAGATTAAAACGTGTTCTCTATTGAAAACATTCTACTGAACTTACATTTGTGAGAACAGCGAACTGACCCTGTTACTTTGCTGAGACACCTCGCTGAACTGAAGTTTTCAGTTTAAAGTTATGCTGTCATCGACCAACATTTACTTGTTCGTGATTGGTCAATTTGTAAGTTCAATTAGTGTATTATCAGTATAAGTCAAATTCTCAGAATTCAGAAAACTATGTCTTTCCAAGAATTGATGTGAAATTGAAAGTATTCAATTTCCACGAATCTTAGAACAGTGTTTATCTGCTAATTCAATTGAGAAACGGAATGTAGTGTTTTCCACGAATTGGAGTGGGTAACCTGTGTACACTAGTACTTGTTCATTGCACCTTTAGCATTTTCTTTGCACCTTTTTCAGAAAACCCAAAATATTAATGGTAATGTAAATATTTATTTTTTTAAGGAACCCGGAGTTTGTTTTACGGAACCCCAATGTTCCGCGGAAGCCATGCAGGCGACCACTGCAGTACATCATATTATATATATATATATATATATATATATATATATATATATATATATATAAACTATAATACAGGGACGTCTGCGGAATTGCGTATGTTTTTTTTTGTTTAACCCGTTAGTAAAATAAGTTGGATTAATTTGATTAAATAATGAATGAATATTACATAATTTATCTATTAAATTTTGTAAACTAAAAACATTCGAAAAAATAAATAATTTAAAATTGACTTCTTTTCAAACTTGCACTTCCGGTATATCGTAGAAACCACTTCAACTACCATATATATAGAAACACAGAGTGTGTGATGTCAACACTTCCGGTGGCGATCACTTACATAAACATACTAATTTTCTATCACAAATTATCGCCTAATGCAGTTTATATATAATATCGTCTTTTTTTAATGTATCATTGATTACTTTACTGATTACATAAGACAGTGTAACAACGTCTTCCTTCAATTTCTGTTTATATTGTCAATCACGATTTTGTTTGATGTATCATATCTACATGTATATATACTTGCGTATAGTATCAATATACACAGTACACATGCTAGCAGAAAACCACCCGAAAGGTGATTTTTCTGCTAGTATATATATAATATATATATATATATATATATATATATGCAAATATGATAATAATGGAGCTGCGGCGTTGCAAATGGGATACATATGAAAAAGTGAGTCCTTCATCAGTGACCCTCCAACCGTCCTGGGCATTTCATCGCTTTAAGGGCCATATGCCTCGGGTTGGTGCGAACAAAGGCTAAAAAAAGTCGTTGGGACACGTAAATAAAGGGGGACGCCAGAGTAACACCAAAAAAGTTTTAGCAACGGAAAGTGAGTAGAAATAGACAAGTCACAGATCTCTATGAATATAAACTCTGTGAAATCGTGAACAAGAGACAAAAGACCATCAAACCTGGTTGAAATGTGAGCAAGGAAAGAATTTCGCCCAAGTTTGACGGGGGGAAAAAAAGAGAGAGAGAAAAGGGAGAGAAGAAGAAGAAGAAGAAGAAGAAGAAGAAGAAGAAGAAGAAGAAGAAGAAGAAGAAGAAGAAGAAGAAGATAAAGGGGTCTGGTCTACGAATTCGGTAAACGCAAGTTTTGTGAAGTCGCAGACGAAAGAGAGAGAGAAAAAAATTCCATACCAGCTCGGTCAAGACCGCGCGAGAAAAGAATTACACACAGGTCAAACTTGAAGGAGGAGGAGGAAAGAGGAGGAGGAGAAGTAGTGACAGAGAATGAGTGAGTGAAAGTTGAGGAGGAGGCTAACAGAGAGAGAGAGACTGCTAGAAGGGGTAAAGATACAAACGAAACACGAAAGGCAGCATGGAAAAAATATATGTGTAAATATGATAATAATGGAGCTGCGGCGTTGCAAATGGGATACATATGAAAAAGTGAGTCCTTCATCAGTGACCCTCCAACCGTCCTGGGCATTTCATCGCTTTAAGGGCCATATGCCTCGGGTTGGTGCGAACAACGGCTAAGAAAAGTCGTTGGGACACGTAAATAAAGGGGGACGCCAGAGTAACAACAAAAAAGTTTTAGCAACGGAAAGTGAGTAGAAATAGACAAGTCCCAGATCTCTATGAATATAAACTCTGTGAAATCGTATATAAAAATATATATATATATATATATATATATATATATATATATATATATAATATATATATATATACATAATATATATGTATATATATAGATAATATATATATACATATATAGATAATATATATATATATATATATATATATATAATATATATATATATATATATATATATAAAGAATATATATGTATATATATAGAGAGAGATAATATATATATATTTATATATAAATAATATATATATATACATAATATATATATATACATATATATAATATATTTATAATATTTATATATAAATATATATAATATATATATATATATATATATATATATATATATATATATGTATATATATATAATATATTTATAAAATATATATATATATATTATATATTTATAATATATTTTTTTAAGGAACGATCGACTTTCGTTAAATCGGACCGCGGGAACAATGTATATATATATATGTAACAATGTATATATATATATATATATATATATATATATATATATATATATATATATATATATATATATATATATATATATATATACGTTATTCCGGGTTGAACCGGAGGTAACCACAGTAAGTAAGGTACTCAATACATAGCAGAGTATAAAAGTTTTAATATAGATGAGATTCTACAGGACTAATCCTGATGATTTCTAAAGAATGAAACAGTTCTAGTCCTGTAGAATCTCATCTATATTAAAACTATACATATATATATATATATATATATATTTATATATATATATATATATATATATATATATATATATATATATATATATATATATATATATATATATATATATATAAGAAATATATATTATATATATATATATATATATATATATATATATATATATATATATATATATATATATATATATATATATATATATATATATATTATATATTTATTATATATATATATAATATATATAGTATATATATATATATATAACGAAGGAAATGTGGTAAGGAACCAGGTGGAACATAACGCAGCAAAGTACTCAATACTTAGGGCAGTAGAGTGGGTAATAGGAACGAGTAGGAACCAGACGGCTGAGCTCAAGCCGTTTCGACGTCTAATTCTGCACTAAATGAAAATGTTTACCCTGGTATATGAATAGCCGACCTTCTCAGGGGTTAGTTCCATATATGGTAAAAGTGTTTGTCACAAGGATTGGTCAACAATTTGTTGTTGAGACACATAATTCTATCATGGCAATTTGTGGAAGGATGGGGTAGATGAACCTGCCAGTAGAAGAAAGAGGGAGAGGGAGTGGAGAAAACCAGTCGTGCGTTGATAGTGCCAACTACAGCAGGATCATAAGGGCAGGAGGTCAAGTTAGCATACTAGGGAAGGGGAGGGGTAGGAAATCGAAACAATAAGTAAATCCATATGGAGTAAATATATGGAAGAATACCAAGAATGTTAAAAATATAAAAAAAGAATTTCTGGTTACTATTCCCTAACCACAATCATCAAGTCTCTCACTGGTACTGCTAAACTATAGAAAAGTTTACTAGGTGGGACGGAATTGTAGTGGGACAATTTTATGAGTTAGTAGTAATCAACCGAGTATAACTTGCAGTTACAGGTCAACAAGTGAGGGGCCGAAATACTAAAGAAACTACCACGAAATAATAATTCAGAGTCCCGAAACTAATACGAAATAATTGTTTCTACCCTAGGCACAAGGCCAGCAATTAGCCAGTGCAACACATAAACTAATACGAAATAATAATTCAGAATCCCGAAAATGAATACTAATACTATCTCTAAGGTTGCCGCTACGATACAAAAATTCTAGTAGAAAGTACATAAATGCTCGTAAGATATATATGAACAATTTGATACGGAAAATTAATTCAGAACCCCCCCCCCCCCCGCCCCCAACCCCTCAAATATAAATACTGATATACGAGAAACTAAAGCAGAGATACCACTAAGAGATGTAGAAAGCACGGAAATGAGGCAGCCATCGGATAAGAAAGCAAGTATCTGGGTCTCTATAACATCTGCTATAAAAAGCGGAGTCGGCCAATTCTATCATAGAATAGGGGATGGGGTGGGGGTACTGATCTACACAGGACCGAGGGGCTGCCTCGGGGTGGGCGAGAAAGTGACAAGGACGACGACAAAGAAGGAGGACTGGGGTGGGAGGACTAGGAAGTGATGGGGTAAGAAGGAAATATAGAGGAAACGATAAAAAGATATGAAAGAAAATCTTACGTCTACCTTTGCAAGCAGGGGTTACCCATTACAAAGTCGGCAAGTGGGGTGTTACACCCCTTGTCTACTTCCCCCGGGTCATTATAGGGTTTGAGGGCGAGGTAAGTCCTACGCAATCTGTGTTTGCATGCAGTTACCAGTTCGTCTTTCTTGTTTAGGAGTTGGTCCGTCGAAAACAGCATTTGTAAAGTGTCCTCCGAGCATAAATTGCACGGACGGCGTCCTCCCGTGTAAGAGTTGGCTCTGGACAGTAAGCTCCAAGTGAGATCATAGGTAATATTGTTATCTTTGAGGTCCCAGATGTGGCCCGAAAGTGTGGTGGCGTGACGCCGGGCCGGGTTTCGGAAAGTATGTCTGTGTTGGTATAGCCGTGTATTGAAGTCACATGCGGTTAATCCTATATAAGCTTTGTTGGAGGTGTCCGTCCTCACGTTGCACTGGTAGATCACATTACGATCTCGGCATCTGTTGTCGAGGGGGCAAATGGGTCCATCAGGACAGTTGC
The DNA here is from genome assembly GCA_964016885.1 of Eledone cirrhosa. NCBI lineage: Eukaryota > Metazoa > Mollusca > Cephalopoda > Octopoda > Eledonidae > Eledone > Eledone cirrhosa. The sequence continues at coordinate 66,028,917 of OZ024740.1, read as the reverse complement.
ACCTCCTAGTCGGCTCTCCACTACTATATAGTTTATTTCTTCCATAGAGGGTGAGTTTTTTGTTGTTAGAGGAGACGATGTTTTGTGCAAAGTTAGGTGTGGTGCTGTAGGAGAGTTTGATAGTATTTTTGTTGATTATGTTGTGGTAGCGGTGTTGTAGTAGGAAGTGTTTTTCGATGAGCCTAACGAAGATTTTCCCGATAGGAGTTTTCACCTCGGCATTGTGGGGTGGATTAAACCATGTTACATTGCGTTAGCGGCGGTGCCGCCTGCTGGTTCCGCTAATGGAAGCTGGACAGTAGGATATTTCCTCCCGGAAGCCACTCCGCTTGAGGGCCAGGTTGTAATAAGGCGCATGTTCCTCGAATATCTGCTCATTAGCGGACAAACGAGATATGCGGAGGGAGATGTTTTTAACCAGGTTGTTGGTGATGTTCCTAGGATGGTTTGACCAGGTTGACGTTGGGTTTCCTGTATGGGTAGTACAGATCATTATCGAGGTCAAGGGTAACGTCTAGGAAGTTTACTCGGATCAGGGGATTCTGAATTAATTTTCCGTATCAAATTTTTTCATATATATCGTACGAGCATTTATGTAGTTTGTACTAGAATGTTTGTATCGTAGCGGCACCCTTAGAGAGAGTATTAGTATTCATTTTCGGGATTCTGAATTATTATTTCGTATTAGTTTATGTGTTGCACTGGGTAATTGCTGGCCTTGTGCTTAGGGTAGAAACAATTATTTAGTATTAGTTTCGGGACTCTGAATTATTATTTCGTAGTAGATTCTTTAGTATTTTGGCCCCCCACTTGTTGACTTGTCACTGTAAGATACACTCGATTGATTACTACTAACTCATAAATTGTCCCACTACAATTCCGTCCCACCTAGTAAACTTTTCTATAGTTTAGCAGTACCAGTGAGCGACTTGATGATTGTGGTTAGGGAATAGTAACCAGAAATTATTTTTTATATTTTTGACATTTTTGGTATTCTTCCATATATTTACTCCATATGGATTTACTTATTGTTTCGACTTCTTCCCCCTCCCCCTCCCTAGTATACTTGCTTGACCTCCTGCCCTTAGGATCCTGCTGTAGTCGGCACTATCAACGCACGACTGGTTTCCTCCACTCTCTCTCCCTCTTTCTTCTTCTGTCAGGTACATCTACCCCTTCCTTCCACAAATTGCCATGATAGAATTTGGAGGCCAAAAAATATGTATATATATGCTGTGCTTTCTAGCTAAAATGCCACCAGTCGTAAGCAACTACCATACCCCTTCCAACTTGACCGCGACTACGTCACGATTTTTAGCCATTTTGAAATGAAATCTTGGTTCGATCGTTTTGGATAATTTAATGTCTAGATATGAGCGAGCTTCCTGAAGAATCCGGCGCTCGAGTTTATATAATTATTACATAATTATTGAATAACTCAAAACACGGACGAAACCATGGTAAAGGTATTTAAGTGTATTCTATTTTCTCCTAGTTTATTTTAAACCTAATTCTGCTTAGTTGACTGTATCTAGGCGATTACGCTGTCGAAATATTCGATAAATATTCCACTACGGCCGACGCGAAGCGCTAGTTTTGGTTATTTGTTGGAGATTCCTTCATAGAAGCATCATTCGTATAGCCTGGTCTATTCGATTTTTTATATAGTTAATTATGCTAATTGGGAGAGGAAATAGTATATATTTTATCTTGTGATTCTATAGACATGTTTTATGATATATAGCTCTGATTGTTTAATTTATTAATGTTTCATTGAGCCAAAAAGTGACCAGTTGCAAAACACGTATATGTATGTGTATGTATATATATATGTAAACTTTTATATGTAATAATCTCTCACTAGGTTGAGATACAAATTTGGCTGTATTGTGCAGTGCTTTCTAGCAAAAATGCCACCAGTCGTAAGCTACTACCACACCCCTTCCAACTTGACCGCGACTATGTCACGATTTTTAGCCATTTTGAAATGAATTCTTGGCGCGATCGTTTTGGAAAATTTAATGTCTAGATATGAGCGAGCTTCCTGAAGAATCCGGCGCACGAGTTTATATAATTATTACATAATTATTGGATAACTCAAAACACGGACGAAACCATGGTAGAGGTATTTAAGTGTATTCTATTTTCTCCTAGTTTATTTTAAACCTAATTCTGCTTAGTTGACTGTATCTAGGCGATTACGCTGTCGAAATATTCGATAAATATTCCACTACGGCCGACGCGAAGCGCTAGTTTTCGTTATTTGTTGAAGATTCCTTCATAGAAGCCTCATTCGTATAGCCTGGTCTATTCGATTTTTTATATAGTTAATTATGCTAATTGGGAGAGGAAATAGTATATATTTTATTTTGTGATTCTATAGACATGTTTTATGATATATATATATATATATATATATATTAATATATATATATATATATATATATATATATATATATATATATATATATATATATGTAAGTATGCATGTATACGTACATACATATATGTATACAGACGTACAGTAGCATGCACATATATATATATATATATACACATATATATACATATGCATACAGGTACACATACGTATATGCACGTATCAGTTTAGCGGCGCTAACGTCGCTTTGTTCGTTTGTAAACAAACTGAACAGCCTGAATTTATGCCATACGGTGTTAAGGCAACCACGTCACCTTTTTGTTCAACACTGACACAGGAACGATGTACTAGTTTCAAGCTTGTTAGCTATCATCAGCACCGTTTACCCATCTGCCAGATAGTTGAACGTTCGAAAGTATATACTTTCCTTATGAAAATTAACGGCTGAGCAGCCTAATTTGCATATTGAGTGAGTTAAATCGGTCAGGCATACCGAAAACGATAAATTGAAACAAAATGAAAACGAAATGTCATTTCTCACTCTTAGTATGGCACTTACTTAAATGTAAGTATGCATGTATACGTACATACATATATGTATACAGACGTACAGTAGCATGCACATTTAACTCACTCAATATGCAAATTAGGCTGCTCAGCCGTTAATTTTCATAAGGAAAGTATATACTTTCGAACGTTCAACTATCTGGCAGATGGGTAAACGGTGCTGATGATAGCTAACAAGCTTGAAACTAGTACATCGTTCCTGTGTCAGTGTTGAACAAAAAGGTTACGTGGTTGCCTTAACACCGTATGGCATAAATTCAGGCTGTTCAGTTTGTTTACAAACGAACAAAGCGACGTTAGCGCCGCTAAACTGATACGTGCATATATGTATGTGTACCTGTATGCATATGTATATATATGTGTATATATATATATATATATGTGCATGCTACTGTACGTCTGTATACATATATGTATGTACGTATACATGCATACTTACATTTAAGTAAGTGCCATACTAAGAGTGAGAAATGAAATTTCGTTTTCATTTTGTTTCAATTTATCGTTTTCGGTATGCCTGACCGATTTAACTCACTCAATATGCAAATTAGGCTGCTCAGCCGTTAATTTTCATAAGGAAAGTATATACTTTCGAACGTTCAACTATCTGGCAGATGGGTAAACGGTGCTGATGATAGCTAACAAGCTTGAAACTAGTACATCGTTCCTGTGTCAGTGTTGAACAAAAAGGTGACGTGGTTGCCTTAACACCGTATGGCATAAATTCAGGCTGTTCAGTTTGTTTACAAACGAACAAAGCGACGTTAGCGCCGCTAAACTGATACGTGCATATATGTATGTGTACCTGTATGCATATGTATATATATGTGTATATATATATATATATGTGCATGCTACTGTACGTCTGTATACATATATGTATGTACGTATACATGCATACTTACATTTAAGTAAGTGCCATACTAAGAGTGAGAAATGAAATTTCGTTTTCATTTTGTTTCAATTTATCGTTTTCGGTATGCCTGACCGATTTAACTCACTCAATATGCAAATTAGGCTGCTCAGCCGTTAATTTTCATAAGGAAAGTATATACTTTCGAACGTTCAACTATCTGGCAGATGGGTAAACGGTGCTGATGATAGCTAACAAGCTTGAAACTAGTACATCGTTCCTCTGTCAGTGTTGAACAAAAAGGTGACGTGGTTGCCTTAACACCGTATGGCATAAATTCAGGCTGTTTAGTTTGTTTACAAACGAACAAAGCGACGTTAGCGCCGCTAAACTGATACGTGCATATATGTATGTGTACCTGTATGCATATGTATATATATGTGTATATATATATATATATGTGCATGCTACTGTACGTCTGTATACATATATGTATGTACGTATACATGCATACTTACATTTAAGTAAGTGCCATACTAAGAGTGAGAAATGAAATTTCGTTTTCATTTTGTTTCAATTTATATATATATATATATGTATATATATATGTATATATATATATATGAGATTTAAAATATGGGTGTGATACCAGTTTATAGCCAAATGCGAGGAAGCTCGGTATATTAACCTCTTAGGAAATATCATGGAGTATAATTTTTTGAAAATTATATATATACAGTGATGGTGGAACAGGGGCGGAAGGAATGCCTCCCTCCAGTAATATTTTTTCCCCAAACTATCAAAACATATCGATTTGGATATAAGCTACAATTTTGGGGCATGTTATTTATATCGCATATCGATGTTTTCTGACCATTTTAGAGTGCAAAGAGCTAAACTAATCACTTCAACTAATTTGTCCACATTCAAACCCCCACCCACCCACATGAGGTCAGAACTGTTTCCACCTCCCCTGATATGGATATCAGGTTGTGTGGATGGGTGTTTGACTGTATTTTTGAGGGAGCGTGTATGTGTTGGTGCACCTGTTTGGATGTGTGTATGCTCGAAATTGAGTTGTTTGATCAGTCTATATGCGTGTATAGACACTCCGGTTGTGTGTCGTAGTAGCAACAACAACTCCATCACCTTCACCATCATCATCATCATCAATATCATCATTATCATCGTGATCATCATCAACATTAGCTGCAGTAGTAGTAGTATTAGTAAAGATGGTTTCGGTGCAGATATCTTTACATGATGCTTTGTAAATGAAATATAAGCTGAAAGTGTCACTGCTCTTAGCTTATTTTATTTCGTTAATCATATTTTGTTCCAGTTTTCAGTTTTCTTCCGATTTGCTCTGTATTGGCTTTCCTAATACGATAACACTCACGCTCACACAAATATACACACATACACGTATATATATATATATATATATATGTATTGTATCAAACATTACCTACATATATATAGTATATGTTAGGTAATTCAAAATATATGAGATCACTTCTAATATCAAATTCAAAACATATTCCTCCAAAATATAAATTATATTTATCTGTTCACTAGATTTAATGTAATAAGATTAACGCATGATCAAAATATGCGGCAAGAGATTTTCGAAAAGTATAGGTTTTATGTTCAATAAATAAGGCTCAGAATAAATAATATAAACCGTATTGATAACACATTTATTTCAATTTAAATATGTTCAGTACATCATATTATATATATATATATATATATATATATATATATATATATATATATATATATATTATCTAAACTATAATAAAGGAAGGTCTGCGGAATTGCGTAGGTTTTTTTTTTATCCCGTTAGTAAAATAAGTCGGGTTAATTTGACTAAATAATGAATGAATATTACATAATTTATCTACTAAATTTTGTAAACTAAAAAAATTTCGAAAGAATAAATAATTTAAAATTGACTTCTTTTCAAAGTTGCACTTCTGGTATATCGTTGCCACCAACACCATTTCAACTACCATATATATAGAAAGACTGTGTGTGTGATGTCAACACTTCCGGTGCCGATCACTTACATAAACATACTAATTTTCTGTTACAAATGTTCTAATGCAGTTTATATATAATATCGTCTTTTTTTAATGTATCATGGATTACTTTACTGATTACATAAGACTGTGTATCAACGTCATCCTTCAATTTCTGTTTATATTGTCAATTACGATTTTATTTGATGTATCATATCTACATATATACTTGTGTATAGTATCAATATACACAGTACACATGCTAGCAGAAAACCACCCGAAAGGTGATATTTCTGCTAGTATATATATAATATATATATATATATATATATACATATATAT
>OZ024740.1:65982751-66020251 GCA_964016885.1 Eledone cirrhosa | reverse complement strand
TTAAATGTAAATTGCCATGCTAAAATATTATAATGGATGTCAACCCACTGTGCATCGATATATACATATATTTCTGTATGTCTCTTGTGTTGGAAAGGAGGTCATGTATGTAAACAATCATTGAAAAATTGCTCCGAAGACTCCAAACCTCGGTTTGGAAGAAACAATTGTAAGCTAATAAATGGTTTAAACAGAACTTTGATTCATGTAATTTCTATAATTTCTATATATATATATATATGTATATATAATATATATATATATAATATATACATTATATATCTATCTATCTATCTATATATATATATATATACTGTACTTGTCCCACTTTTGATGCCCTAGTGGCAAATAAAAGAAATATATCTATATATATATATATATATATATATATATATATATATATATATATATATATATATATATATATATATATATATATATATATATGTATATATATATACATATATATATATATATATCAAGATAAGCAGAACAAGCAAAATTCAACCAATTTTTCAAAATAAATCAAAATTAATTTACAATTAAAATTAATCAAAATTAAAAAATATAATATAAATATTTAGCTATTCAAATAGCCCTTACTGTACAGTTTCACTTCGCAAAACTTTAGATATCACATGGATATTAATGGAAAAACAAAGATCATCAGAGAAGCATTTTCTTTCCTAGGGTTAAAAACCTCAGGAACGATAAAATATATGACCTCGTCTCCAACCTACACGAGTCTAAAGGTCGTAAAAGTGACCCGTATGTTCGCTGGTGTGAAGTGAAGGCGGGAAATCGTAGACTTGTTGTCTATAGCGCCACTAAAAAAATAGCAGCTAGATAGAACGACAGATTTGTTCTCTACATAACGGAGATAATGAATAAAGTTAGAGCATTCCTCAGTCAGAAGTTTATAGAATTCTTTCTGGGGTGAGGCTCCCTGTAGTGTTTTTGCCTGCTATTGTTCACTACATTTGACCTCCACCATTATTTTGGTACTGTTGTTGGTGTAGTGGTCAGCTTATATCTTGCTGCTGCTAACAATTTAGAAGCACCATTAGAATTGTTAGCTGCAGCAAGATATAAGCTGACCACTACACCAACAACAGTACCAAAATAATGGTGGAGGTCAAATGTACTGAACAATAGCAGGCAACAACACTACAGGGAGCCTCACCCCAGAAAGAATTCTATAGACTTCTGACTGAGGAATGCTCTCAGAACTGACCAATGGGAAGTTTGACACTTTTTTTGTTATTTTGTTCCTTTAACACCTTGTCCCCTCTACCATTTTATCAATTGTTAAGCTAACTCCAACAATAACAACACTTAGAATAAGGAATGTTCTAATAACTGACCAATGAGAGGAGAAGGGGGCCTTTGACACTGAAATTCGTTCGTTTGAATTCATATGACCCCAGTTCCTCAGTGAATTAACAACCAAACAAGGAACTGGGCATATCAGAGTATTGGCAATATTATACACCTAAACAACATATGTACTTGTCTATACCATACTAATTCAAACTGCCTGAAGAGGTCACAGCCAAAGATGGCTGTCACTGAAATATATATAGCAGTAATAAACGAAGCTAAATTTTAATCATTTGACTTTTATTTAACTTTATTTTATATATATATATATATATATTATATTTATAATATATATATATAATATATATGTTATATATATATATATATATATATATATATATACATATATATATCATAAAACATGTCTATAGAATCACCAGATAAAATATATTCCGTTTCCTCTCCCAATTAGCATAATTAACCATATAATCTTGGCGCGAGTACTTTGGAAAATTAATTGTCTAAATTTGAGCTAATTCCTGAAGAATCCGAAGCTCTAGATATCCTATGTTATCGGATGTCTTAAAATGCGGACGAAACCATGGTAGAGGTAATTAAATATGTACACTTTTCTTCTAGTTTATTTTACACCTGATTCTGCTTAGTTGACTGTATATCTGGTCGATTTACACATGCTGTCGACATATTCGATAACTACACCGTAGTAACCTCCGCGTGGGGGGGGGGGGGGCTTCCGGTTATTTGTCGGAGATTTCTTCATAGGAGCCTTTATTCTTATAGCTTTATGTAATTGATTTTCTATATGGTTAATTATGCTAATTGGGAGAGGAAACGGTATATATTTTATCTGGTGAATCTATAGACATGTTTTATGACATATAGCTCTGATTATTTTATTTATTAATTCTTCATTGTGCCACAAAGTGACCCGTTGCAAAACATATATATCTTTGACTTTATATATATATATATATATATATATATATATATATATATATATATATATATATATATATATATATATGTAGGAGGTGAGTTTTATTGTAGTACAATAAAGCAATGCAGATATCGGATAAGAAGCACTCTACAGTTTGTAGGACTGGAGTATACATAATATATAAGATCAAAAGATCGTTAAAGGAGTTCCATGTATTTTATTATGCGCATTTCAAAAACAAACATCATCATGCAATAATATTTGTGTTTTCATCAGATAAAACAGGAGAACATGATATGAAGGCTAAAAAACATTTGTGGATAGTGCAGTTTTAAATCAACATATGAAAAGTAGTTTTAGATTGATGTGTGATATTGGGAAAAATATTTTATTTAGAGAGGGGGGTGGGGTGGAAACGATGAAAAAAAGGGAGGAGATGAGAGTGAACGTGGAGAGGGAGAGATGGGTGATAGAGAGAAAGAGATAGTTTTTATAACTGAGAGAAGATATATTGTTTTACATAGAGATCTTATATATTACGTATACTCCAGTCCTACAAACGGTAGAGTGCTTCTTATCCGATATCTGCATTGCTTTATTGTACTACAATAAAACTCACCTCCTACATTAACTTGCTCCTTAACGGTTGAGCGCTTACTCTCATATTGGATACCTTTTGATGGTCTTTTACCTCTTCTTCTACAACATGGATTATTACAACATAACCAATTCAACTAAAGACATGCCTATACCTGGTAAATCTGAATCCACCAAACTTCTTATTGAAAAAACTGACTCCTTTGTAAGAAGACTTAGATGGACAGCCTATTTCTATGACCAGCGCCTAAAAGGGAACTTCTATACCAAAGAACACAACTTCCTCGATCACCTATTTAATTCTAGACGAAATCCTCCTTCCAACATAAATCTAGTACAATTCGAGGAAGAATTAACTAAAATAATAAAAAATCTTAAATTCAAGAGATACCCTTACAAAGGACAAGAGCACCTTGTAAATATCAAGAACACAATTTCTAACCTAAATTCCTCAAAAAATGTTTTAGTCCACTCTGACAAAACCAATAACTTATATGGTATTTCCAAGGATAAATATAACAACCTTATCCTAAAGGAACTTAGGAAAAAGTATCGTAAAACCAACCATGAAAATTTAGAATACATAAACCTTGAAGCCTCTGAGATTATGTCAAAACTTGGCATTGAAAAAAAGACTGAACCATTCCTCCCAAGAACTCCGAGGATAAATCTCTAGGATCACAAAAACAATTTTCGCACTGAACTACCTGTTAGATTAATCGCCCCCTCTAAATCTGATCTGGGGGTTGTTAGTAAAGTCATCTTGGATAGAATTATCCCACAGGTTAGTTCTAATTGCTCTTCTTTGAACCTAAATTTATGGTTTGGTACTTCTGAAGTGATTGGCTGGTTCAACAAATTGGATAATAAAAACAAACTAAGATTTATTCAATTTGATATTGCCAGCTACTATTCCTCCATTTCGCCTTCACTTCTCAATAATGCTCTATCTTTCGCACTTAAATATTCTGACATCACCACATATGAACTTCACATCATCCTCACCGCACGTAAAACCATCCTAGAGTTCAACAACGAATATTGGACCAGAGCCGATACCTCTAACAACTTCGACATCACAATGGGAGCATCCGATTCATCCCAATTGACTGATTTAATTGGTATCTTTATTTTGAACTCTTTGAGTCGGAAAATTCCTCAACTTCGCGGTGGAATTTATCATGACGATGGACTCTTTACTATCTTAAATTGCAATATAGTTAACCTTAATATTATTAAGAACAACATACGTAATCTCTTTAACCAACATAACCTAAGAATTGAATTTGATAATAGTATCAAACTAGCTAATTTCTTGGATGTATCTCTTAATCTTGACACTGGCCTATATTACCCTTACCATAAAAACAATGAGAACCTAAATTATGTTAACTTTAAATCTAACCATCCTACCAATATCAAGAATGCTACAGTTAGTAATATTGGAAAAAGAATATCTAACATATCTTCTAATAAAAACATCTTTGATGCTAACGCCAATTACTATAATAACGCACTTTCTAGAGCCGGTTATCCAGATAAAATCAAATATAGTAAAGAAACAAATTCTAGAAAAAAATACAGTAGAATAGTTAATCATGATCATTCCAATAACTTTAATAAAAGACCTAGATACAAAAACATAATCTGGTATAATGCTCCTTTCTCCATCTCTATTAATAACAATATTCCTAAATTATTCTTTAGTGCCTTAAATAAATGCTTCCCTCCCTCACATATCTATAGTAAAATATTTAACAAACACACCATCAAATTTTCTTATTCTACATCCTCCAATATTTCCAACATTATCTCTAAACACAACAATAAAATACTAAATACTAAATCTCTTCCTTCCAACATTGAATTTCATAATAACAGTAATAGTACTCCCGACGTCATTGTAAACCCTAGGCTAATTTCTGTAAACCCAAATACAACGTCAAACACAACTTCGCTAAATGTTCATAATCCAACTCTAAATCAAGAAACTATTATTCCTATTATTCCTATCGCAAACAACTTCTCCAATCCAATTCCTTCTATAGATAACACTAGGTCACTCATTAATAATCTCTCTAATTGCAACTGCCGCATTAAAAATAAATGTCCTCTCAACAACCATTGTCTTGATAAAAACTTAATTTATGAATGTAAAGTTATAACTAGCACCAATTCCTTCACCTATTTTGGCTCCACTTCCACCTCTTTTAAAGCTCATATCTCTATAATCATCATTCATCTTTTAAATACAAACTTAAAAGAACCAACACGGCTCTCTCAGAACTCATATGGTCCTTGAAAGACAAAAACATTAAATATACCATCTTTTGGAAGAAGGTTTCTTCTGCGTTCTCATACTTGAACAGCTCTCTATCTAAAATCTGTAATCTCTGCCTAAATGAAAAATTTACCATTATCTCTAATCTAGATTCTATAATAAATAGACGTACAGATTTGTTTTCTATCTGCCTGCATAAATTCCATAGGACTTTTCACAAAGTATACAACTAATATTCAATTCTTTATCAATTTAGACTCTTTTCTCAAAGGCACATATACACACACCTCTTTAAATTATACCCATCTTCCTACCTTACTTCAAAGGGCATTATACACTCTATAATACTTGTTTACTCATTACCCTCATTCTATCTTCACCTTGTAAAATCCTTCATAACATATACATTTGTTTTTTTGATGTTAGAATATTCATCCGCAATTATTATTATTATTATTTTTTTTTTTCTCTCCATCATCAAACTTTTTAATCTCAATACATTAACTACCTCTCCTTTTGACGCTAGAATATTCATTCTTAATACATAACTCTTTCTTCGCACATATTATCAATTCCTTCAATATACAAACCTTAACTTCACATTATTTTTCTCAAATCATCTAATACACAAACCTTAATAGTTTTTTAATACATATTAACTCTTTCTTCGCACATATTATCAATTCCTTCAATATACAAACTTTAACTTCACATTATTTTTCTCAAATCCTTCAACACGCAAACCTTAATAATTTTTTCTCTTCATTAATTTTGAAATTGCCATAATACTTATAAACATACACCTTTTTGACGTTAGAATATTCATCCGCAATTATTATTTTTTCTCTCTATCTTCAAACTTTTTAATCTCAATTTTTAATCTGAATACATATCAACTCCCTCTCTTTCCTCGTACATATTTTTTTCCCTTCGTTAATTTTCAAATTCTTTTAATTTATACATTATCTTCCAACGGTTCTCAACCTCTCTATGTAAAACAATATATCTTTTCTCAGTTATAAAAACTATCTCTTTCTCTCTATCACCCATCTCTCCCTCTCCACCTTCACTCTCATCTCCTCCCCTTTTTTCATCCTTTCCACCCCCCCTCTCTAAATAAAATATTTTTTTCCTCGTACATATTTTTCCCTTCGTTAATTTTCAAATTTGTTTAATTCATACATTATCTTCCAACGGTTTTCAACCTCTCTATGTAAAACAATATATCTTCTCTCAGTTATAAAAACTATCTCTTTCTCTCTATCACCCATCTCTCCCTCTCCACCTTCACTCTCATCTCCTCCCCTTTTTTCATCCTTCCCCCCCCTCTCTAAATAAAATATTTTTCCCAATATCACACATCAATCGAAAACTACTTTTCATATGTTGATTTAAAACTGCACTATCCACAAGTGTTTTTTAGCCTTCATATCATGTTCTCCTGTTTTATCTGATGAAAACACAAATATTATTGCATGATGATGTTTGTTTTTGAAATGCGCATAATAAAATACATGGAACTCCTTTAACCATCTTTTGATCTTATATATATATATATATATATATATATATATATATATATATATATATATATATATATATGTATATGTAAACCTTTATATGTAATAATCTCCCGTTAGGTTGAGATACAATGTGGCTGTATTTGGCTGCGCTTTCTAGCAAAAAGCCTACCAGCCGTAAGCTAATAATCAAATCCTTTATAACTTGACCTCTGTCACGTCACAATTCTTACCCATTTTTGAATGTATTCTTGGCGCGATCACTTTGGAAAATTAATTGTCTAAATCAGACCGAACTACTGAAGAATCCGAAGGTTTAGATATCCTATGTTATCGGACGTCTTAAAATGCGGACGAAACAAGGGTAGAGGTAATTAAATATGTACACTTTTGTTCTAGTTTCTTATAGCTTGATCTAATTGATTTTTTATATGGTTAATTATGCTAATTGAGAGAGGAAACGGTATATATTTTATCTGGTGATTCTATAGACATGTTTTATGATATATAGCTCTGATTATTTAATTTATTAATTCTTCATTGAGCTACAAAGTGACCCGTTGCAAAACACATATATATCTATGACTTTATATATATATATATATATATATATATATATATGTAAACCTTTATATATATATATATATATATATACATTATATATATATATATATAATATATATATATATATAATATATGTATAATATATATATTTTTCACAGTGAGGAAAGAATGTACACTGAGCCAATCCCACTCTCTGAGCGACAGTAGCTATAACCCAAAAAGAAGAAAAGATCAACATCATTGGTAACTGCTGAGTTGCAGCTTTTATATCGGAGTTATCCCAGTTTCCTGAGTTGCCTTCTCCTAGAAAAATGCCCCGACAAAGGCTAGGGCTCCTTCACTCCCAGTGGTTTAACCGCGCGGTACATGTGTATATACATACCTACACACTTTCGGATAGCCGTTGACACTTATGAGTTCTTCCGCCCTTTGTCTGGTTTTATTTTTTGTCCTGCAGAGTGCCCCAAATCACCCTGCTCACCAAGTAAACTTGGTGGGGTTGCGAGTTTAGTCGCCGACGACCCGACCATGCGTCTCAAGTAGCACTCAAGAAGCACTCAGGAGCGACCCAAAATGTTAAGTGTAAACCGTGTGAGTTGGAGTGTTGTGCAATTGAAATTGTGTTATATAGGCGTAAGGTGGGTAAAGGGAAATATCCTATTCTTTGACATGTATGTATAGAGAGAATATACAGGTAATATATTATTTATAGTGGTTCTGGTTTAGCTTATCCGATGGTGACATTATATTCAGTTGCATAGATGGTCGAAATTCAGGAGAGGTTAACTTGGTCTGTATGGTTATGGAATAAGGGAAATATATACACATCCTCCTATTATTTTGTAATATATATATATATATATATATATATATATATATATATATATATATATATATATATATATATATATATATATAATAATAATAATAATAATAATAATATATATATATATTTATATATACACAGTTCAAGAGTATCCAATCTTAAAGAGATGGAGATAGGAGACGAGATAGGAGAGGAGAGATTGGTGAATTAGTTAGAAGCCAAACGTAAAGGCATGTGCTCAATGTGCAATATGCAGTAGAAAGCAGCTAGGTGGCTGTGTTCGTGCAGAAGTTAGTGGCCGTAACTCTATACGTCACAGCATGGCGTCCGACTCTCTACCAATACTGCCAATCCACCGCCCTTAATATTAATAATAATAATGTCCGTTTACAATTGCTTCGCTACTCCATATAATATTTCTGGATCAGATGACTATATATCATTATTGATCTGGTTAACTATAAACTACCCACAATTTCTAATCACTCGAGGAGTTACTTCCCCTGAAACCACCCTCTATTTAGTAAGGTAAATATGTCCTTTGGCAGCCATCTTGTTACCCATAGGCAGATCTCGCACAATGCAGCCTCGACAGATGAATACTGCTTCATTATGTTTGACAACTGATACAACCAGGACACCATAGTGAAATAGTAATATATGGAACATTACATTATGTAAGATTCTCTCCTTATGTTAATTTATATTCCTTTGAAGTTCCGATGAGCCGCTCTGTTTTTAAATATGTTAATTATTTTCAACTAGAACCAGAAACTAGTACAGCGTTCCTTTGTCAGTGTTGAACAAACGAGCAACGCTGGTTGCTAGACACTACGGCTTAATACGGGATGTTTGTTTACAAACACACCGAGCATTATAATAAATGTTCGTTGAATCCATACGTACATATATATATGTGTGCATGTATATATATATATACATACTACTGTACGTAAGTATACATATATGTATGTACGTGTACATACTTATATTTAAGTAACAGCCGTACTAAGAGTGGGAAATGAAATTTCGTTTCATTTTTTCCGTTGTTATATATATATATATATATATATACAATATTAAATAAATGGAAAACTATATTTATAAAACCATATTTATTTCATTATATATATTTCGGGGATATCATATTAACAATATGCTATGCCTTCATCAGACAAAATACAATATAAACAGTTTTATAGATAAATATATTCGACATACCGTAATAAACATCAACTTCATTTGAAGAGGTTCACTCTAGCAGTGAAAATACAGAGAGAAAGAAAGAGAGAGAGAAAAGAGAGAAATAGGAAAGAAAGAAAGACAAAATGAAGAAAAGGAAGAAAAAGAAGAAATGCATGGGACAAAATAGAGAGATGGAAAAATAGATAAAGCGAAGAGCTTCATGTAAAGAGACAGAAAGAGATATATATATATATAGAGAGAGAGAGGAAGTAGAGATAGATACATATATAAATATAGATATAGAAAAATTAGGTAGTGGGAGGTCATTTTGAGTAAGTGTATCAATGATGCATTTATTTATTTATTTATTTATTTATTTATTTATTTAGCTCAAGTATTAATGTAAGGGAGATATATAGAGAGATATAGAGAGATATATATAGAGAAAAAATTTAAAAATAGCCAGACATATTCGAGGCGTAGAGAACCCTATGTTTTAATGTATTAGTATTTATAAAACTTACACTATATTGTAAATATCAGTATTCCTGAATGAAACAAGTATTCACAATGCGTGAAAATTCATTATCTTATGTTTAGTTTTTTAAAAAATTCATATGTCTATGTGAATCCAACTGATTCACTCCGCAAATTCAAAGTTACCGGAAAACATTCTCAATGTGGTATAAAAATTTGAGCGTATTATTATTCTTGCGATTACTCTACAAGATTATCTATCAAGCAGAAATAGAGAGCAGATTTCAATATACTAATCGAAAATATATATTATATTATAAGCAGAGATAACAATAATAATGATAATAAGTAAAAATATATAAAAATATAAAAATATAGAATAGAAAACTAAAAAAGAATATTACGAAAGAATATTACATAATAAAAATATTGCATATTAAAAATACTACGTATTAAAAATATTACGTATTAAAACTTTACATATAAAAATATTAAAAATAAAAATTTACATATAGAAATATTAAAAATAAAAATAAAATAAAATAAAAAATAAAAATATTATAGAATACTACAATACTAAAAGAATAAAAATAAAAATAAAATAAAAATAAAAATAAAAATAAAAATAAAAATAAACCACAAAGAACAACCCTTCAAAGTTAATTGACAATATATTGCCAAGTTCACTACAAGACAAAGCCAAAAATTATCTATCAAATCACATCTAGCAAGGAATATCGCAAAAAAAGATTATGATGTCCAATAATGTCTACATATGTTCCTATATTTAATATATAAGTTTATCAAGTGTAAGGTTAATTCAAAAAATTTGGAGCATCGGCTTTTAGGGTAGCTTAATTTTTCATGAGGAATGTTTAGATAAAAATAAAAATAAAAATAAAAATAAAAATAAAAATAAATAAAATAAAATAAACAATAAAAAGTGTAAAAAGAGGGAATCAAAGATTTAGGAATCAAAAGATTTATCGGCTAGTTCTCATATAAATATAAATCAAACTAAATATACTACATTTTAAATTTAAATTTATATTTAAACGTTGAGTTTAATCTATGTTTGCAACAACTGAATAAATTTGTCCGTAGGTTAAGGGAATTTTTAGATTTTAGTATAAAGAATATCTCCTCTGCGCAGAGGTCACATGTCTCAGAGGATGAATTAAAAGGAATCCCTCTTGAGACTATATTCCAAGCCGTCGAATATCTAACGTTATCTAGCTTAAGTTGCCAGAGTACACCTGATAGTGCCGTTGAAGATTTTTTATTTGGATCTGTGAAAGAATTCTTGTGGTTATTATAGCGAAGTTTAAATTCCGTCGATGTGGAACCGACGTAGTTAAAAGAATTAGAGTCATTATTAACATTACAATTGTATACTATATTTTTAACTAAGCAGTTGTTATTTAACGGACATTTAGATCTATCTCTACAGTTACATTTGTTAACTTGTATATTATTTATGCTATTATCAGTAGGTTTTAAGTTCCTATTATTTATTCTATTAATATTTTGTGCTAAATTTTTGGTGGATGAGTAGGTTAATTTAATTGTATGCCTATTGAAGATTGAGTGGTACCTATGTGTTCTAGGGAAGCGATTATCAAGAGCTTTGAAAAATAATTTAGCGATGTGGGTTTTAATGTTTAGTGAGAAAGGGGGGGCAAACCAAATTATGTTCCTAGTTCTATTTCTTTTTTGTCCTTTGGAATTATTGTAATGCTTTCTATTATAGTTGTTAATGTTGTTGCCGTCATTAAAAAAGTTGTTACTTTGTTTAGTTTGTTTATCATTATCTATGTACACAATCTTATCAGCATACCCTGCCCTAGCTAGTGCATCATTATAGTATTGGGCCTTTTCGTCAAAAATCTTTCTATTCGACGAGATCCTAGAGATACGTTTTTGGACTGAGTTTACTATAGTGTTTTTGACAGATCTGGGGTGGTTAGAGTTAAAGTTGACATAGTTTAAGTTTTCATTCAACTTGTGAAAAGGATAGTGGAGACATGTGTTGAGATTTAATGTTATATCTAGGAAATTGACTATTCTATGGTTGTTCTCAATTTCTATTTTAAGGTTAAAGTAATTAAAAAATTTTGGATTATGTATCTAACCTGAGCTTGTGGAAGGGAACTGGAGAGGTTGTTGAGTGGTTTAGGCAAATTAAATATGACAATAATAATAGGTTTATTCAACTTGATATAGCTAACTATTTTTCTTCTATTACCCCTAGTCTACTAAATAAGGCACTAAATTACGCATTCAAACATACGGACCTAACTAGCAAAGAAATGCATATTATATTATCGGCTAGGAAAACTTTGATAGAATTTGATGACAAATTATGGACCAGAGCAGATAGAGATAGCAATTTTGACATAACTATGGGATCTTCCGACTCAGCTCAGGTAACTGACCTTGTGGGCTTATTTTTAATCAATTCGCTACATAGGAAAATACATGGTACTACCGGAGGTTTATATAGGGATGACATGCTTTTACTTATTAATAATAATAACCCTGAACTAAATAGAAAATGTAAACAAATTACAAAATGTTTTAATTACTTTAACCTTAAAATAGAAATTGAGAACAACCATAGAATAGTCAATTTCCTAGATATAACATTAAATCTCAACACATGTCTCCACTATCCTTTTCACAAGTTGAATGAAAACTTAAACTATGTCAACTTTAACTCTAACCACCCCAGATCTGTCAAAAACACTATAGTAAACTCAGTCCAAAAACGTATCTCTAGGATCTCGTCGAATAGAAAGATTTTTGACGAAAAGGCCCAATACTATAATGATGCACTAGCTAGGGCAGGGTATGCTGATAAGATTGTGTACATAGATAATGATAAACAAACTAAACAAAGTAACAACTTTTTTAATGACGGCAACAACATTAACAACTATAATAGAAAGCATTACAATAATTCCAAAGGACAAAAAAGAAATAGAACTAGGAACATAATTTGGTTTGCCCCCCCCCCCCCCTTTCTCACTAAACATTAAAACCCACATCGCTAAATTATTTTTCAAAGCTCTTGATAATCGCTTCCCTAGAACACATAGGTACCACTCAATCTTCAATAGGCATACAATTAAATTAACCTACTCATCCACCAAAAATTTAGCACAAAATATTAATAGAATAAATAATAGGAACTTAAAACCTACTGATAATAGCATAAATAATATACAAGTTAACAAATGTAACTGTAGAGATAGATCTAAATGTCCGTTAAATAACAACTGCTTAGTTAAAAATATAGTATACAATTGTAATGTTAATACTGACTCTAATTCTTTTAACTACGTCGGTTCCACATCGACGGAATTTAAACTTCGCTATAATAACCACAAGAATTCTTTCACAGATCCAAATAAAAAATCTTCAACGGCACTATCAGGTGTACTCTGGCAACTTAAGCTAGATAACGTTAGATATTCGACGGCTTGGAATATAGTCTCAAGAGGGATTCCTTTTAATTCATCCTCTGAGACATGTGACCTCTGCGCAGAGGAGATATTCTTTATACTAAAATCTAAAAATTCCCTTAACCTACGGACAAATTTATTCAGTTGTTGCAAACATAGATTAAACTCAACGTTTAAATATAAATTTAAATTTAAAATGTAGTATATTTAGTTTGATTTATATTTATATGAGAACTAGCCGATAAATCTTTTGATTCCTAAATCTTTGATTCCCTCTTTTTACTCTTTTTATTGTTTATTTTATTTTATTTATTTTTATTTTTATTTTTATTTTTATTTTTATTTTTATCTAAACATTCCTCATGAAAAATTAAGCTACCCTAAAAGCCGATGCTCCAAATTTTTTGAATTAACCTTACACTTGATAAACTTATATATTAAATATAGGAACATATGTAGACATTATTGGACATCATAATCTTTTTTTGCGATATTCCTTGCTAGATGTGATTTGATAGATAATTTTTGGCTTTGTCTTGTAGTGAACTTGGCAATATATTGTCAATTAACTTTGAAGGGTTGTTCTTTGTGGTTTATTTTTATTTTTATTTTTATTTTTATTTTTATTTTATTTTTATTTTTATTCTTTTAGTATTGTAGTATTCTATAATATTTTTATTTTTTATTTTATTTTATTTTTATTTTTAATATTTCTATATGTAAATTTTTATTTTTAATATTTTTATATGTAAAGTTTTAATACGTAATATTTTTAATACGTAGTATTTTTAATATGCAATATTTTTATTATGTAATATTCTTTCGTAATATTCTTTTTTAGTTTTCTATTCTATATTTTTATATTTTTATATATTTTTACTTATTATCATTATTATTGTTATCTCTGCTTATAATATAATATATATTTTCGATTAGTATATTGAAATCTGCTCTCTATTTCTGCTTGATAGATAATCTTGTAGAGTAATCGCAAGAATAATAATACGCTCAAATTTTTATACCACATTGAGAATGTTTTCCGGTAACTTTGAATTTGCGGAGTGAATCAGTTGGATTCACATAGACATATGAATTTTTTAAAAAACTAAACATAAGATAATGAATTTTCACGCATTGTGAATACTTGTTTCATTCAGGAATACTGATATTTACAATATAGTGTAAGTTTTATAAATACTAATACATTAAAACATAGGGTTCTCTACGCCTCGAATATGTCTGGCTATTTTTAAATTTTTTCTCTCTATATATCTCTCTATATCTCTCTATATATCTCGCTTACATTAATACTTGAGCTAAATAAATAAATAAATAAATAAATAAATAAATAAATGCATCATTGATACACTTACTCAAAATGACCTCCCACTACCTAATTTTTCTATATCTATATTTATATATGTATCTATCTCTACTTCCTCTCTCTCTCTATATATATATATATCTCTTTCTGTCTCTTTACATGAAGCTCTTCGCTTTATCTATTTTTCCATCTCTCTATTTTGTCCCATGCATTTCTTCTTTTTCTTTTTCTTCTTTTTCTTCCTTTTCTTCATTTTGTCTTTCTTTCTTTCCTATTTCCCTCTTTTCTCTCTTTCTTTCTTTCTCTCTGTATTTTCACTGCTAGAGTGAACCTCTTCAAATGAAGTTGATGTTTATTACGGTATGTCGGAATATATTTATCTATAAAACTGTTTATATTGTATTTTGTCTGATGAAGGCATAGCATATTGTTAATATGATATCCCCGAAATATATATAATGAAATAAATATGGTTTTATAAATATAGTTTTCCATTTATTTAATATTGTAAATATACTCCAAGTATTTGTCGAGTGCTTTTATATCAGTTATAAATATTTACTAGTTGTAACCCAACAATTTTAAATATAACTTTACATGTATATATATATATATATATATATATATATAAAGTGTAATGAATTCTTTTACAATGAAATTAGCTCAAAGAAAGAAATATTTCTGAGCCGTGTAAAACATTTAAATATAAATTAATATATATGATGAAACACAAATACCAACATATCTGTATTTATATTGCAAAAGAAAATATAGCTAGAATGAAGTATACTAATTATAATATTACAGTCTGTCCATATCGATTTAAAATAATAAATCAACAAAGACGAACTGTATTGCCAAAGGGCCATGATGTTTAGACACATTTAAATTTCAAAATCAAACCTGTTCCGTATATAAGTTTAAACTTTAAAATCCAAATATGTTTCGAGATGAAAAAGTGTAAGGATATCATGTCCTGCTCTCTTCAGTAAACATCCTGGGACAAATTGATATGCTTCAAATCCAGGGACAAATTGATATGCTTATATATATATATAACTTTGAATAGCTTTGAATAACTTTGAAATATTTTTGGCCAGTATTGGCCCAGGCCATGTCTAACTTAATAGCACCACCTGGCGAAGCTTTTCAATTCAGGATTTGGGCACCATGGCTCATTCGAGAAGAGAATTACTGTTTGCGGAGACATATCCGGGTGTGCGTGGTTTGTCTGGGATTACCTGGAGGAATTTGTCCAATGACTTCTTGAATTTTGTGTGGTCAGTTTCTGATTTGACGTGTCCTGGTGTGATGTTGAAGAGAGTAGGGCCAATTGAGGTGAAATAATTGTGCCGTATTGTTGTTATGAGTTGCGATTTAGATTTTTGTTTGGGACGGATAGCACGTGGCCCTAGCCGTGGGTGCATTTTGAAGATGATGCCAACATCATTTGGGCAGTGCTGATGAAACATTTTCCACATCATGCAGATAATATAACGCTCACGGCGACGTTGGAGTGAGTAAAGTTTCAGCTTTTCTAGTCGACCCCAATAGTCAAGGTCTGACATGCCAAATATCTTTTTCATGATTGCCCTTTGGGGAGCTTCAAGTTTCATGATACCTTGTTTCGTGTAAGGAGACCACAATGCACAACAGTATTCAAGGTGTGGTCGGGCAAAAGTGGAGAAGAGAAGGATAATGGTGTGGGAATCTCTCGACTGGAAGGTTCTGAGGATCCAGGAACACATTCTGCGGGCCATGTCAACTTTGCTGCTTATATGCGTGGCCTAGCTTATGTTGCTGTCCACGGTTACTCCCAAGTGTCTGATGTTGTTAGATGCCACGAGAGTTTCACCGGAGGGAAGGGAGTACGGGAGTTTCATAGCATCCTCTTTTCCAAAGTGGATCAATTCGAATTTATCTTCGTTCAGTAACATGTTGTTCTTTTCCGCCCATTGGGTAACAGCCAGCAGGTCTGTCTGAAGGCTTATCTGGTCATCCACGCCATTGATGACCTTTTGGAGCTTGGAATCCTCAGCGAAAATTCTAATGTTGCTGTGTTTGATGATGTCAGTGATGTCATTAATATAGATGATGAAGAGAAGTGGGCCCAACACAGTGCCTTGTGGGACCCAACTACTGACTTTGGCTGGGTTAGATTTGACTCCTTCGACTACAACATGTTGGGTTCTGTTTGACAGGAAGCTCTTGATCCACTGCATCAGCTTTCCAGTGACACCAATATTGGACAGCTTTCTCAGTAGAATGTTGTGATCAACCCTGTCAAAGGCCTTGCTGAAATCAAGGTAGATAACATCAGTGTTGGAACCCTCTCCCAAGGCTCTCAAAATATTATCAAAGTGATGCAGTAGCTGCGTCAGGCAATCCCTTCCATTACGGAATCCATGATGGTTGGAGTTCAGCATATTGCTAATCTCAAGGAAGTGAGTCATTCGCGATCTCACCACTCTCTCAAATACCTTAATGATATGAGAGGTGAGTGAGATTGGACGGTAAATCACGGCAAGGGATTTGTTTCCTTTTTTGAAAACTGGTACACCAGACTGGGATAGAAGGTTTTGTGGCACATATCCAGTCAGTTCCGCCACAGATTGGCAAGAGGAGATGCAAGTTGGTGTTGACACGCCTTCAAGACACAAGCAGGGAACCTATCGGCACCTACTGCAGAATTATGCTTGATTTCCTTTATTGACTCTAAGACATCAGGGGCGGCAAACGTTATGTCCGATAAGGTGTAATGGGGAGTAACATCGCCGATACAGCCCAGATCGGCCATATCAGAATTGCTGAAAACAGAGCAGTTGATATATATATATATATAGATATACAGATATACATATATATATATATATACATATATATATATATATATATATATATATATATATATATATATATATATATATATATATATATATATATATATATATATATATATATATATATTAAGATAAGCAGAACAAGCAAAATTTAACCAATTTTTTAAAATAAATTAAAAAATATAATTTAAATATTTACCGATATTATTTAAATATTTATTAAAATATTATTTAAATATTTACCGATCGGTTTCCCTTTGCAAAACAGTAGAAATCTATTGGATTTCTAATGGAAAAGCAAAGTTCATCAGAGAAGCATTTTCATTTCCTAGGGCTGAAGTCCCAGGAACGGCAAAATATATTGCCATCTGCCAGCTAGCACAGATCGAGTGAGGTCGAGAAATGAGCCGTACATGAACCAGTCCGTAGCAAAAGCAGAAGTAAATCATAGACGTGTTGTCTACTTCACTACTAAAAATACCAGCTAAATAGAACAACAAATTTGTTCTCTACATAACGGTGAATATCAAAAGAATGTAATTTGCCCACGGGTACTAAGTACCCCTGGAAATATATAGGTTGTCTATATATATATATATATATATATATATACATATATATAAATATAAATTAGCGAGAATCGTATTTCGGCTATTGGAATTTAGTGAAAAACAATTTCCGAGATGCGTGTCAATCGCTCCATAGAAACTAGTGAATTAGAGCTACAACACTGAGACGATGGTTAAACCATTATCCGTACAGCCATAGAAACATATATATATATATATATATATATATATACATATGCATATATATATATATATATATACATATATATACATATATATATACATATATATATATATATATATATATATATATATATATATATATATATATATATATATATGCATATATATATATATATATATATATATATATACATATAAATATATATATATATACGTAGGTCCCGGGTTGAGTCGGGGATAACCACAGTAAGTAAGGTACTCAATACATGGCAGAGTAACATTTTTTTATTTTATAGAAGGAGCTTCTACAGGACTAGTACTGTTTCATTCAGATGAAATCTTCAGGAAGCAGTGCTTCCTGAAGATTTGAAACAGTACTAGTCCTGTAGAAGCTCCTTCTATATATATATATATATATATATATATATATATATATATATATATATATATATATAAGTATATATATATATATATGTGTGTGTGTGTGTGTGTGATTGTGCGTGTGTGCAGGCGCATGGCTTAGTGTTTACAAAATTGGGCTTGCAAACGGGTGTTTGTGAAGTCGATCCAAGCATCGGGTGATGGGTTATATCCTTGAGCGTGACATTTTATTTCGCGTTGCTCCAGTTTACTCCGCTGTAGAAATTCACCTTTATAGATATATTTATATACTCTTTTAATTATAGGTAAGTAATGAGCCTTGTTACTCTGGAATTTCAGCATCATCAGTCAAGATTACATTTTTCTATAACAGAGACAGTGTTAATAGAGAAAGACTGAAGTGTGGGAGGAATGATGGTGTATAGGTATTTTTAAATTAGAGTGAATGGACGGATAAGAAAGTTTAACAGAAAGGTTAAGATGAAATAATATCTAAAAGAGATAAGGAAGGTGTGTACATGGTATGTGTGCTGATGATGGTAAAGTTCTTAAAATATTTGAAGCCCATGTATATAAGAGTCAATTAGTAACTAGGATGAATTATTTGGTGCAAGCATTTGTTGATATTTCTTGTCTATTTATTGATTGTCTAGCAGATTACATTTGAATCAACGACCTTAAACATTCACTCCTATGTTCGTTCATATAGACAAAAGGAAGGGCAATTTTCATGATATTTCAGTTATACTCAAACCGGAGACACGTCCACGATGATCTGCCAATAAAAGTTAGAACAATGTATGGATAGATGAAACTAATCGTAGTCATTGGAGCACTTTGGCTGCTTCGTGCCTCTCAAGTTGCGGGAGCTTCTAATCTTAAGCCTAAATCTAAGTCAGAGGTATGAACCCCATCTGAATCATTTAATTACTCTGTTCTTTCATTTGTGTGTCAGAACATTTTGTTTTTACTGCATTTAAAAGAACAGCAAAGTATTCTCTACATCTCGCTAAGATGCACCTCATTCAGAGACATCTCCATATGAGTTCCTAATAACAGATCTGGAAGGGAACTCTTATTACGTAATAATGATTCTTGTTATTCTGGAGGTTGAGGATCATCAGATATGACTAACGTTTTCAATAACAGCGACTATATAAAGAAACTGGCAGTGATATGGAAGATGTGGACATTGTATATACAACGATGATGGTAAATTCTTTGAATGGGTATGTCAGTGGGGGTGAGAGTGAGTGATGACAAGAGAAGGAAGAACCTCCAAAAAAATAAGAAATGGATAGACATGGTATATGTGTTGATGATGCTGACAGGAATTAGTAAGTGGGGGTGAAAATGATGATGGTGATGATGAGGAATAGAGTAAATGAGATGAATGGGTATATAACAATAGTCGGGGGGTGGGTGTGAAGAGGTATTAAGATGTTTACTGAAAATAACATATTAAGAAATAGATTTTTTATTAAAAAAACCGATACTTTGATTTAAATGGATTTGTTGTAGATATATACTAGTGGGTGGTGCTCATTGTGGTTAAAATATATTTTGTGGTCAGTTATTGGTGAGGAGGGTGAGGATGTAGGGGTGGATATGAAAATACTTTTCAGAAAACATCTTAATACTTCCTCACGCCACCTAGAGTCATTGAATGGTGATCACTGTTTCCTTTTGTATTCTTATATATCTATTGTTTTCATTCAGAGATAGACTGTATAAAGAGTTTTCTACATTTTTTGTGTGATTGTTAATATGATTTCATAAATGTTGTTTAGAACTTTTATTTTTAACTGTTCGGGTAGTTTCTAGTCATCTTAATTTTTAAGTATCTCTTTATGTTGCTATCATTATTTATTGAGTGAATATTATGTGGCTAGTGCGAAGGTGTCAAAATGTAAATTTTAATGCAGATATTTCTTATAATATTTATTGGATGCAGATTTACTCAATTCTTTCTACTTGTGGTTTAGATGGTATGATGTATATATATATATATATATATATATATATATGCGTGTGTGGGTGTGTGTGCGTTGAATATACATATATATATGTATACTAGTAATCGTTTAGCTTCACTCGAGTCTGAGGGTGTTAGTAACGCAGATCGAGGAGAGTCTCAGCCTACGGTGGTGTTTTATTCAACACACGTGTTGCTGCTGGACGTTCTTCGTAGGGTGACCCTCAAAAGGTTCCGTAATCAGTAATATGTGGAGTCATTAAAATTCGATAACAGATATACACAGATTCGCCGTTCACTGTACAAGTGTATTTATTTCGTAATATGTACATATGTTGCATTGACACGGCATGGGAAATCCTCTAGAAATCGCCAATCCGGATAATATTGGGAACAATCGAATTCAATAACGTTAAATATTTCTCGTTGTATATCAAATTATCAAAAGAGAATAACGACTTGTATGAGTTAGGGACTTTATAAGAAAAGTAGGCGTGCCGATGAGAGAAGGAACAGACACGAAAAAGAAATATATATAAGAGAACGGAAAACAATAATAAGCATGCATATACAAAAAGTTCATTATTCGTTAAGCAACATAAAACTTGAGGGCTCAACAAATGTTTCCTTTACTGTAGTTTCAAGACAAAAGAACAGGATTGACTATTCAGAATTGATTGAGAATGCTTGCTCTGCCAGAACCTATCGGTTTTGGAGAGGGTTCTGATTATTATTATATGAAAAATATATATTTAGCTGTTGCTGAATATTACGAACGCCCAATTCAGTACGCATGCGTATAGCTAACAACATGATAAAAATGTGTACATTGCAGAAATAGTGACGGGTCGAAAATTGTTCGTACAAATAGCAGCCAAGATAAACTGCATAACATCACAACTTTAAATTTAAATAGTACCAAATATCATATATATTTTTAACATTTTTCAGTAATATAACTTACATATCAATAAACAAGATTGCTTTGAAGCTAATTAAGAGAAGATTATATATATATATATATATATATATATATATATATATGTATATATATATATATTTGAGAGGGGTACATAGAGTGAGAGAATGTTTGTTTGTATAGAATAATGAAAACAAATGTCAGAGATAGTTAAGTAGTTCATTGTTTTACGAACGTTCAGTGGGTCGATTGATCGTGAGAGGTCGATGTACCGACTAGAATGTTAGTGGTAACGTTACTACACATGTCTAGCCTTAACCGCCTTCAGAAACACTACACTATGAATTTAGTTGCTATATATACAACAACATGACCTTTGGGGTGTTTAATAAAATCGAGTTAAAACCGAAGATAACAATAAAAATTACAGCAATAAAAAAATGTCCATACTCGGAAGAACCACGAATGGGGGGGCGGCACAGATACCCCCCTCCGATCCTGAGTCACCAAACACTCGAAGAGCACCCGCAGAGTGCACCCCTCTCCTCTTCAAATCATTCAGCCTGCAGGTGCATGTTCAGAGTATGCATAATAACACAGGCCATTCACGCAACATCCACACACATTTTAACAAATGTACAAATAGTTGTGTATGGAATGGTCAGGATTACGCAAGTTTGGGCCTCCCCTACCAGATGCTGGACGACACGCGCTAACACCTCGGCCAAAAACTTGAACTCAGTGTTTAACAGAGTTATATGCCTGAAGTAAGTTAACTAAAGTATCCCTCTTGTTCTCTTCTTTCCTCATGAGCGTCACGACGCACCAGCTCACGAGGGGATCAGAGAACTAGTCTAACATTTCTAGTAAAACTCATCGGGAAGACCATCTGAACCTGGTAACTTGCGCCTCGTGTAACCGACCAGGGTATCCCGAATATCGGCCTTTCGTAGCGCTCAGCGGCGGCTGGAGAGAGTAGCGGGAGACCGTCGGGGTAAGAACTGAAGGCCGCCACCGTTTCCAATCCTCCACCGTCACCGAACAGTCACGCAACATACTGGCAAAAGGCCGCACGCATCTGCCTGGAATTGTCCAGGCACAAGGCCAACATCTATTGGGGAAAGGACAAGTCAATTAACTAGCCTGATTAAGTAGCTGGATAAATAGCTGCTTGTTGCCTTAGTGTTTGGAGATGGGGGTTTCGTGGAGACATTTAATATATTATTTATCCAAATTCAACAACTGGCCTTTAACACCGTCGGTGTTTTGAGGTTGGGGAATGTAGTGTACTTTCCCAAAACATTATTCTATTTCTGCCAGAGAAACACATGGCAATAAATTCCCGCATGTAAAAAAAACAGCTCTCACACTCATAGTTGTATCGCCACAAATATACACAGACAGAATTTTACATACACCCAGTCAAACGAATACAACGTGTTATTGATTCATATCTCCTAGTCTATTGATCGATATAATCAGATACTCATTTGTGTGTACCGAGCATAATCTGGTGTAACATATTGACACCGGTATAAATATTTGTTCTTACACACATACAGATACATCTATATGTGCTTACCTATGGACATACACAGAGGGACGGTGGAAGCATTTCTGAATTAGAGGTAGGGAGAAAAAATTGTGCAATTTAGTTGTAGTGATTAGTTTAGCTCTTTGCACTCTAAATGTTAAGAACACTTCGATATGTGATAAACATAACATGTACAAAAATTGTAGCGTATAAAGCCAAACAGATTTGTTTTGATAGTTTGGTGAGAATTTATAATTACTGGGTGATGGCATGACCCCTATCCACCACCACAACCACCACCAAGTTCCTCGACCACTGTGTATATATAATTAAAAAAAAATTAGGCTCAGTGCCTTAATATCTCGAGCTTCGCATTTGACAAGAAACTGCTATTATACCCAATTTATTCATCTCACTCTCTCTCTCTCGCTGTATATATATATATATATATATATATATATATATATAAATTATTTATTAAAATAACAGATTAAAGTTTAAGCAAAGAATCGCTGCTTTCACCCTTAACGGGATCTTCTGAAACTCATGTATATATACAGTCATTCATTATTGCTAATGAGGAGCTTTCTTCTCTAAAGATTCACCTGCGCACTCACAATATCACCAGTCGTGTCTGATGATGCTGCGAGTACGCAGGTGAGACTCCGGAGAAACAAGGCTTAGCCATTATAAATGAATATTTAAACTCTAATTCGTTATTGAGTTTTCATTCTTACGTCCGTCAATAATTCACATACTCTCAAGTCTTGTATAATCGTTTCCATCACGCGTTTATACATTTTCAGATTTTTTTCCAATTTTCTGCACACCCCTGTTTTAATTCCACTCAAACCCACCCATCCGCTTATTAGATTTTGCAAATCTATCTCCAGCGAAATTGTATTGTAAGTGATTCGTATTGATACAGCGGCTGGATAATCTAATAATTGTTTCTACATTTGGCACAAGGCCAGTAATTACCCAGTGCAATACTGGTACTTAAATTTATCGACCCCGTAAGGATGAAAGGCAAAGT
Organism: Eledone cirrhosa; assembly: GCA_964016885.1. NCBI lineage: Eukaryota > Metazoa > Mollusca > Cephalopoda > Octopoda > Eledonidae > Eledone > Eledone cirrhosa. The sequence continues at coordinate 65,996,298 of OZ024740.1, read as the reverse complement.
TAACCTCGGCGGGATTTGAACTCAGAATGGCAATGGCTGTAACCCTATGCGTCCTAATAATGGATTTCTTATATAGGCACAAGGCCAGCAAATTTGGGGGACGGGAAAGTCGATTAAATCGACCTCAGTGCGTGACTGATACTTTATTTTATCGACCCCGTAAGGATGAAAGGTAAAGTTAACCTCGGCGGGATTTGAGCTCAGATCATAAAGAGCCGTAACTCTATGCTACAAAGCATGTTAACCGACTCCCTACCGATACTGCTAATCCACCGCCCTCTAAGCATCCTAATAATAATCTTATTTTAGATTTAAAAAAAACTCACATATTTGACGAAAGAAGAACATTACAAGAAATCCCATATTTACGAACATACACTATTCAATAACTGATTTCTAAAGAGACACCTCTCATTACTCCCGCCCCTTATATTATATTTTCATAACACCCTCCTCTCCGGGTGCTTTTTAAGGATCATGTAGAGTCTCCCTTGCTGGCTCGTCATGAGTATTTGCTTAGAGGTATGTTTATTTGTGATGTTGACGTACTTTCGATTGTGAGTGAACACGTATTTGTGTAGGTGTGTGATAGGGAGAGAAAGAGAGCGAGAAGATAGGGAGGATAAGTTTCTGTGTATATGCATGTAATAAGGTTGAATGCAAAATGCTTGATTCGTTAAGTGGTTTACCATTATAACGTCAGGGGTTCGATTGTACTTCGTGGCATTGACAGTAAATGTTATTTCAATAGTGTTGACTGAAATAGAACATCAAAATCTCTTCGGTGGTGGAGGATCTTGGAACGGCAATGTTACTGCTACTTTTTGCAGATCTAGGACGTAAACACAAACAACGTGAAGACGATGTATGAAGGAAATTTGGTGGACGAAAATTGTTTGAAAGCCAGTCGTACGCACGGTCAGATTTATACAGTGACAAACGGGGCATTTGCCACAGATATTTCACCAACCGAGGTCTCAATCCGCAGGGGTTGGGGCTAGCACTGTTCTGAGATTGCCAAAGATGTGCACAATGAGAAACAGTGATAGGGCTCCTATCAACCTGAGCCTATAAGTTTAATGGGATCTTTTAGAGGTAATAAGGGATTAGTTTATAAGGAGTTGTTCTTTTAAAAATAAATCGTTTTATTTTATTCTGTTCTCTTATAACGGGTACCTAATGTTATGTATTTAGCACCAATTACTAAAATACGCAATGAGCAGTTTTAGATAGTGCTACATTCGCACGTGGCCTGGGCCTATTGATGTCACATGTGGCCTGGGCCTATTGATGGCTGCAAAGTTTTATATTATTTCAATATTTCCAGGCACCAATAAAATGGCATATACGAGACAAGAAGAGAGTTTCTACAGTCTCCTATAATGTGCAGCATCCAGTGTAGTGACGGAGTCAATATGTATCTCTGAACAAATATGCTGTATTGTAACCTAGTTGTACTTTAGCCCCTGTTCATCCCGAATGATCAAGCCTATGATCAAAAGCATTAAAGCATTGCCTATCGTGAGTTTTACCTATGTGCAGGGATCCCAGGACGTCATTAATTATTTTCTTTTCCGAAACACTAATGTGTATTGAAGTAGAACTGGCTGTAACAGCTAGTCAAATGAGTACATAGAATCATCGGATTTGTGGTTGTAATTAATTGTTTCTAGTTTTGGCACAAGGCCAGCAATTATCCCAGTGTATTACTGGTACTTTATTTTATAGACCCTATAAGGATGAAAGGCAAAGTTAACCTCGGCGGGATTTGAACTCAGATCATAAAGGGAGGTAACTCTATGCTTCAAAGAAGGGCGTCCGACCATCTACCGATACTGCCAATCGACCGCCCTTTGTGGTTGTACTTAATGCTGGACCGTCCAATGAATTGTGCGTAATACATAATTTAAATGTTTAATAGATAGTCTCCAGCATGTTGAAAGTTAGGCCTGAACAAAATGTAATGGGTCATTGTTAAATAAAAAGGAAAGTGTTGTCTTTCTTATACCAAGCTGTTTTAAAAGCCGTGGTATGCCTCCCCCAAAAGAGTGAGTTTAAGATATGCCTTTATATACTCGACCCTAGTATATGCCTGCACAGTACAGCAATGCTTATTTTATAAATCACGGAAGAGATGATATGCAAATTTAATAATGTCAGAATTTGGACAAGGAAAGTACAACTTGTCTAACAAATAGTGCTGGGCACCTAATTGAGCACAGGATTGTTGAATTCAACTACGTGCACACTCGTGTTTGTTATTTATTACTAATTCTCTGTCGTAGTGCTTCATCCACCTCAAGGCATATTTTGCTCGTGTTTCCATTGATGTAACCACAATGCTGTTATAGTCGATCTTTGCAACTGATCTGCTGGTTAAAGCTCTTTTTTGGTAGGTATCCATAACATTCGGACGTGAGTTTCCTAAATCCAACTATTTTATAAAATATATTCAATTACTCTTTCAATCTGGTTCTTTGTATACGCTTTCGTCATGATGTCATGTTTTATCTGTAAAACCTGTTCGCACTAATTCACTCTCGATATGAGATCAGGGAACACATTTTCTCAACCTTTGACGTAATGAAAGTAACAATAGGATAGTTAAGAGTACGAATGTGTACTTAATATGTTTCTCTACACTCTGATTCATTGGTAATTGAAATTAAATCACATGCTTATTTCTAATTATTAGATATTTATACTAGGAAATTCAGAATGATTCATATGAAACAATTTCCTAGCGAAATTACTGATGCAATCATAGCCTCTTACTTTCCTAATCGTTAAAAATCTATGAAACATATACATGAATCTCTGCATTTACGTTACATTTAAAAGATACAGAGCACTTAGAAGATTCTCACTATTCTTCAATTTTAAACTGTTAATTGTACATTACGAACTTAAGCTGGCTGTGTGCCAAGTTATGTCAAAAAGATTGCTACCAATACGTTTTCAATGTAAACTTATATATTTCATGTTTTAGAAAATATTGGAAATCGGGTTTAAGATTTCTTTTTATATACAACATGCTATTTGAAACTCATATGAGATTGTATTTTAAATTGGCAGTCTCTCGAATTAATAACAGCGTTTCTCAAATTATTATATGCCGGCATGAACACTAGTTAAATTTCAAAATACAATATTTGTCTGACTTAGTTCAAACATTGAATCTCATTACACCTTCACACACATACACATATGTATACAATTTCTGTTCAGGTAAATGGTACTAATTCGAAATATATTAAACATGGGTGTCAGATTCAAACAAGGTTACGTACTGTCACATCTACTATTCATAATTCTCTCCATGGACAAGATTGACATGCGCATCCGGGTTGGAAGTGGTATGCTTCAATTTGCGGATGGCGTGTTACTACGTAACGAAACTGAATGTGGTCTCTGACATCCATTGTGACTCGGTTTTTGTCGAATGCTGCTTGTCAGCAATGAAATACAGTGTTGTGATTACTGAGACACATGTACTCTCAAAGCATAATTAAATGTAAGAATTGCAGTATCCGGTACTTTAATGCGCCAGCTTCAGCATTCGGTCATCAGAAGAAGTGAGCAATTAAGTATTGTGTTAAAATTACCAATGCAATACATCTAGACTAATGACCGAAAGAGTAAGATCGCGTATACAAGCGGCTGAAATGGGGTACTACCGAAGAATTCTTGGAATAACGTTACTCGACTGAGTGCGTAGCTTAAGGATCAGAGAGATGCTTATGTTAGACCCGCTACCTTTCTAAAGCGATCTATCACTACTACCACATTAAGGACAGGGGTTGGAATGTCTCAGGAAAAAATCGCTGAAATTTATTTCCGGGAAAAACGATCCGGTAGGAGACCCAGGATTAAACACGATCATGATGGCTGGAAAACATCCTAAGTCTAGCCTCGGCTCGCTTGAGGATCCAGCCGAATCAATTTGAGATGGTTAGTTCTGACAATACCCTCTGGAAAAGAACTTGTGGATTCTACCCCAATGACCCGCCCAGGTATAAATTGGTATAGATTATGCATACATATATATATATATATATATATATACAATTAACAACAAAGAGCGCTTAGAATATAGGTATATCTTTAATTGCTAACAGTGTTTCGTCCACACTAGAAGTGGGTCTCTTCAGAGCATAAAGAGTAAATACATAGTATACAAGCATTGACAAAGCCAAAACAGAAGTATATATGTGGGGATACCATAAGTTGGGAGGAGTTTAAAGAGTAAAGTAAAAGGAGTAAAATAAGAAAAGAGTAAAATAAAAATAAAAATAAAAATAAAAATAAAAATAAAAATAAAAATAAAAATAAAAATAAAAATAAAAATAAAAATAAAAATAAAAATAAAAATAAAAATAAAAATAAAAATAAAAATAAAAATAAAAATAAAAATAAAAATAAAAATGAAAAATAAGAAATGTTATCACTCACAGTTGGGCAGGGTTCCGTTAACATACAGCTACATACAAGTATACGCATAAGCATGAGCACCCGCATGCAACTACACACAAGCACCCGTATGCAACACATGCAGTATACACTAATACAAATAACATATCATAGACGGATGGGCACAAGTTAAGAGATAGAGATAGATAAAAAATAGATAAGAGGTAGATAAAAAATGGATAAAAAATAGATTAAAAAATAGATATAAAATAGATAAGAAATAGATAAAAAATAGATAAAAAATAGATAAAAGATAAAAAATAAAAAATAAAAAATAAAATAAAATAAAATAAAATAAAATAAAATAAAGTAAAGTAAAATATACACCAGAAGATAAATAAAACAATACACCAAAAAAAATGGAGTAAAATATACACCATAAAGGAAGGTTGGGTGAAGATAAGACTGGCAAATGCATAAGCTATCAAGCTATGTTCAACAAGTGATATACGTACAACATATAAAATACACAAACATATATACAAAAATATATATAAAAAATATATATAAAAGAGACGTATATATAAGGATATATATATATATATATATATATATATATATATACACATATCAGTCCAAGTAATGCATATTTATAAAAATGTAACTGGGGGTAATCAAGATGGTAATTATTAGGGCATGTAATAATAATATTATTATAGAAATCCTAAGGTGACACTAGTGTTGACTCATGGTGATATATGGAATATATCAGGAGCACACGAACGCCTTAGGTGTTGCAGTTAGCCGCAGTTCAACAATAGAGTGTTCGAATGAGATTTTTTATGAACAGATGCTATGTCCGAACTAGATTGAGTGGACCATTACAATGCAATGGAAACATCCCAGGTTGGACAGTCCCAAAAGTTCACACTCCAAAGTTCAATCCACAGGTGTGCATTCATAGAGTTGAGCGGTTGGGCAATTCCAAAAAGTTCACACTCCAAAGTTCAATACACAGATGTGTATTCATAGATTTGAGCACTCAGGCAAGAATTAATTGGTTAACAAGGTGTATCCGTATTACAAGCAGGAGCATATGCTGGGAAGGTTGCAGGCAAATTCATATACAGCAGCACGAACATCAAGAGGCAAATAACTGAGGCGCATATTAGTGAGCAGAAGCAGGCAAGTGCAGGTGGTAAAACACAGTCGGGTGAAGCAGGTTGTTATGCATACCATTTAATATAAGAAAACTCAACAACGTTCACAACAAATAGCTTCCAAAGCCGATAACCACAAAATCACAACATTGAGCAACAATCCGGCATCGCAAGAATGTACGCAACATTAGGGTTAGTCCAGAGACAGTATATGTATACATATACATACACACATACGCACAGACATGTATATACAGAGACAGTATACATACACATATATACAGAGACAGTATATATATATATATATATATATACACATACACGTATATACACATAAATATATACATACACACACTCACACACACCGCACCGGACACCCAAATCTACGCGGATATATTACACACAATATCTTACCCAGCTAACAAAAGTCAAAAACCCATAACAGTTGCTCTCACTGGTCGCAGATAATGTAGTTTCACAGTAAATTAGCCAGAGTAATCACGATTAATATTCAAAATAAAACCTTATGAGGAGATGCGTATTCACACGTGTAGTCACCAGATTCAAGTATAAACAAACCGTTAATAAATACGGAAGACTATCGGGGCCAAAACGTTATTCTTGGGATAATAACACAGAGCATCAATCTATGGAAGACCAACTATGCCAAAAATACAACACCGGGCAAAAACACCCCAAAGTCAGCATGTAGACTGTGAACCGCAGAATAGGAGGGTAACACATACATGTACTCCATATCTACTGCCCACGGCGAGATGGCACAGGTCAGCTCACAGTGACTGGCTAAATCTCCGTCCCATATGGGCACAGGCCCATTGGTTCACTCCGAGTCAACAAGGTAATTTAAATAAACTAAAATAAGATAAAATGCGAGGGGCAGGTTAAATATTATCAATTGTGCATCTTATAACGCAGTACACACTCTACATAGATGTATTACATCACAACTCATGAGCATACAAAGGTACAAATCCATACAATACACGTTAGGATAGACCCACCAATGCACAAACACACACACGGTGGCTGGGCAAGTATGGAAGGGTCACATCCACTGTACCGAACAAGGGTGCTTATTAACATATACACCAACTCACGTATACACCTCGATATCCAAATTCCATATTCACATGCAGGCATACATATACACACAGACATATATACAAACAAGACAAACAATAGGAGACAATTACACTAGATTACCCAACTGGAGAATTCTGAAAGTGCTAGCTAATAGGCTTAAAGTAAAAGAAAGAGCTTAATATCCGGTGGGGGCAGGAGGAAAATATTTCCGACTTTCTATTTAGTAGCGAGCACTTGGCAAATATAATAGAGTGGGATTCCGTAAGGCATAGGTTACATACTCTATTATGAGGAGTATATGGATGGGATTTAGCAACTTGCCGCCAAGTGAGGGTGTACTGTGTTCGTGCATTTTTTAAATTGTGGACGTGCGCTGCCAAGGAGGTAGAATTCTTCAGTTTATTATGTCTAAATGTACACTGGTGAGAGTTAAATCTGGTTTTAAAAGGGGTGGAAGTTGATCCAATATAAGTTTTAGTGGACGCAGTAGTTACCACATCACACGCATAAACTATGTTTCTAGTAAGGCAGAAACCATTCAGGGGGCAGCCCGAAGCCCTTCTACAGTTACAATTTCTGGTGATGCTATTATCTAAATGATCACCAGCTTGCTGACCACGGGTATTCAGGCTACCTCTGTCGACTCCAATGTTTTCCCCTAGGCGTAAGGTGTCGAGGCCTTCCTTAATTTTCTTATTATTGGTATTGGCTAGATGAGAGGCCAGATTTGGGGTTGTAGAATACGAGAGTTTAACCGCATTCTTATTGCGGATAGAATGGTACCTATTACCAGAAGGGAAGTTCCTTTCTAACACAAAGAAGGCCCTAGGAATATTCGTAGCCACTTCGGAGTTAAATGGGGGGTTAAAATATGTATTCAATCTTCTTCTATTCTTTTTATTTTTATTATTATTATTATTATTATTATTATTATTATTACCATTATTATTATTATTAATTCCATTGCTAAGGTTACTATGTTTACCTAATCTATGCGGGGAGCTAAGAGGCCTACCGTTATTGTTACTTAGTCCATTGGTACCCTGTTGGTGCATTTTACCGGTATTCAAAACCCTCATGTTCGAAACACCTCTATTACCGATTGACATATGATGTGTTATAACAACACTGGTAGAGCTACTATTTGGACTATTATTACCCTGGGCATAATGTAATTTGTCCCTAAAGCCGGATCTAGCTAAGGCATCATTATAATAATCAGCCTGCGAGTTAAACGCCTCTTCGCTATGTGAGAGTGAACTTATTCTGTTAGAGACCCCCTTCAATATACCACTGATGACCAACTTAGGGTGGTTGGAGTTAGTATTCACATAAGTCAGCAATTCATTAGGTTTATGGTGCGGTGTGTACGTATGGTTACCTAAGTCCAATGTAACATCAAGGAAGTTGACAGTCCTATCATTTATATCCATAGTAATGGACAGATTGAAGGTTTTAAAGAATTTATACAGCTTTTTCCTAATGCGCACTATATTATACTTGCTAGCATCTATGGAGAGTAGGGCATCATCACGGTACAACCCACCCCTAAGGAATGGGAAGTTACTATGTAGTTCAGTAAGGAGGTAGAGCCCAACTAAGTCGGTGACCTGAGCAGAATCACTTGACCCCATAGTAATGTCAAAATTATCCGGTGTGTTTTTTCTCGTCCATAAATTATCCTCAAATATAATGATGGTTTTACGTGCAGCGAGAACGATATCTATCTGTGGCCGTGTAATGACCCCTCTCTGCATGGCTAGGATAAGGGCCTTATTGAGGATGATAGGAGATATAGATGTATAATAAGCATCAATATCAAATAGGATAAACCTAAGCGAATCACGCCCACAATCCGTAGAAAACCACCTCATGACTTCACTAGTATTACCCCAAAGCTCAAGGAATGTTTTTTCTTTAACCAGGGGAATTACGCTATCTAAGATTCTCTTACTTATAATCCCCAAATCAGACTTGGAGGGGCAGATAAGCCTAACTGAGGGGCTACTAATAAAGTTTTCCTTATGGTCCTTAAGGTTGAATCTAGGCTGTTTGGGATAATATGGTTGAGTGTGTTTATCTAGACCTAATTTGACTACTATGTTATACCCCTCTAGATTAATATTATCTAAATTACTCTGCGTTGTTTTTTGTAGTTCCTATGTAGTTCATTATAAATGAAGCCACGATAAGTTTTATAGTCCATACTATACAGGTTTTTAGTTTTGTCGGAAGGGACCAGAATAGATTTATTATCCTTAAAGTCCTTAACGATAGAACCGAGTTTACTCTGAAACTTATTGGTACATCTAGATTTTTTATACCTAATATTCCTGACAAGGGATAACAGCTCACTTTCGAAATTATCCAATAGGCTATTGTGTGGGGGGCTCCTATATGTCTTAAAGCCATAATTATTAAAACTACACTTATCATCAGGGTTATCATACTTCTTATCAAAATGGAACGCACGCCACCGAATATTTAACCTGCCCCTCGCATTTTATGTTATTTTAGTTTATTTAAATTACCTTGTTGACTCGGAGTGAACCAATGGGCCTGTGCCCATATGGGACGGAGATTTAGCCAGTCACTGTGAGCTGACCTGTGCCATCTCGCCGTGGGCAGTAGATATGGAGTACATGTATGTGTTACCCTCCTATTCTGCGGTTCACAGTCTACATGCTGACTTTGGGGTGTTTTTGCCCGGTGTTGTATTTTTGGCATAGTTGGTCTTCCATAGATTGACGCTCTGTGTTATTCTCTCAAGAATAACGTTTTGGCCCCGATAGCCTTCCGTATTTATTAACGGTTTGTTTATACTTGAATCTGGTGACTACACGTGTAAATACGCATCTCCTCATAAGGTTTTATTTGGAATATTAATCATGATTACTCTGGCTAATTTACTGTGAAACTACATTATCTGCGACCAGTGAGAGCAACTGTTATGGGTTTTTGACTTCTGTTAGCTGGGTAAGATATTTTGTGTAATATATCCGCGTAGATTTGGGTGTCCGGTGCGGTGTGTGTGTGTGTGTGTATGTATATATTTATGTGTATATACGTGTATGTGTATATATATATATATATATACTGTCTCTGTATATATGTGTATGTATACTGTCTCTGTATATACATGTATGTGTGTATGTGTGTATGTATAAGTATACATATACTGTCTCTGGGCTAACCCTAATGTTGCGTACATTCTTGCGATGCCGGATTGTTGCTCAATGTTGTGATTTTGTGGTTATCGGCTTTGGAAGCTATTTGTTGTGAACGTTGTTGAGTTTTCTTATATTAAATGGTATGCATAACAACCTGCTTCACCTGACTGTGTTTTACCACCTGCACTTGCCTGCTTCTGCTCACTAATATGCGCCTCAGTTATTTGCCTCTTGATGTTCGTGCTGCTGTATATGAATTTGCCTGCAACCTTCCCAGCATATGCTCCTGCTTGTGATACGGATACACCTTGTTAACCAATTAATTCTTGCCTGAGTGCTCAACTCTATGAATGCACACCTGTGGATTGAACTTTGGAGTGTGAACTTTTGGGACTGTCCAACCTGGGATGTTTCCATTGCATTGTAATGGTCCACTCAATCTAGTGCGGACATAGCATCTGTTCATAAAAAAATCTCATTCGAACACTCTATTGTTGAACTGCGGCTAACTACAACACCTAAGGCGTTCGTGTCCTCCTGATATATTCCATATATCACCATGAGTCAACACTAGTGTCACCTTAGGATTTCTATAATAATATTATTATTACATGCCCTAATAATTACCATCTTGATTACCCTTATTACATCTTTTTACCCCCAGTTACATTTTTATAAATATGCATTACTTGGACTGATATGTGTATATATATATATATATATATATATATATATATATATATATATATATATATATCCTTATATATACGTCTCTTTTATATATATTTTTTATATATATTTTTGTATATATTTTTGTGTATTTTATATGTTGTACGTATATCACTTGTTGAACATAGCTTGATAGCTTATGCATTTGCCAGTCTTATCTTCACCCACACCTTCCTTTATGGTGTATATTTTACTCCATTTTTTTTTGGTGTATTGTTTTATTTATCTTCTGGTGTATATACTTTACTTTATTTTATTTTATTTTATTTTATTTTATTATTTTTTATCTATTTTTTATCTATTTTTTATCTATTTCTTATCTATTATTTATCTATTTTTTATCTATTTTCTATCTACCTCTTATCTATTTTTTATGTACCTCTTATCTATTTTTTATCTACCTCTTATCTATTTTTTATCTATCTCTATCTCTTAACTTGTGCCCATCCGTCTATGATATGTTATTTGTATTAGTGTATACTGTATGTGTTGCATACGGGTGCTTGTGTGTAGGTGCATGCGGGTGCTCATGCTTATGCGTATACTTGTATGTAGCTGTATGTTAACGGAACCCTGCCCAACTGTGAGTGATAACATTTCTTATTTTTCATTTTTATTTTTATTTTTATTTTTATTTTTATTTTTATTTTTATTTTTATTTTTATTTTTATTTTTATTTTTATTTTTATTTTTATTTTTATTTTTATTTTTATTTTTATTTTTATTTTTATTTTTATTTTTATTTTTATTTTTATTTTTATTTTTATTTTTATTTTTATTTTTATTTCTATTTTTATTTTTATTTTACTCTTTTCTTATTTTACTCCTTTTACTTTACTCTTTAAACTCCTCCCAACTTATGGTATCCCCACATATATTCTTCTGTTTTGGCTTTGTCAATGCTTGTATACTATGTATTTACTCTTTATGCTCTGAAGATTCCCACTTCTAGTGTGGACGAAACACTGTTAGCAATTAAAGATATACCTATGTTCTAAGCGCTCTTTGTTGTTAATTGTATTACGGCTCTGTCCTCTGACATTGAGCTAACCATATACTGCCTATTTGATAAGTGGAGTGTTACACACTCCCAATTCTCTCCCTTATATATATATATATATATATATATATATATATATATATATATATATATATATATATATAATATATATATATATAATTTGAGTATGTGTTGGTTGTTTACCGACACTTCAGTATGCAGGTTAGAGCATTCGACGAAGTACGCAGATTGGTTTGTTTACTCCGGAGTAATGTAAAATAAGTAAGCCAAACATGTTAAATTTGGCTTCGTTTATTATAATTTCTCTGCCATATATATTTCAGTGACAGCTATTATTGGCTGTGACCTCATCAGGCAGTACGCATTAATGTAGAAAAAACAGGTAAACATGATGTTGAAATGTGTTCCACTCTGTCAATTCATCGATAAGTCCAGCTCATGGGTGTGTAGTTATTCCTCCGAGGAACTGGAATCATATGGGCTAGAACAAACGAATATCAGCGTCAGAGGACACGCTCGTACCCCATTGGTCAGTTATCATACCACTTCCCAGTCGAAAGTCTATAGAAATTCTTCAGAGACAGATGAACCTGTTCTAGTTGTTTTTATCAGAATATTTAAGTCCAGCTGGCCTCATTTACCGTGGTGGTAGTGGTAGTGGTGTTAAGAGGTCAACAAGCAGGTCAACCTTAGTAAGCTGCTGCTATGATCAGAAGAATTTATGTGTGTAAACCTGCATCTATCCTGCCACCACTTCACCTGGTGGGGGATGCCAAACAAAAAATGCGTGTCTGTTAGAACCAATAAACATTTAAAAAATCAAAAATTAGAAAAATATAAAATGAAATACAAAACATGTGTGTCAGAATCCAGAATTGTAAATAATTACAATTCTTATTTTAGCATAGAGTACATACGTGCAATTGTCCGCCAACGCACATCATTGCGCGTGCTCACGTATAAACACAGGCTCGGTGCATTCACCTATTTACGTCCACACAGTCCAACAAAAGATGGGTGCGTTTTAAAACAAATGAAATAAACATGGAGTAAGAAATGAAAAACTAAAGCACCTGTGTGTCAAAATCTAGAAGTGTAAAGGACTACAATTCTTATTTCAGCATAAAGTGCATATGCGTATATGTTCGCAAACGCACACCGTTGCACGTACACACGTACAAACACAGGTTCAAGTGCAGTCCCATATTACGTACACACAGTCACACACACGCATACACACAATTCCATATACGTCCACAATATATATATATATGTGTGTGTTTTTGTCTATGCATGTATGTCCCTATGTATGTATGACCCTATGCATGTATGTACGTCTGTATGTATGCGATATTATAGTGTGCTATGTATTAATTGGACTTTATTTTTTCAGTTTTGAAAAAACGGCATTACTCATGGCATTCGAAATAGCAACGGAGACAGGGTCTTTGTTGGAAGAAATATTGGAAAGAGCACTCAAAAGCTGAAAAGGTATAGAAACTGAGAGGACGTAAAAAGTGTAGTAATTTCCATTTATATTATGAGAGACGATATCTCATTTCAGACACTTGCCATTCAGCAGTTGACGCAAATTTGACCTGAATTGTTAAACACTCTACCTTTTACAGGCATCGAAATTGAATGCTCTCCAAATTACCTGAAATAATATTTTGATTTAATGTTGTTCACGAAAACTTTCACTACATTTCTTGGTATCCGTATCTTACTATATCAATTGTAATATTGACCTCATTATATGTCGGATATAATGGAATCTATTTATCTTTCCTCTCTTCCGCTCAACACACATATCACATACGCGTGTGTATACGTGTGTGTATCAATACGTATATGATAATATCTTGATGACTACGTTCATCAAAACTATAGCAAACCCAGTCAAATAGAAAGATTCTATGCAGTATATCTACCAGTTAATTATAGCAGTCTATA
>OZ024740.1:65975251-65977751 GCA_964016885.1 Eledone cirrhosa | reverse complement strand
ATTAAATTCACGCTCAGGAGAGTGGGGGGTAGGTGGGGGACGACGTTTCGGGCATAAGCCCTTCTTCAGGTGAGAGTTCAAAAGGTGTGTAGGGGAGTGGTGGAGAGACATATAGCGAAAGGAAACGGTGCGAATGAAAAATTAACAAATAAAGACAAAAATATAATAAATAATAAATAAAAATAAAGCATGATCAAAATACAAGGAATGAGAAAATTTAAAAATAAAGGCATGATCAAAATAAACTGAAATTAAAAGGGGGGTAAACAGGTGGTGGAAGGGTGTGGGGTGAGTAGAGGTGGTGGCGGGTGGAGTGGGGAGAGGGAGACGGGGTGTCCGAGCGGGGAGGGCTGAAGGTGGTGTGTGTGTGTGTATGTGAAAGTGAGGGTTGGGGGAAGAACGGGGTTGCATGTTCAGGAAGGTGTGTGTGGGGGTGTTTTTGTGGGTCGGAGGGTCTGTGTGTGTGTGGATAGGGGGTGGGGGGAGAGGAATCAGGGGGATGAGGGTGTAAATATGTGGTGGGAAGCACGTGTGTGTGGTTTAAGCGTGTTGTGGGTGTGGGTGGCGTGTGGATAAAAAAATTTGTTTTGGGGTGTGTGTGTGTGGGTGAGTTATATAGGTGGTGGTGTAAGAGGGTGGTTGAAAAGTGGTAAGTTACACGGATGTATGGAGATTTTGGTGAGAAGTCAAAACGCGTGTGGGTAATCCAAGAAGCGGTGGTCGGAAGAAGAGAGATGTGGGGTCCGCGCGCAACAGGAAGTGGTCAGCAGTGGAAGTGCTGTGGTCAGTTGGTGCTGAGACAGTGGTCGGAAGGGCATAGCAGCAATCGGCGGAATGGTAGGGAGGCGAGGATGGGTAGGTGTGAGAGTTGGAGTGAGGAGGGTGTGTGTGTGTGTGTGTGTGTGTGTGTGTGTGTGTGTGTGTATTAGTGGGGTGTTAGTGGGATGAGTGAGTGTGGAGCGGGGAGAGAAGAGTGTGTGTGGTTCTATGGAGGGAGTGTGGTGTACTGGTGTGTGTGTAGTTTGGTGAAGAGGTGTTAGTGGGTGTTAATATACGGGAGGTGGGGATGGGTGGAATGCAGGTGTGAGTGGGGGTTAGTGGGGGTAGGGTGTGTAGAGTTGGTGGTGTACGAGGGTGTGTGGGTACGTGTGCGTGGGGCTGGAGGGTGTTAGCGATGTTAGTTGCGTGGGGGTGGGTGGTGTAAGTGGGTGCGTGTGTGCGTGTGATAAGGAGGGGGAGGAGGAGAATAGGGGAGGGAAGGGATGTTAGTATGTTAGTTGGGGAAGCGTGGTCAGATGAGGGGTGGAGTGGAGGTGTTAGTATTATTAGTGTGGGGTGGGCGGTGAAAAGGAGGGGTGTGTTAGTGGTGTTAGTGGGGGATAAGTGTTGGGTGAGGGGGGCGGTCGAACGCTAAAGGAATAAGGGTGGGGAGTTCAGGCCGGGGGGAGTGTGGGTCTGTAAGATGAAGATAGTACGTTGTTCGACCGTAAGGCGATGGGCGGGTGTTCCGTGGCACTGGAGTAGGCCACAGACTGTGAGATGGCGTGCGGAGTGTATATAAATATATAGGAGTAAGTAAGACCCCGACGGCTGAGCTCAAGCCGTTTCGACAGAATTAGCCGTCGAAACGGCTTGAGCTCAGCCGTCGGGGTCTTACTTACTCCTATTTCCCACTCTACTACCCTAAGTATTGAGTACTTTGGTGCGTTATGGTCCACCTTACCACTTTTCCCTCGCTACATAAATATATATATAGATATATATATATATATATAGCTAAATACACACGGGTGTGTATGATTGTGTATAGAAGATTATATTAATAAAAGGAATTCCAACTTTGTCTGATTTACTCATTTTATTTACAATCCTTTAAAATTGATAATGGTATTAGAATGAAATAGTATGGTAGAATATTAAATGTTAAGTGTTAATTGAACAAGTACTTTCATGCTTTCGCAATCTTCAGGTTCATATTGTGTGGTGAGAGTCAAACTCGGATTACATTTATCATATTATTTTTTAATGTGGCAAAGCCGGCCATTTATCGGTCATATACAGGAAACTGACTGGAATCTGACAGGAAACTGACTGGCCAGTCTGCTGATATGCAAATCAGGCTGATCAGTGGATCTGATATCATGCAGATCTGACTGATCAGCCAGTCTGCTAATATGCAAATCAGACCGATCAGTCACTGTATATTTTAGAAAATAGCATGTATTATCACTAGCTCTGACAGTTGACAACTGATCAGTGAGCTGTACTGATGAAGGCTGATACCCAGAAACATTCGTGTCTGCAGTTCTGTTTACATGCCAACGCAAGAGCATACATGAAGTTGTCCATTCTACTGACATGGCTTTAACAGTGAGGCTTCTTTGTATAATTGCAAACGAATGGAATGATATTAATTTTCGAAAAGCACAGATTACCATTAGTATATGTATATGTATATATATATATATATATATATAAGCAAGAAAGTAAGTGTTGGTAA
>OZ024740.1:65967751-65970251 GCA_964016885.1 Eledone cirrhosa | reverse complement strand
AATTGGAAATCTCATTGGAATAACACATTCATGTTGTGATGATTTTAACTGGGCGATGATTGTAACATTTTGATCGGTCTTTATGTCGTAACGCATGTATATTATCCAGTGTTATCATTGCTCCTATCTATCATGCGCAGTTTTAAACTCGTGGAGACTTATTGTTTGCCGTGTGAAACCAAGTGGCCAATGGTCCCAATGTGATCATCGCAAAATCGACACTTGTCTCAGCTGCAATTCTTATAACATTGACTAGAAAATTACAGACAAAATGAAGCTATCACGTTTTGCCTCTGCCCAGAACTCCGCAGCCACTGATGAATGAAAGTTTTATGTATATCAGAATCTTTCTTACGGAGGATATTCAGCCCAAGAAGAGGTATTTGTATCAAGTTTACACGCAGCATCCCCTTTACATTCATCGTCGCTACCATTTTGACGTTCTTTAGATAATTAATATCTAGGCCGGCATAATTTTAAAAGTGTCCTCAATCAATTCCTAATTCCCCAACAAACCTCCTCCTCTACGTCATGATTGGATATGAATACTTGTTCCTTTCACGTTCTGATACAATTTTCATCACCGTATGACGGTTCAGAGTAGATCATCCTCATTATTTGAAAGGATTGCAAACGAATTTATTTCTCGTGTTCAACTGAATTTTTAAGACAGCACGTATTCTCCGGTAGCACTTTCCCTGATTTTCTTTCATGATAGCGTGATCAATATTTTAGCCTTCGTTAATACCTAGATATCTATAGGCTAAAACCCATCCGTACCCCATCGCTGAACACCTTTATAGTCTTCAGCAATCCTTCCACTTCGTTGCCTTTTTGGTATACAGCTTTAAGCCATCCATATAAAACCGGTGTATTATAGTTTTGCTATCTATTTTTTAGCCATACTCTGTTTTGTTGAACCCTAAATACAACAGCGGTGTCAGTGCAGAAATTGAATCACCTTCAAAAATACCAGTTAATATTTATTCTGTTGTAGTTCATAGTTCCAACACTGTGTTACAATGAAAGATTTTTATTCCATATAGACATGTTTAATTTCAAGGAAGTTGATATTACTGCGAACATTTTCAGAAAATCCAAAGTTTTCAAAATCTATAAGTAGAGAACACTATCAAGTGCATGTTTGTAGACAATCAAAGCAGTACTCAGATTCGGAAAAATACGTTTAATAAGAAGTTGGTCTTTGCGTCCGTAAGATCCACGGCGATGAGCTTTCTGCTCTATAGGGAAAAGATTATTTTCACCCATACATTTGTAGATTGTCACCTCAAGATTGAAGTGAGAATTTTGTATGATGTTATAAAACGATAGTTTTTGGCAATATTTGTTTCTGTAAATTGTCGCAAACGATACGTTATACCTTGTGCGAACCAATCAGGAGATTTTGCAAGATGGTGCATAATTTTGACATGATATTTTACTAACATATCATGGGTAGGTGGTAGACAAGATAACCAGAAGTTTGGCAATTTATCAATGCCAGGAGATTTCAATTTGTAGGCTTTCTTTTGTGTCAACTCCAGTGGTTCCACAGTTATGTCTTGTCAAATCTGACTTTCTAAAGTATTATTATCATTAGTATTATCATTCGTATCCGTTTTTTTTCTGGGAGATTTTATGACGACGCTATACGAAAAGAGTGAGCCATGGCCAATGGCCAAATATCGTTTGGGACATTCCTTCTTCTTCAATTATTCTCTTTAGAATAATTGATATTCCTAGCAAGGCAGTTTTGTGCAACAATCTCGTCCTCGTGGTAATCAGGAGCTTCCTAAAAGATGCATGCAAACTTTTACTAACTGCTCACATTATGTGGAAAGGCAGTAGGGGCGGACACCATTCTTTGACACCTAGAATTACGGTCCTTGCCATTCTGAGTTCAAATCCCGCCGAGTTTAACTTTGCCTTTCATCCTTACGGGGGTCGATAAAATAAAGTACCAGTAATGCACTGGCTAATTGCTGCCCTTGTGCCAAAAGTAGAAACAATTATTATTGTTATTATTATTATTCCTTTTGTATTTTACCTTTTCCTTCAGTATCGTTTCCGTTATTTGCTGAATGTTTTCCGGACAACTGGGGCAAACAAACTCACTGTATACAGTAGTAAGACAGTTAACACAGAAAAATGATTATATTTACAGTTTAAAAATATACACAGAGAGAGACATAGCGAGAGAAAGATATATATATATATATATATATATATATATATATAATGAAATGACAGGAGGCTGGATTTGTGTAAATCCTTGAAAGGTTTATTATACTATGATCATTTCAATGACCGGGTTCCGTATGAATCCGGTGATATCATCAGGTATTCGAAATATAATACGTGAATGTAATAGGTAAAATCCATGGGGCTGAAAATCGAGACCCGAGGGCGACCGCTATTCTGTTCCTTCAACCTCAGCCGGTCGCCCTGGAGTGACGTGGTTAAAGTTTATGGTGTTTTAACCGCCAAATGGTACCTTTTA
>OZ024740.1:65887751-65962751 GCA_964016885.1 Eledone cirrhosa | reverse complement strand
AAGAACCCCATCAACTATATCAAAATATTCTGTTCTCCATTTAGGTTTCGTCTCGGGATTTTGTGCAGGTGTATAATGCTCTTATTGGTTTAACTAACCTTTCAGAAATGTCATAAAGCGGTTTTATGTCAAATATTACCTCTCGTTTTGATTGAGTCAAATACTTTTATAAAGTCCACAAAAAGTATGCAAAAATCTTTATAGCCATGGCTCATTACTTCACTAGTTCTTTGCAAGCACTGGAACTGTCCAGTTGTTGAACGTTTTCTGCGATGTCCATTTTGATTTCACC
Organism: Eledone cirrhosa; assembly: GCA_964016885.1. NCBI lineage: Eukaryota > Metazoa > Mollusca > Cephalopoda > Octopoda > Eledonidae > Eledone > Eledone cirrhosa. Next base: position 65,962,459 of record OZ024740.1, on the reverse strand, counting down.
TCAAAATAGCATTCAGGAAAGGAAATTTACTGTTTAGGATCAACTTGTAGATGCTAGCAACAATAACTTTGTGAAAGATGCCTCGATAATATTTAAATATTGTCAGATTTCCCTCGGAAGTGGAATTATATCTTAGTTGAGCCAAAAATGAGGGGCATTTTGGGCTTCGAATTCAAAGTTACAGAGTGTAAGTAGGAAAGGGTTGAAATGTTCATTCTTCTAAACAATAACTGGTATATTTTAGGAACAAATTGCCTTATTTTTAGGAACAACCTGAAGCACAGCCTACAGTTCTTCAATATTGAACGGAGTCGATGTATATTGAGTGGATCGGAAAACTTAATCTTGTTACTTTGAGAAGTTCTGCAAAGATATTTTTGAAATGTCCCAACCATCCAATATTAAAGGTTTGGGCTGAGCCCCCTTCCGTTTCTGTATCTGCTTTGTGTTGAGCAGAGACGTTGTATGTTTTTTCTTGAACTAACTCGGCAGTGACAGTGTCATATGCTGCTTGAAGATCGCTTCAAGCTCTTTGGACATTTGCATTTTTTTCCAAACTAAATTCTCGTAACAGAAAGAGCCGTGTTGGTCTTCGTTTCAGAGTGCCTAAAGCTAAAATCTGTGAATAGAATCGTTGCGAAAATGATCTGGTACAATAACCACATATCTGTCACTGTCCTCTGCATATTTGGTGGTGAGAGATGTAACCTGTGTCTCATATACTGCTGAAGCTATTTTCCCTTTATCCTTGGATCATCATTTAGTTTGTTTTTAGCAGTTTTTTGTTTTTTTATCGATTTCATGAATGATCCACAGGAATATATTATCGTTATAGAACACCTATTAAATATTTTTCCTCTAGCTGAATAATGGAGGGAAATGCTTATCTATCAGATCCAAAAAAGTCTTACATACCTTATTCTTAGCCGAGTGAAACTTATTTTTCTATTTCTATTTTTATTTTAGATTTTAACGTGGGGTTTTGGGGTTTGTAATTAATATAACCTTTGAAGCCACTTTCTAAAGAGGAATTATAGTAGGTACTACCTTATCGAATATATCCTTAGTGCGACACGTTCGAAACACTACGTTCACTATTATAGATATTTTTTTAATAACTATGGGTATTGTCTGCAGCTGCTGGCACAAAGAGCCTTTGGATTCCAATCTAGCTCAATACTAGTTATATATTTGAATTATAATATTTAAGTTGTTCCCTTACACTACATACATGAGTTTCTCTTTTACTACCGCCAAGGCTTTCCTGATGATTTCCTTCGAAGGAAACAGTTCTAGACATGTAGAAGCGATTTCTATATTAAATATTTATATTATGCTTTGTATTGAGTACCTTCCTTACTATGGTTATCGCCGATTGAACACGGGATACACAAACACACAAACACACACACACACACACACACACACACACACACACACACACACACACACACACACACACACACACACACACACACACACACACACACACATATATATATATATAAATATATATATATATTTAAAAGAATAGAGGTGTAACACACGAGTTGTGATATATTAGTAAAAGGAAAAGAAAATGCTGACAAATTTTTCCCAGTGAAAAATAGTTTAATTAGGAATAAGTAAAAATTAGTAATAAGCATTGGTTAGTATTCAGTTTTAGTTTTAAGTTTTTACCGGTTGCGCATTTCTAATGCTTTTCAAAAATTATTTTGAGATAGAGCGCCCGTGTAGTTTGCTCTGATCTGATAGGAGCAAACATCACGGGCGCTCTATCTCAAAATTATTTTTGAAAAGCATTAGAAATGCGCAACCGGTAAAAACTTAAAACTAAAACTGAATACTAACTAATGCTTATTACTCATTTTTACTTATTCCTAATTAAACTATTTTTCACTGGGAAAAATTTGTCAGCATTTTCTTTTCCTTTTACTAATATATATATATATACAGATATAGTGAGAGAAAGTCTTCGGTGCTGTACCGAGGAGACCACTAATCATTGGAGTACTCAATACATGAGGAAATGCAGAGTGGATGCAGAAAAAGGTAAAATCTCGACCGTGGCGCCAGGTGGTTTCAGTTAATGTGTCCAACAAGCCTTTTCAGGGGTGTATAAACTTTTGCATAGTCTGTGAAAATAGATCACTAGGCATGGTAGTGTGGTTCTCAAATTTGTCTTTTTTGTAAGCTGCGTTAATAGAACGGAAGGGGGTAGTGAATGTCAAATATAGCTTAACATGGCTAGGGGTCAAGGGAAATAGATAATGTGTGTGGGAGTAAGAGCGTAGTGATTAGGATTGTAATAGGAGAAGAGTTATAATGTCTTAGGAATATAGGGTGGAGGCGATGAGATGTAAGACTATGAATAGGCATGCCGTAGAATTTAAAGGAACATTTTAAAGAAAATATATAATTGGTTATATAGAAGTAAATGAGTAAAATAGTTAAATGAATAAGTAAATACAGGTGTGAACAGAATAAAATAAAATACAATAAGATACAATGTTAAGATTTTCAAATATAGTTAAGTGTATAATATGGGGTGGAGGGTTAACTTGTGATAAAATGTGTGCATTTTATGTATGTGTACAGCACACAGATGAAAACAGTTATAATATAGGTTTATGTAGGAATGCATGAAGAAATAAATCTATTAATTATTTAATGAAAAGAATGGCGTAAACTAAAATAAATAAACGTTAGAGTGTAAATGAATGAGTAGGTGGATATCTGAGTGGATAAAGAATGTACACTACATATTACATAACACACTTGTGTGCAAGAAGACACAAGTGCGTGCACATACAGGCCTAAACACATCCATACATACACATATACTATTGTGCTCTCACAAATATATATATATATATATATATATAGGCAAACCACAGCACCACAAATGCGCATACATATCCCCACATATCCCCCACATGCCTACATACAGGCCCGTGTATGCCGCGTTAAAAGACGCACATTACAGGCTCACTTATACGTACATATACACCCCGGTTTCACATTCATCAGCTCTATCAAAGTGCATACACATGCACTCACATACACATATACATACACAACCGTGCATACATTCACGTACACAAACACACATACATACGTGCATGTGGACACCATACACATTTCCATACATATGTAAGTGCTACTTATGCTGGCAAAATTGTGTGTACACCGTACATATGTATATTTAAATTTACGTGCCATTATAGCCACATACCTTATCTTCGTTATTTTCCTTTTGTCTTTTTCTTTTTTCTCTTTGTATGCTTGCTTGTTTAACGAGACCAAGTAACTCATATAAATAGTGCTGTTTCCTGATGCGATTCCTAGAAATGACCGTATCACATCATCGATGTACTGAAGAGGCTGATAAATTTAATCGACTAGAATCGTATCTCTCTGAAATCGAAGCGTTCATCAAAATAAATATTCACTGATTAACGCACACACACACACACACCCACACACATTCACACACACACACACATATACACACACACGCGCACCCACACACACGCGCAAACACACACATTTGCACAACCGCACACGCACGCACACACACACACACACATAAACGCACACAGACACACACACACACACACACACACACACACACACACACACACACACACACACACACACACACACACACATATATATATATATATATTAATTCAAAATATTAAAAAAAATAGACATTCGTGTGATCAAGTATATTTTATTATACATATTTCAGAGGTACTGAGCTATCTTCAACAGTACGTCCTCATCAGATAAAATAAGATGATGCATGACATACCCTGACTTAGTAGATGGTTAAGATTTAGTCATGGTAGTGAATAAGATTGACAAAACTCAATATTTATATACCTTAAGATTGAGATATGAAAAAACTTACATATAATACAGAGGGTGCGTGTGAGAAAGCTTAAAAATACATAACAGCATTTTACATAACTGTTAGATATTCAAATAATTTAAATTATTGAAGAAATAAGAAAGAAAGAAGAAAGACAGAGAGAAACAGATGAGGAAAAAATATAGTTACTAGAAGTATAGAAAGCAAAAGAGAATTGATCAAGGATAGAGAGACAATGAGGAATAATTGTTATAATATAAAGCACAAGGAAGGAGATTTGTATTGTCGTAGATGAATAGGGTGTGGTTAGATGATGCAAAAATATATATATCTATATAAATACATGAAAATACATTTAGGCATAGCTTAGTGAAAGAGTAACCTCGAATCTTTGAATTATGTAGAAATATCCATCAATCTAAATATTAAATATATCTGGGTGTAATTATATGAGCGTTTAATTTCGATTCCCTAGTTAATTAGAAATATACTAACAATAAATTATATACACTATATATATCCAAACGTATCCGGCTGACCGTTAAATTTCGAATCATTTATGTTAGTTCAGAATAATGCATTAATCTAAAGGTATAATATTTCAGGCTATAAAATTTATAAATATCTATATTAATATTAAAGTATACTAACATATTTAATTTATAAAATTATATTTAAAATATTTGCAAACATGAGAAAGAAGAGACTTAGTATTTTCATCCAGACGTAGGTAATCTATATTAAATTATATTATATTATATTATACTAAAAACAATTTGTCTTTATATTAAAATAATAATTCTCATTATATAATTTAGAAAATAATTACAGTTATAACGTTTTAAAAATTTAAAGTTAACAATTAGAATGCCTTAACATATCTAAAGGCCTTATAATTAAACATAAAAAAGGGTATTATTAAATTAGATATAGGCATTTGTCTAAATATATACAAAGAGTATATTGTCTAAAGTTCAAGACGATATTAGTAAGTTATACATGACATAATATAATATAATATAATAAATAAGTTACTGTTAATATTGTTAAAATTAAAGTTTTAGATCAATTATTATATCAGGGTCATGTAATACATATATACTATAAATATACAAATCAAACTTCATGAATCATAAAGATAAGAACCAGATTCAAAGTAAATAAGTAAATTGTTTCAGATCATATACGTGCCAAATATCTAAGCTATATAATTTAAAAATACAAGAAAATGTTTAAGGATCTATATTGTAGTATAATATCATATTTAAAGTATTTGCAAACATGAGAAACTGAAAACTTAAGATTTTCATCGACCCGAAGGTAACCCGAATTTAATTAAATTAAAAAAAATAATAATCGTTATATCATTTAGAAAATATTTAACAATTATAATACTAGAATGTCCTTAAGTATCTAAAGTAGTATCTAAATGTAGCGAGAAGCATGTTATTAAACCAGATATACACATTTGTCCAAATATATACAAAGTATTCTGTCCGGAACTCAAGACGATATTAGTGATCCATATACATATAATAAATAATTTTAACATTGTTAGTAAAGTTATAATTGAAGTTTTACATCCAGTTAAGTGGAAAAAAGTTTGTCGACTAGGATCGTACATATATATAAATAAATATAAATATATAAATCAAACATCCTGTATCTTAAAACTAACATACACCAAAAGAATAAATACATAAATACATAAATGCATGAATGGTTTACGGTTCATTACAACTGCCAACCATATAAGCTATATATTTAAAAAAATACAAGAATCCCAATCAAATTAAATGTATCTACACAATCATATGATATGCATATTCATCAAGAAATCATGTTAACAATCTATGTGCTAATATATTTATATAGAACCCTTAATCTAACATTAATCATATCATAAATGAGTAAAACATTATTGGAAGGTTTTATAATCTGTTAAAACATTTTACGCACTCAGTTGATAAGAGACGTCAAAAATTAGAACCTATTTATTTAGTGTTTTTTCCTGACTTTTTGCGAGTCTTGGATAAATAGAAGAAGCATTATGAAGGCAATTTGAGAATAATTCACTTTTTTGTTAATTAAATTATCATAATTATTAATTATTAATAGGGTCTCCATAGTACAGAGATTGCAGTTAGGTGATATTGAGGAAATCAAGTAGATTCGACTATTACACAGCTTCGACCAAGAAATCGAATATTTTAAATGTTTGTCTTTTAACGACCCTATAAGTTGTGATAAAGAAGTCGAAGATTTCCTACTAGGATTCGAAAATCTTAATTTAAATGTCGATGAAGTTGCACCAATATAGTTGTATGTGATGTTATTTGCCTTTACGGTGCATTTATATACCAGATTGCTATCCAGACAATTATTTTGCAGAGGGCAATTTGATCTATTTCTACAATTACATTTCGATTTATTGTTACTACTATAAATTGGACAATTGACATTAACATTTTTAGTACTTTGAAGTGTTCTATTGATTGTGCTTAGATTAATGTTATTGTTATTCCTAGTATTAATATTTCTAGTGTTATTATATTCATTATCGTTAATTGTTTGTTGATTATGATTTATAATTCTACTATTTATTTTTGCGATGTTCTGGGCCATATTCATAGTTGTAGCATAAGAATGCTTAATTGTGTTTCTGTTAAATATGGAACGGTATTTGTGTTGAATGGGGAAGCATTTATCTAAAGCTTTAAAGAATATATTTTCGAGTGGTGCTTTTATTGCTACCGACGTGGGGTTTTTTTTTTGGGGGGGGGACCATATAACTGATTTAGCTCTGATTTTATTCACCGATTTATTCACGGTATTGGTGTTTGTTTTATAATTTTTAGAATATCGTTTGTATATGTTAGTCTTATTTTTATCAGGATTATAATTCAAATTATTATTATCTATATATTCAATATTATTTTTATAACCAGCCTTTCGTAGCACTTCATTATAATATCCTGCTTTTTCATCAAATAAGGATTTATTAGCGGATATTCTAGTTATGCGTTTCTGTACACTATTGACTATTGCATTTTTCAGGGATTTAGAGTGATTAGAGTAATAGCTAACGTAATTTAAGTTTTCATTGGGCTTATGGAAAGGGTAATAAAAACTTGAAGGTAACATCAAGGAAATTAACTATTTTGGTACTACTTTCAACTTCTAATTTAAGGTCGTAATTTTTAAAGAATTGAATTATAGTTTTCTTAACCCTATTTAGTTCTGTATTGCTATATTTGACAACCGTAAATAAAATATCGTTCCTATATAAACCACCGGTAATCTCCGGCAGTTTTCTATTTACCATATTTAAGATAACAATCCCCAGAAGATAGGTGACCTGCGCTGAGTCCGATTATCCCATGGTAATGTCAAAGTTTCTATTCCTATCTGAACGGATCCAATACTCATTGTTGAAATTAATTAGAGTTCTTCTAATGAAGTGATTGACTAGTTTAAAAATATAGATAATAAAAAAAATCACAAATTCATCCAAATTGACATAGCAAGCTATTATTCTTCTATTACAGCTAACCTATTAAATAAGGCGTTGTCTTATGCTTACAAACATACAGATCTAACTATGGATGAAATCAATATCCTATTAACTGCTAGAAGAACTCTAATTAATTTCAACAATGAGTATTGGATCCGTTCAGATAGGAATAGAAACTTTGACATTAAGCTCAATTTGACATACCATAAGCTCAATTTAGACTTCAATTTCAGAGTAGGTAGAATTCTATCAATAATACTCTTACTGATTACTCCAATATCCGATTTAGATGGAGCTATCAGTCTAAATTGTAGGACTTCTTCAAAGTTTATCTTGTGATCCTTAAAATTTATCCTCGGCTGGCTAGGTATACAATGCTCGGTTCTTCCTTCAATTCCAAGTTTGGCTATTAATTTAAATGCATCATTATTGATGTCTATAAGATCTTCAACCGGGGCTTTTCTATAATTTGTCAACAGTTCTTTTAACAGTAAATCATTATGTTCAGCTTTATCCCATATAAATTGTTGGTTTTGTTAGACTTCACCAATATTTTATTAACTTTTTTTATATCCAAGATTATTTCCCTTAGAGTTCTAAGGTATTGGTGACCTTTATATGGGTTTTTCTTGAAATTAATCTTCTTTATGTTAAGCATTTCTGTTTCAAAATCCTCCAGGAGTTTGTTGTATGTAGGATTTTTTCTGGATTTAAAAATAGATTCAAAAATTGATGGATACTTCTAGATAATTCAAAGATTCGAGTTTACTATTTCACAAAGCTATGCCCAAATGTATATTCATGTATTTATATAGATATATATATTTTTGTGAATCCCATATATATAATTAAGTGAATCCCATATATATAATGCTATTAATTTATATATTTAATTATAAATATAATTTAATTTCCTATACTACATTAAGTGTCTCATCATATTATTATCTATCCATTACTGAATATAATATATGCAAGCTATAGTGGTTATATTAAATGGTGTTAGCTTTGTGTTTATTCTAAATAGTTATTGTATAGTATAAAGTTAGAGATAAAAAGAAGATAAGTAGAGTGATGAGCTGATCAAAGAGTGAGATTCTGTGGGGTTACGTATATGCTGATAATTCCTAGAAGTGGGGTGTTAATGGTGGTGAGGATTTCAGATCTGACATTGTTATATATTGGCAACTAGGTTTAAAGCTATGAACTGAGTGTCGGTGATAGTGCTGGCACATCGAAAAAACCTGATTTTCTATTTTCTAGCTGAGAATAGACTATTGTTCGGGTCTCTAGAAGACAGAGCTTACATAATTTATTTGGTGGTTTATACGATGCGGCCCCATCTACTATCTCCCATTGAAGTGTATATGGTTTATTCCTAGTTTTCAGAGAACGTATGTAGCTAGATAAAGAAGTGGAATTGGCTAGATTGCGATTTTTGAAAGTGTGGATTTGCGAGTTATATCACGTCTTGAAAGCTGTTTGAAGTTGAACCTATATATGTTTTACAAAAGTTGTTTGTGTTGACCGTGCATGAGTTAATGATGTCTTTGATTAAGCAATTTTTACCTAAGGGGCAAGTTCTATTTGTTCTACAGTTACAGCTATTCTGTTTGTTTGCTTTCCGGTGACTATGTTGTGTAGAAGCCTGGTTGTTAGGGATAGCAATAGGTTAATGATGGTTGTCGTTCCCATTGTTATTAATTTCATTAGTGCTATTATCATTATTATTATTGCTACTAGGCGGTGGATTGGCTGTATCAGTAGAGGGTCGGACGCCATGGTTTCCAGCATAGTTACGTCCCTTTACGATCTGAGTTCAAATCACGCCGAGGTTGACTTTGCCTTTCATCCTTACGGGGTCGATAAAAGAAAGTACCAATAATGTACTGCACTGGGTAATTGCTGGCCTTGTGCCTAACGTAGAAACAATTATTATTATTGCTACTAGAAATCTCTGGTACTATGTTGCCCTGTAAGTTTACCCTCTGCTGTGATTTAATTAGTTGAAAATAGTTATTAATCTTCCTTTTATTACTACTAGCTATATGGTATGTGATGTTCGGTGTGGTAGAGTAAGAGATATTAATGGTATTTTTATTGATAAGATTATCGTATTTGTGGCCGGATGGGAAGTTTTTTTCTAGGATTGAGAAGAAAGCCTTCGGTAAGTTGGTAGAGACGTTTAGATTGAAAGGGGGATTGAAGAATCTATTAGTTCTTCTTCTATTTTTGTTTTTTGTAATTTTATTTGAAGTATTGTTTATATTTCTGTTTATACTACTATTCTGGTGTTTATTCTGGTGTGAGTTAAGTTATATATATATATATATATGCAGGCGGAAAACAACAATATGTCACTGAACGAGGATAAATTTGAATTAATCCACTTCGGAAAAGAGGATGCATGGAAAAATTCATATTATCTGCCTTCAGCTGAAGGCAACTCTCGTGGCATCCAACACCATTAGAAACTTGGGGGTAATTGTTCATAAAAACAAAAGCTGGGCCACTCATATAAACACCATAGTTGACATGGCCCTCAGAATTTGTTCCTTGATTCTCAGAACTATCTAGTCCAGAGATATTCACAGCATTTTCCTTCTCTTCTCCACATATTCCCGATCAACACCTTCCATAATGTTGTCCCCTATGGTGATCCCACACAAATCTTGAAGCTCCTTAATGGTCAATTACAAACAAGGATAGATGACAAGACATGCCATCAGTTTTGGTGTCGACTAAAAAAGCTCAAAATCTATTCTAATCAACTTGCGTAAATGATGTTCGCATCATCTTTAATGTACACATATGGATTGGACACTGAGCTATCCGCCCACAAAAAAAATGGAAGTTGCATCTTATAACAACATTATGGCACAATTATTTCACCCTAACTAGGTGTAACATTACACCAAAATTCATTAAAACAGAAACTGACCCAATAAAATTCAAAAGTTCTTCGGACAAATTCCTCCAAGAAATCCCGGATAAATCTCCTACACCTGGATATGTCACCGTAAACAATAACTCGCTACTTGAATGGCCAGGGTGTCCAAATCCTGATTTTATTAAACTGCCTTGATCCGCAGCATCTCTTTCGTGTTCTTATCCTTTCTATCGCATTTAATGATGGGTTTCCGGAACGACGGGTATTTCGTAGTAAGGTATTCTTTTATTCCGAGCTTTCTATGTCGAATTATAGCATTCATTGCATTTGTCGCAATTTAATAACTACACAACGTGAGCACACAGGTAGCAGCCTGCATTTGAGATTGAGTGTTTACACAGAGACACAATGGTTATATTAATGTGTCCAAGATAGACATACAAATAGAAAGAGTCCCTAGTGAGCCAATTGTGGTTCAAGACTCTCCATTCATGTCGCAGATGTTGGTTCCTTATTTTTCGATGCGGTGTTGGATTTTAATTAAGAAACATTTGAGCGAGGTCTTCAATATTTTGTATTTGGTGTCGGGCAGTCCTTTTGGTGATGTATAATCTTTGATTACCTACACCTAGCGGAACTGACTGATGTGGGTGATGCTACACGCAGCTTCACTATATCCTTTATTTTAAGCGCGTGATATGTTTTTGCCCTTTTTGTCACTGTAGATTTGTAGTGAACCAATAGGTCCCTGTAGGCCGTTTTGTGGTAGAGGGGGTGTTGTGTTTGCTGCCATTTTAGAGGAGAACGAAGGGTCTGTAATCAGAAGGATGCTGCACGCTGAAAATGATATGTTCGTTCAGGGTCTTCAACGCCTCTAATAATATGTTGGCTATCTTGCGGAATGACATGAGAATATATATATCATCCACATATCTTGAAGAAGGCAAAGGAATGGCAGATTCTGAGCACCCTGCAATCGAGTTGATCCCTGAACGGTATGTCCATTATACTCAACCGACTGGATGCCATGCACTGTGCTGCTGTCAGTAGGGAGTTGTGACCGAGGAGGCGACGAATATGTTATATATGGCAACGGATAGGAGCTCTTAGATATCGGGGCAATGTAGCACTTTCCAAGATGCACCCACTTCTTTGCATCATTTTTTCTTCCCATATTTAGTTTGATATCGAATACGGTAAATTTCAAATTTTTCTTTCATTATTTCAAAGTCAATAAAGAAACCATTATTTCAAAGTCAATAAAATAAGTAGTCAGGACGATATTACTGTTGCGTGGCATTTAATGTACTGTGCTTGTGTTAAATGATGTTTTTTTTTCTCTTGTATAAGGTCACCTTGTACAACAGAATATACATCGGAATTCACGTGTTTGACATCAGTCATCATATACCAATCGTAATTGTAACCAGGATTTAAGTAGCATAAACAAGCTTTGAGAAATTACTTATATCTTGCAGTCGTTATCGTCAGTCTCTTGTGCATTCATAATAATGTGAGTTCATTTCTAGCAGCTACATTATAGTTTTATCGTTGCTTACGTTCGTATTTTAATGCATAAGCAGCGCTAGTATAGTGGATATATAAATGTACTCTCGAGTGACGCATATATTTCAATCATGACTGCAGATTTAGTTAATATATTTTATAAACTGCCATGACTATACTGATGATTTAGTCAATAAATTATGTCAGGAAAACGTAACATCAATATCTGTAACCATCATAGAATTGTTCTTTTATAAGAATAACAGCATATATTCTGTTGAATATGATGTGTTAATAATTTTTCTATTCTTTTTTATTTTTTCTCAGTAATATTATATCGTGAGTTAATAAAAATGCTAAGCCGAAAATATTTTTGATATTTTGTAAAATGACAGTGCTTTACTACTGCTCTTTAAATTAGTCAGACGATCTCAGTAGTATACATATGTAATCAGTAAGAATATCTGCTAACAACAACGAATTTGTTATGAGTTACCGAGAGATTACGACGAGAATGACAGTTGATATTTCACTAAAAAATAAATCATTTGGACAAAACTTTTTCTTTTCTTGATATTGCATACATGTTTGGTTATATGTGTATTTGTGGGTGTATATCTCTGTGTATGCTGCTTGTATGCATATACGTGATTGTTTGCGAGCATGTTATCTTTCACCTGCAATATCTGTTCTCCGTTGATTATTTGCAATGCATATTGGGGACGATGTGATAATCATTTCATAATTTTGAAAATGACGGTGACATTGTAAATCACTTGCGTGCGTATCTCTCTCTCTCTCTCTCTCTCTCTCTCTCTCTCTCTCTCTCTATATATATATATATATATATATATATATATATATATCTCTCACTCTCTCTCTGTCTCTCTCTCTCTATCTATCTATCTATATATATATATATATACATATAGAGAGAGAAACAATAGAGAGAGAGAGAGAGAGAGAGAGAGAGAGAGGGAGAGAGAGAGAGAGAGAGAGAGAGAGAGAGAGAGAGAGAGAGAGAGAGAGAGAGAGAGAGAGAGAGAGAGAGAGAGAGTGGAATTGGAAATAGCCACTTTTCTCTATAATCTCTGTCTGTATAGAACCTCACACGTAGCTGAAAGGTAAGAGAATTGGATTCGCAATCGCGAGGCTGTGAGTTCGATTTCTGGACCGGGCGATGCGTTATGTCCTTGGGCAAGACACTTTATTTCCTGTTGATCATTCTACCTGGAGCTGCGGCCGATAGATAGTATTACCAATTGGAAAGACTAACGGAAACATTGTTTCCTTGGTCCGATTTGACGAAAGTCGATCGTTTAAACAAAAATATGTGTGTGTGTGTGTGTATGTGTATGTGTGTATGTGTGTGTGTGTATGTGTGTGTGTGTGTATGCGTGTGTATGTATGTGTGTGTGTGCGTGTGTGTTTATATATATATATATACATCATCTATATATCTTCTATGTATCAGGTTTTATATAGAAAGGAATTCATCAGTAAACCAATTAGATTCAAATGCATGTTATGCAGAAGGAATTATTTTATGTTGAAGGATTTTTTATATTGATTTGTTTATTCCTTAAAGCTTGTGAGCTTAAACTTCGTCTAAATATTATTTATGATATGTATGTTTTTTCCTCAAGATTTACGCTTAATGTGTAGCATATGTGTTGTTAATTGTTAATTGATAATTTATGTTGTTCTTCAAATGAATATGACATTTTAGCCATATTGAAACGTGCATAGAAATAAAATAAATATTATTTCATATCCTCGACTTTTTTCTAATATTGAATTTTAATAATAATCTGCTACCTGAACCGCCCTTAACAACAGAATATTTTATTGATCGATAATCCTCCACTTTTTACTCCTGATGAACTGATGACTGTAATGTCCATAATGCTTCTTTGATCCTACAAAAGAAAATAGTGAAGTTCCACATTATAATCTCATATTTTATTCTCTCTCTCTCTCTCTCTCTCTATATATATATATATATATATATATATATTGGAATAAATGCTCTGAAATAGCGATATATATGTGAATATAGACATAGAATATTCGAAAATATTCTGTATGTTTATAATAAACATTTTGAAGACCTAATCGCTATAGAATAGAATACGTCACGTATTACAATTAGATTCTCGATAAAAGCAAGGGAAGTAATCTACGCGTTTCATTCTTGTTAGAAATCATCAGGACTACATATCCAGTGCTTTTATCGAGAATGACACAGCTAGAGACTTATAGAATACTTAGCTGTGTACAGGAACTGGTTTGAAAGAGCGGTTGCCGGTCCGGCAGAAATTAGAAATTGGAATAAATGCTCTGAAATAGCGATATATATGTGAATATAGACATAGAATATTCGAAAATATTCTGTATGTTTATAATAAACATTTTGACGACCTAATCGCTATAGAATAGAATACGTCACGTATTACAATTAGATTCTCGATAAAAGCAAGGGAAGTAATCTACGCGTTTCATTCTTGTTAGAAATCATCAGGACTACATATCCAGTGCTTTTATCGAGAATGACACAGCTAGAGACTTATAGAATACTTAGCTGTGTACAGGAACTGGTTTGAAAGAGCGGTTGCCGGTCCGGCAGAAATTAGAAATTGGAATAAATGCTCTGAAATAGTGATATATATGTGAATATAGACATAGAATATTCGAAAATATTCTGTATGTTTATAATAAACATTTTGAAGACCTAATCGCTATAGAATAGAATACGTCACGTATTACAATTAGATTCTCGATAAAAGCAAGGGAAGTAATCTACGCGTTTCATTCTTGTTAGAAATCATCAGGACTACATATCCAGTGCTTTTATCGAGAATGACACAGCTAGAGACTTATAGAATACTTAGCTGTGTACAGGAACTGGTTTGAAAGAGCGGTTGCCGGTCCGGCAGAAATTAGAAATTTGAATAAATGCTCTGAAATAGCGATATATATGTGAATATAGACATAGAATATTCGAAAATATTCTGTATGTTTATAATAAACATTTTGAAGACCTAATCGCTATAGAATAGAATACGTCACGTATTACAATTAGATTCTCGATAAAAGCAAGGGAAGTAATCTACGCGTTTCATTCGTGTTAGAAATCATCAGGACTACATATCCAGTGCTTTTATCGAGAATGACACAGCTAGAGACTTATAGAATACTTAGCTGTGTACAGGAACTGGTTTGAAAGAGCGTATTCTATTCTATAGCGATTAGGTCTTCAAAATGTTTATTATAAACATACAGAATATTTTCGAATATTCTATGTCTATATTCACATATATATCGCTATTTCAGAGCATTTATTCCAATTTCTAATTTCTGCCGGACCGGCAACCGCTCTTTCAAACCAGTTCCTGTACACAGCTAAGTATTCTATAAGTCTCTAGCTGTGTCATTCTCGATAAAAGCACTGGATATGTAGTCCTGATGATTTCTAACAAGAATGAAACGCGTAGATTACTTCCCTTGCTTTTATCGAGAATCTAATTGTAATACGTGACGTATTCTATTCTATAGCGATTAGGTCTTCAAAATGTTTATTATAAACATACAGAATATTTTCGAATATTCTATGTCTATATTCACATATATATCGCTATTTCAGAGCATTTATTCCAATTTCTAATTTCTGCCGGACCGGCAACCGCTCTTTCAAACCAGTTCCTGTACACAGCTAAGTATTCTATAAGTCTCTAGCTGTGTCATTCTCGATAAAAGCACTGGATATGTAGTCCTGATGATTTCTAACAAGAATGAAACGCGTAGATTACTTCCCTTGCTTTTATCGAGAATCTAATTGTAATACGTGACGTATTCTATTCTATAGCGATTAGGTCTTCAAAATGTTTATTATAAACATACAGAATATTTTCGAATATTCTATGTCTATATTCACATATATATCGCTATTTCAGAGCATTTATTCCAATTTCTAATTTCTGCCGGACCGGCAACCGCTCTTTCAAACCAGTTCCTGTACACAGCTAAGTATTCTATAAGTCTCTAGCTGTGTCATTCTCGATAAAAGCACTGGATATGTAGTCCTGATGATTTCTAACAAGAATGAAACGCGTAGATTACTTCCCTTGCTTTTATCGAGAATCTAATTGTAATACGTGACGTATTCTATTCTATAGCGATTAGGTCTTCAAAATGTTTATTATAAACATACAGAATATTTTCGAATATTCTATGTCTATATTCACATATATATATATATATATATATATATATATATATATATATATTAATAACTAGCAGTTTAGCCCGGCGTTTCTCGGGTTTGTTCATTTGCTATGAAAAGTTACATACAGGTAAACGTAGCTTGAAAGCGCATAAGATTATCAATTATGTGCATGAAGCAATTGAAGTGGTTATTAATAGTTACGAACCAATTACCATTTTGGACAATCAATGATGGGTTAATAATCTTCCCATAGCTAATTTAGTAGACCAAAGTTGCAAGATGGTGGCCCTGTTGCCGCTGGGTGTCAGATCTGTCCGCTATGGGTGACCCTACCAGTCTTCCAGACGGTATAGCTCCAACACTTCCAACACCTGCACCAACATCTATAGCACCTCTTTGTACACGATATTGCATGTCATCCCTTGAAGAGTGTAAGCAAAAAGTCCATTCCTGCTCCCTACGCGGGAACAGGCAACAAAAAGTTGGCCATGGGATATTAGCCTGTTTCAGTCTGAACACTCTGGCAATAAGGTCATGTCTGTTAGATTAATTTTGCCCAAGGTAAAAATTCACGGGTTACATTCCGATTCATATGTATATAGCATTAATCTGTTATATGAAGTGTTATTTTTCGGGTTGTTATTTGTAATAAGCCGATTGAAAATGCCCCCGATAAGCCGTATGCCAATACGGAACGCTCCACTGCAGTGTTGTCATATAGTGAGTGAAGAGCGACAGAGAGAGTGAAGCAGTTAAATTATAAAGAGGGGGAATATACGGAACGCTCCATTTGATCATATACATTGTTTCTCTCTCTGCGGTGTTGTCATATAGGGAGTGAAAGCGACAGAGAGAGTAAAGCAGTTAAATTATAGAGAAGGGGAATGTACATGATCGATTTTTACCCTTATTGTTGATTGATTTGAAATTGTTTTGCTTCATGACCTTCTCCTGACCAAAAGCAATAATTGTCCCGACTTTGAATAGAATGCTGTGAAAAAGTTCTCAATTTTTTGTCTCATATTGAGAAAAACAAAGAAAGAAAATTACAAAAAGGACAACAATAAAATATAATGTCTTTGTTGAGAATCATGTAAATAAATACTTAAGCGTCGTTATTGCTACGTTTGTTGTTTTATAAATTCATCTGTTGCTTTTGAATATTTATTTGATGTAAAATGTAAGTGTGGAAAATGTAACGTTGAGAGAGCATTATGTATTTAGTGTTATCGGCTTTTTTAAATTTTGATATTTGATGTATGAGTGTCGTTATGACTGTTTGTTGCTTAGGATTCAAAGTTTGTGTCGCGTTCCTTCAAAAGAGTTTTGTCGTTGTTCTAAACTGTAAAAGGTAGTAGACGGAGGCAGTAACATTTTAAAGAGAGTTGCAGAGGAGATTGAGGGGGGAGGGTAGAGAGAGTGATGAACCTTTTAAAGAGAGTTGCAGAAGAGATTCAGGGGGGGGGGGGTAGAGAGAGTGATGAACCTTTTAAAGAGAGATGCAGAGGGGAATGATAGTGGAGTAGAGGAAAAGATGAACCTTTTAAAGAGAGTTGCAACATGTATGTAGTTTCATATATTTTGATGGTAGTAGTGAGAGGAATGAAGCGTGTAAGATATAGGGTTACAACATATATTTAGTTTTATCGATTTTGTTTCATAGAAGCAGGACATTTTTGGCAATAATAGTTACGCGTTAACCTGCCCTGGTAAATTTGGAGCACATTGGCAAACAATTCATCAACATCGGTAGAGAAATGTGGAAATGCATACAACTCATACACACACACAGACAGACATCTACCGTTTTATATATATAGAGATAATAATAATAATAATAATAATAATAATAATAATAATAATAATAATAATAATAATAATAATAATAATAATAATAATAATAATAATAATAATAATAATAATAATAATAATAAGGGAAGAAAACGCACGTGGTGGTAATAGGTCATGAAATCGCTCCCGTAAATTTTTGATTTTTAACATATTTAAATCAATTGTGAAATAACAATTCTTAGTACAAATAATGCATAAACCACCGAATCAAGTCTCATAAAATTTCGGATCCATAATATATTGTTATATCGCTCAAATATTCAATTTTGTATTATATATTTTGTATTCAAAAAAAGAAAATGGTTATAAATGGGAAAAAAACACCCTCTGTCTACACTATATAGAACAGCCAAATAACAGCAATTTCACCAACACCAGAAACTTGATACACCACCTACCCCATCACCCCGCTGTGTACACTAAATATAACAGCCAGATAACGGCAATTTCACCACCACCACCACCAATCGCAGCATCATTAGAATAATTACTATTATTATTGTCTCAAGTTTTAACAAAATGTTTAATTCCAATATTAAGGAAATATGTCAACACATATATTAAACATACGCGACACAAACGCATAGATACTACAGATCAAACAAAACTAGTCTATTCAACACATATATTAAACATACGCGACACAAACGCATAGATACTACATATCAAACAAAACTAGTCCATTCAACAAAACTCAGTAACGACAACGCCACCGCTGCCACCACTCCATCCATTATTGCTACCAGTATATCATCACCGCCGCCAGCACTCCTTCATTGCTACCACCACTATTCCCCTGTTAACTTAAGAAAGGGGAAGGTGGTGGTATCACTAGACAAGGGAGAGGCTAGCAAAATATATAAATAGATTGACTTAGTGAGCCGGCCACCGGCCAAACGTCAACAACTATGGCACTGCTGGCTCCCCCCTTCCTCACCAACAATATAAAAAGCCCCAGCACCACCACCGACATAGCCAACAACAATAATAGGCAACTTCAGCAAAAGTATATTATATTATTGTAATGCACTGGGAAATTGCTGGCCTTGTGCCTGGAGTGGAGACAATTATTAATAATTTCATTCTTAAGCCACGCAATGCTCACATTAAGGAACCACTCATGATAATAACAATTTTAAAAAACAACAAAAAAGAAAACCCCGTGACCAAGAAATACCGGGATGGCGGCCGGTGGGGAATAGCCGTGTCTCTAGGGGAGAACGACCCCTCTAGTCTTGGTTGACACTCGTTCTAGAAGTGGTGACATGAAATGATTACGCCTTGGTGGATAAGGATAAAAGGCGTCAAAATAAAGTAAATGTCTATTGATAAAATCTCATACCGGATCGGCCGTCACCCGGGTAAAAAGGGCCGCGTCCCTCAGAGAGGAACCAGACTGGGGTCGAACAATCAGCTAATGGTTCAAACCTTCCCATCACTTCGGAGCTGGAGACCTCCCATAACCGGAATGCTCCTACTGTTGGCCCTCCATGCTCACCACCAAGAAATCCAAAGAAAAAGAGAGAAAATGGTCAAGGGAAGATAATAAAGACGTCCTTGAGGCTTTCTACACTGCCATGTACTACCCATCAAATACATCGAATACAGAAAAGACATATATCAACTGGAAAAAGAAGCATCCCGAAAACAGAGGCTATATTGACAGTAACAAACTAGCCAATATACGAAGAAATATTGTTAAAAAAAAGTTACTAACTGATATAGAAATTGATCAGATCAAGCTATTAGCACAAAGTCAGCTAAGGGAAAATGAAACATGTGTCAGTGAAAACGAGGTAAATTGTAACACTTCGAATCCCAGGGTTGGGGCGGAATCACTGGCAACAGAACAAATTAAAGAAAGGATCGAAAAAGTGGAGGGAGTGCATGCTCAGGATGAAACTCCAAATGAAAATAATGAGATCGTAACTGATAAAGAAATGAATGAGAATGAACTTGCCAACTTGAAGGATGAAATTATGATCGAATGGATGAAAATGAAAGAATCTGACATGGGGCAACGAGACACCCTCCCTAAGATCCAGAACTCCAAACAGAACCAAAAGATAATACACAAGACTAACATAATTCTCAAAAACATTATCATCACAAACAAACTAAACATTACTGATTTAAATCATCTCTATTATGCATCGGCTAATGTCACCACTCACTTATGTGGAGTGAAGATGAAAAAACAAAGGAATTCCCACAAGAAATCTACTTGGCAAGACAACATCAATCGCCAAATAAACCTTCTCCGATCTGACATAGAAATGTTAACAAACTATAAAGTAGGTGAACATGTTAAACAAACTAAACTTAGAATATTGAAAAGAAAGTACAGTATAAAATCAACAAGTGACATAGACGTGCTGATAGAAATAATCAAGCAAAAAGTGTCGGCAAAAGCTGCTCGTATAAGGCGCTTTGAAAAACGATCTAGATTCTATGAGGACAATAATATGTTCAAAATCAACCAAAGAAACTTCTACAGAAAAATTGGTAAGTCAACAATAACTGCTAAATCAATACCACCCAAGGAGGAAGTGCAAGAATTCTGGGAAAAGATCTGGGCCGAAGAAAAAGTTCATAACATACATGCCCCATGGAGAGACAGACAAATGAAAGATATAGCTCACCTTGAAGAACACATATGGGAAAATATAACAGTTGAACAGTTGCGCTTGGCTCTAAGAGAAACCAGCAAATGGAAATCCTCAGGAAAAGACAAAATACAAAATGTTTGGATAAATGCCTTCACAGAGTCTCATGAGCTGTTAGCCCAACTTTACAATGGAATAGTTAGGGAGCCAGAAAAGATACCATCATGGCTAATTAACGGCATTACATTCCTGCTTCCGAAGAATGATGAGACAAACAATCCCAAAAATTACAGACCGATAACTTGCTTGACCACAATGTATAAAATGTTAACATCAGTCCTAACTGAATATACATATGACCACCTGATAACAAATGACCTATTTCGTATTGAGCAGAAAGGGTGTAAACGAGGCTCATATGGCTGTAAGGATCAGCTTTTGGTTAACAAAATGATACTGGAAGATTGTCATAATAGACACAAAAATCTATCAATTGATTGGATAGATTATAAAAAAGCATTCGATAGTTTGCCACACAGTTGGACTGAAAAATGCTTAGAGATTTTCAAAATATCTCCCGCTGTCAGGTGGTTTTCGTCATTCAGTATGAAGACATGGAAAACGACACTCCTTTTGAATAGTGAAACAAAATCACTGGAAGCTGGAGAAGTAAATAGTAATTGTGGAATTTTTCAGGGTGACTCTTTATCACCGCTTTTATTCTGCATCGCACTTATACCATTAAGTAAAATGCTCAATGAAACGAAACATGGATATAAAGTCTACGACAAAACCATTAACCATTTGTTCTACATGGATGACCTGAAACTATTTGCAAAAAATGATGAACAATTGCAAGGGCTATTATCCACACTGGAGCAGTTCAGTGATGACATTAAAATGGTGTTTGGACTAGATAAATGCGGCAAAGCAACGTTCACCAGAGGAAAGCTGCTGAAAAGTTCAGACATTAATCTTGATCGGGGGAATGGGATAAGAGAGCTTGATCAAGAACAAACTTACAAATATCTAGGTGTTTGTGAAGGAGACGGAATCAAGCACTCGACAATGAGGGAAAGGATAAGGAAGTAATGTTACCGCAGAGTAAGAGCAATCTTAAGAACGGAATTGAATGCAAGGAATAGGATCGATGCCATAAACACGCTTGCCATACCAGTAGTGACCTACAGTTACAATGTCATCAACTGGTCAAGCACAGAGATCCGTAGGCTTGATACAAAAATTCGAAAATTCTTAACCATGCACAGAATGATTCACCCTAAGGCAGATACAGATAGAATATATCTCACTAGGAAAGAAGGAGGACGTTGGTTAATCTAATTAGACATTGCGTTGAAAACTGCAACAATTGCATTATCTACATATCTAAGGGAATCACATGATTGGATGATCAAACTTGTTTTGAAACACGAAAGCATCAAAAGATCATACTCCATTACAAAAGATGCACAAAGATACAGTAATGGACTACAAATTTCAGAAGTCCTATTTACTGCTGAAATGGAAATCACAGAAAAAGCAAAGTAGGTAAAAATAACTGCAAAGAAAGAACTGCTACAGAAACTGGCTAAGAAATGGCAAGAAAAGCCTCTGTATGGAAAATACCCAGAACAAGCTAACAATCCTGATGTTGACAAAACTTTAACCCATCAGTGGTTGGCATCCTCTGGACTGAAATCGGAGACTGAAGGACTGATTATATAAGCACAAGATCACTGTCTGCCAACAAAAAATTACCAAGCCAACATAATAAAAAATGGATGCAGCCCATTATGCCGTGTATGTAAAAAACAACCAGAGACCATTGACCATATAATTTCAATGTGCAGTCCTACAGCTCCAACCGAATACCTAAACAGGCATGACAGAGCTGCACAATACATACATTGGATAATGTGTAAGCATTTTGACCTGCCCCATCAAAAGAATTGGTGGGAGAATCAACCACCTCCCATCCTTGAAAAAGATCACATCCCAATCTTGTGGAACTTTAGCATCCAAACAGACCGAAAAATAGATGCAAATAGACCTGATATAATATTGAAGGACTTTAAAAAGAGGGTATGCCTGCTAATTGATATGTCAGTTCCAATAGACAAGAATGTATCTATAAAAACATTTGAAAACTTGAGCAAGTATAAGGACCTGGAGATAGAAATTGGAAAAATGTGGAAATTGAGAACTAAAACAATAACAGTGGTTGTAGGCGCTCTAGGAATGATACCTAAGGGGTCTAATGATTACTTATCATAATCCCAGGAAACCCGCGTATAGGAGAAATACAAAAGATAGTACTAATGGGAACTGCCCATATACTAAGGAAGATCCTGTCAATATAAGTACATCACAGGTCTAAACACCTAAAGATGCATGTGTGAATATGTATGTTCTTTCTTGAACATGGCGGACCTTGTTGTCTCTTGAGGTCACTGGTTGTGACTTGGTGATAACTCGTATGAACATAAAGCAAGATAAATGCAGCTGTAATAATAATAATAATAATAATAATAGAGAGAGAGGAGAGTTTGGCTCACATTGTATCCGAGTGTAAACACCTAGCCCAGACTTACTATAAAGGCTGGAGACATGATGTGATGGGCAGGGTGATCCACTGACACCTATGCAAAGTAAACAATTTACCACATTCTGAGAAGTGGTATGAGCATAAGCCAGAGTCGGTGATGGAAAACGATCACATGAAGATGCTGTGGGATTTTACGATACAGACGGACAAGAAACTCGAACAGAATTTAACCTGACCTGGTGGTATTGACAAGGGAAAAAGGTCGTGCCTGATTGTGGATGTAGCCTGCCCATTCAACACGAGACTACAAGAGAAGGAGAGGGAGCAAATTAACCGATACCAGGACTTAAAGTGCGAGGTAAAAAGGATTTGGAACTACCATGACGTCAAAGTGGTCCCGATTGTTATAGGCGCACTAGGTAGAACCTCAAAGAGTTTCCAAGGATGATTAAAGAAAATTGGTTCCGCACCGCTTTTTGGAACACTTCAAAAGGCATGCTTGCTGGGAACAGCAAGTACCCTCCGATACGTTCTGAATATCTGAGGCTGCAGGTAGTGGCTTGATATTCATTTCAACAAACTTTCCAGTTAACTAACATCAATGATTGAGACTCAAAGAACAATAATAATAATAATAACAATAATAATAGTATTAATAATAATTGTTTCTACTTTTGGCACAAGGCCATCAATTATCCCAGTGGTACTTTATTTTATCGACCCCGTAAGGATGAAAGGCAAAGTTAACCTCGGCGGGATTTGAACTTTAGTTTCAGAAGATCCCGTTAATGGTGAAAGCAACAATTTTTTGCTTAAACTTTAATCTGTTATTTTAATATATATATATATATCAGTGGCGAAGGGTAACCTGTAAAGCCGGGCATGCAGTCCAATCGCCATGGCGGAATGTGGGGCTGTGCTGCCTTACCCCCCCACCCCACCCACCACCACCACCAATTCCCTCTAAATGACCCTACCGGTCAAAGCTGTATGCAGTGTTATCTAGTGTGTATGTTATCTTTTTATGTGTCTATACGTTTTAGTAAGCAGCCAAATTTCTGCTTGCTTCTACCGACGCAATTGATCAACTCAAAATTCTATAACGCATGCACTGCGTGCGTTGCATGCATGGACCCTTCACTCCTGATATATATATATATATATATATATATATATATATATATATATATATATATATATATATATATATATGTGTGTGTGTTTGTGTGTGTGTGTGTAGCATTCATGAATTTGATTCTATTTACCCCAAACATATTTGTATACTATATATACATTTCAGTATTACCTATCTTCATTTTTCAGGATTAAACCGAAGAATCGCGTGTTTTACGAACTTAAGAAGTGTCTACACAAATCCGTAAATATAATCCTTAATGATTAAAATTCATAAGCTTACAGATTTAAAGCAAAATATATTCTTTTGTATTTTGTAAATATCGTTCCATCGTGTATTGAATAAGATTGTATTGCTGTCCGTGCGGCCTGTTCAGATATACCTTAAAATATTAATAATGTTGTCACATATCGAAACATTGAAACTATACTTTAGACATGCCTGGAATTTGAACAAACTTGTTGAAACCATACAATTTATATCATTGTTAACACAAAACTTTAAAAGACAACAATATCCAATCTTTAAAATGGTTAGCTTAAACTAAGTTACTCTCTATACTGAAGTCTTAGAAATGCAGTGTAAATCTCTCGTAAAAGAGTGATATTGAAAAGAAACATAATACCATTGGCTATTTATTTCCCGCTAGTGCATTGACGTACACATTAATAATCTAAGCGAAGAATAGTTTTTAACATCGGCGAATCAATACAGTGAAAGTTCAACGGGTTGCCAATGGAATGATAGAGTGCTACTGTCAAATAGGAATAGATATACTTCCATAAATGAAATCTGCAATTAATAAAGATAGTGCAATAAGAGAATCGATTTTTCTTTTGTCTGAGCATCAATAACCTCTACATCATATTCAAATAAAACACTCGTCACATTTTTTTGTTTGTTTTTAATTTCTCGTTAAGACTAAATTTAATATATTCAACATATTATACTTGTTCGTAATCTTTGACTGCTGTGATTTTGTGAATAATTAAAAACTCTTCAGCAATAATCCAGAAATATAATTGTAGAGATGACGTTAAGTTTAGACTTGTATTAATATATATTCTATGTAATTAAAGATGTTGATATAGAAGAAGCATATGATTCAAAATATGTTACTGTATATCTAATGTCTATATTGGAGACTAATATGGTATTCATACAACGAAATGTTGACATACTGATGCGCATATATTGGCCTTTATAGCCAAAAAATCCTGTATATAATGCGGATGTTGCTGGAAGAAATATTAATATATATATCTAGATAATTCTTCGCTCATTGTGTAATTTGCAAAGCTGAAACATTTTGATACTTCCTACTCTCATTGCGAGAGTTTTGAGCGTTTCAAAATCTACTGCATCTACTTCAATGTTATCTATTCAAAATATTAACATTTTTTTGTGCTGTTTCGGCTACGATATATTGATGGCAAATTCAGTAACTTGGTCTGCTTAATTGGTTTACTTGAAGAAAAGGAAATTTCGTTTATTCTTTATCATAAGATGTGCTGATGCTCTCTTTGTTTTGCACATTGGTTTAATCTATCTATGTCAAAGAGAGAGGTTATTCCGTGTGTGCTGGCGATGAAGCAACAGGATTCATGTTCTTTTATTTGATCTTTTTCTTTTGGTTGATCTGAATGGTGAAATATTCCACGAAACTAAAATAATACTGTTACATGTTTCTGGTAAATGGCTTTAAATAAACTTGGTTGCTTAAAACCGTAGGGAATTCATAGACTAACTTGTCTCAAGCCCAAAACGTCATTCATTCTGAGGAATATATGGTTTTCAACAGCACGGTCCAAAACCAATCCGCTAAATCAGTAAACGATGATATATGTCAGGACACGGATCACCTGACATACCATGATGAAAATTCATCAATACCCTTAACAAGTTCCAACACACAACGGCACCATAATCCTGCGCATTCTGTATCACTTCTAAAAATTATACCTATGAGTTTGTGGACCCGTCGCTGGTTAGTTCAAACTAAGTTATCAGCCGTTCTTCCACCACCAGCATATAAATCAGCTCCTTAAGTAACTCGTACCATAATGATCCTTTCTGTCAATCTCTAACAGCTATCTCATTCTCGCCTTCCTGCTTCTTAAGTTTAACCTTGGTTTACTCTTTCACAATCAATTATTTGACGCCTTTCTGAATGCTTGAAGCCTTGTTTTCCATCATCTCCCGAGTTGCACATATTAAATTTAAAACGTATTCGGATGTTGTTGGTCTTCTTGCCGGTGAAAATCTTCAGATTTCTGCCTTCAATTTCAATTTTATTTGGCTGTGTTATGATTGATTTCTCTGGTGTGAATCAGATTTCCTGTTAGAGGATATCAACTTTCGGTCTTGGAAATGTTAGTTTGATAACTTTAAAAACGAGTGTAGATATTCAACATGACCTGAAATAGCGACTGTTTACACAACTTTCCAAACACTCTGACTCCAAGCAGTCTGAACAAGGTCTTTGTTGATTATTTGGTGAGAAAAGCTAATGTACTCATAACACATTGCACGTCCTTGTATTGTAATGATCAATTATCAATTAACATTGATATGCTGTTTGAATAAATCACTGTAAATAGTTATTCTAATAACATTCTCAATTCTATGGGGGGCTTTCCTGGTAATCCATAACGTCTCTATTCAGGTTTTGCCAATACCGTCCACTATTTGAAACAATGCCCAAATTAATCATAGCGTAAACTATGTTCTAGTCATGTAGTAAAGACATTGAATATAATTTATTTAGCTTGAGCTGGAAGTGAAAAAAATACATGTTATTGTCTTTGCTTTTTTAAGCGCACAGACACGCACACACAGACACACACACACACACACACACACACACACACACATACACACACACACACACACACACACACACACATGCACAGACACACACATATACGCACACACACAAACATACACGTCATCACACATACATACACACTCACACACACAGAGACATAGGCACACCTTTTGTATCTATAGTTTTCTTTGTTCTTGTTTCATGACTTACCCGATTATCAATTCTTTAATGTTAACTGTATTAATTTTTGATAATTGCCATAGTTAATTTGTGGGGTATATAAAAAACGTTGATGTCGTTATTCGATGATTTGATGATCCGTTAAGTCACTGATCATATTTATACAATTGTTGACTGCCCTCACTGAATTGCACATATGTGACAACCTCATTTCCGACTTCCGATATATTTTGCATCTGTCTATCCCCAGGTAGCAGGGAATAGCACAGTGTCTGGCACGATATCACCATACTTCCTGGAATTGTGATAGCATCAACCGTCAACTTATATATATGTATATATATATATATGTACATTTATATATATATATATATATATATATATATATATATATATATATTGTTATATTTGCGGAGGGTCATATTTGCGTAATATTGCCAGAATTAATAACAGAACACACTCACTGTTTGGTTGGTTTTCGCTTCTCGCTGTCTTTTATATATATATATCTGCGATCTAACTTACTCGGTCCTCAATGTTGCCATTGACTGACCGGCGGTCAAAAAATAATACAGATACAATATAGACACAAACACGTATATATAGTTTACATAATTTACATAAATCTTTCGTTGCACATCTGTAACATCGTCAATGGTGTTATATTCATTGTTCCTCCTGTTGTGTTGTATGTCTACGCCATTTTTTTTGTTCAGTCTGTCTATATATTTATTTATTTATTTGCTTGTTTGTTTATCTTATTTTATTTTGTCTTCTTTGCGCATGCGTTTGCGTGTGTGTATAGTGTTATGTGTGATGTGTGACTAGTGTGTATAGTGTTGTGTCTGCTGGGTGACTAGTGTGTGTTTATGTGCTTGTGTATGTATTTATTTATTTATTTATTTATTTATTTATCTTATTTTATTTAATTTTATTTACTTATTTATACTTCTCTTAGGTCAGTGTTGTTTGTTTGGGTGATGTTGTTGTTCCACTCATTCTTTCTGTTTAGCTTTGGTCTTCTAATTTCTATCTCACTGGCCTCTCTGATTTGCCTATCTGCTGGGTCATTCCTATGTTTAGATATTATTCTAATTTCTATGTTGTCTATGTTACCGTCATGTTGTTGTCTAGCATGTTCGTATAGTACTGACCCGTTTTTTCGTCCTTTTAGTTCCCCCCAGTGTTGGTCTATCCTTTCACCTATGCTACGAGCTGTCTCACCTATGTATGTTGTTGTCATGTTTCTGCAAGTACCCTCTGTACATCTTATGCTATAGACTACGTTTCTAGTTTTACAGTTTATCCGGGGGTTCACCTTACATATGATACATTTCCTATTGGTACAGTGGGTTTTCTTAAAAGGGTAGGTTTTGCTGATCAGGGATTTTATGGTGGTTCCTGGCTTTTCTACCACCTTTATTTTTAAGTGGGTCTTTCTCAGGGCCTTTCTACACTGGTTAGCTAATTTCCCTCCAGGGGTGGCGTCCACAAACATGACACTCTGATATCTCTGGTTGTCGTACCATGATGTGGCCTTCCCTATCTTATGTCTAGCCCTATCTAAGCTATTCCATGATTTGCTCCTGTATAGTGGGCAAATTCCTTTCATGTCCAGTTCTATGAGGGTCTTATACTTTTCCATGGCTCCTTCGTATACTCTGACTCTGTCTCTTTGGTTGTAGCCAGAGAACTGCATGCGGTTGATGAAGTGTTGGATGTGTCCTTCCATTTCTGTTGGGTCGCACATGCTGGACACATTCTTCATCACTCGTACCAAATCTGCGATCAGAATATTAAACTTAGCACTACTGGACATTGCTGAGTTTTTGAGTATCAGGTATTTGGAGGCCATGGGTTTAGCACACTATGACCCTCCCCAAATATAACAATATCTGTTTCGACACGCGATTTCATATAAAAAACCTCGCAAAACTAATTCATCGCCGCTATATATATATATATATGCATATATATATACACACATATATATTTATATATATTTAGATATATATGTAAATATATGTGTATTTATATATATATATATATACATATATATATAAATAATATATGTGCGTGTGTATGCATACATACATATGTATGCGTGTGTACGTGTGTGTGTGTTTAAGAGTGTTGTTATATCCGTGTGCGTGTGGGTGTCTGTGTGAAAGACAGACAGAGAGTGAGATATGTTGACAAACTGTACTGTTACCTGGCAAGAGACACACAGATACAAGAAATTGTGATTGAGATCCCTCGTTAACATTTTGCCAACGGCAATTAAGTTTTCGGAATAAACAAAC
The DNA here is from genome assembly GCA_964016885.1 of Eledone cirrhosa. NCBI lineage: Eukaryota > Metazoa > Mollusca > Cephalopoda > Octopoda > Eledonidae > Eledone > Eledone cirrhosa. The sequence continues at coordinate 65,933,000 of OZ024740.1, read as the reverse complement.
ATATAACCAGTGAGATATTTGATTAGATATAATTTGTGAGACATTTCCGAAAATATATCACTATGTGCCTCCCCTTCTTTTGTGCCCCTGTGGCTAATAAAGAAATATATCTTAGAAGCCAGCGATACATATTTATCTTTCAAAGAATCATATCTTAGAAGCCAGCATTAATATAAAGCGGTGGATTGGCAGTATCTGTAGACGGTCAGACGACATGCTTCGCAGCAAAGAGTTACGGCCATTTGTGGTCTGAGTTCATATACCGCGGAGGTTAACTTTGCCTTTCATCCTTACGGACCCGATAAAATAAAGCACCAGTAATACACTGGATTTATTGCTGGCCTTGTGCCAAAAGTAGAAACAATTAATATAAAGCGACCGTGCTAGATCAATGAATATGTCGAAATTTGACTGCCAATTTTTTTATGTACGTTTTGGATCTGAGTTCATATACTACAATGTTCAAATATGCATTAATGTTTTGTTTTGTTTTTTTTGTATTTCTGGAATCATCAAAATACACACCAGTAATATACTATGATCAATTCAAAACTCACAGCTTAATAAAAAATGCTGGTCATGTGCCACGTGTTTGGTATTAATATTATTCCATAGGCTATTTCATATTGTAAATTCATATACATATAATTTTATTTTTTTGTCGGCATATAATTACAAGATTCTTAAGGGGAATAACTCAAATGACATTTAGTACAAATTAATACCTATTTTGCATTAGATTAAATAATAATCTTTATATATATATATATGGAAAAAAATGAAACGAAATTTCATTTCTCACTCACTCTTAGTACGGCTGTTCAATCATCTGGCAGGATGGTATACGGTGCTGACGATAGCTAATAAGCTTGACACTAGTACATCGTTCCTTTGCCAGTGTTGAACAAAGGACGATGGTTGCTAAACACTGTACGGCTTAATTCGGGATGTTTATTTACAAACAAACCGAGCATTATAATAAATGTTCGGTAAATCCATACTTACATATATATATGTGCGCATGTATGTATATATACATATATATACATATATATACATTCTACTGTACATCTGTATACATATATGTATGTACGTATACATACTTATATATATATATATATATATATATGATGATTAGCGGAAATTAAAATATTTCCTTTGAATGACCCGCCAAAAACCGGGGTTTATTTCCCTTGATGGAATTAACACGTGACAGCTATAGATACGATACGCTGCATCTAGCAGCAACATTTAGGCTATCAACCCTCTTCTGGGTAGAACGAAAACCTGTTGAAAACCTGAATCCTCTGTTCGATCAGGAATACCACGAGCTTGCCAGTCACATAGGTCTGATATTTGATTTCGGATTCAAAGAAACACTTTAAACGTATAATCTTTTGATTTGTCCAGGTGTATTTTTCTCAACCTGTTGGTTCTATCGTTGATTTGGTATATTATTGTGTTAGATTTTGCCTACCACAATGTTCGATTTGTCAAGCTATTTAAACGTATATTATTACTCTAAGGACCTACTTTATCGAGTGCTTTCCTAACTCATCATTTCATATAAGTAGGCCGAATTTGATTGCAAACCGCCAGAGATTCGATTTTACAAAATTCAAATTATATTATTCCCCTAGATTTAATAATTAGCTAATTAATTTAATTAGGCAATTCTGTTGATTGGTTAATTATGTGTGTTTGTTTTATAACATCTAGTTGAGAGCTTATCATGATGATTAGCCGAAATTAAAATATTTCCTTTGTCTAACATTTTGAATGACCCGCCAAAAACCGGGGTTTTTTTCCCTTGATGGAATTAACACGTGACAGCTATAGATACGATACGCTGAATCTAGCAGCAACATTTAGTCTATCACCATCACCCCTGTTCTGGGTAGAACGAAAACCTGTTGAAAAACTGAATCCTCTGTTCGATCAGAAATACCACGAGCTTGCCAGTCACGTAGGTCTGATATTTGATTTCGGATTCAAAGAAACACTTTACATGTATAATCGTTTGATTTGTCCAGCTGTATTTTTCTCAAACTGTTGGTTCTATCGTTGCTTTGGTATATTATTGTGTGTTAGATTTTGCCTACCACAAAGTTCGTTTTGTCAAGCTATTTAAACGTATGTTATTATTCTTAGGACCTACCTTATCGAGTGCTTTGCTAATTCATTTCATATAAGTAGGCCGAATTTGCTTGCAAACCGCCAGAGATTCGATTTTACTAAATTTCCAATGATATATATATATATATAGGTGTGTGTGGGTGGGTGTGTGAGCATGTTTGTGTGAATGTGTGTGTATGTGAGTGTGGGTCTGTGTGTGTGCCTGTATGTGTGTGTGTGTGTGTGTGTGTGTGATAATGTGGATTTGTGTAAATAAGTATATATGGATAGATACAAATGCGGATGAATGTATGACAACCTGGCCCTTTTATTCTCTGTTTGTTTGTGTATACAAGTGGTACCTACGTGTCTGTTTTTATACATGAGTATGTAAGCGTGCGTGTTCGTAAGTGAAAAACCTTGATTCTTGTCGATTCACACAAGATGAAATTAGCAAGCAACCAGATAATATCTATTATCCTTCCTTACTCTAGTTTTTTTTGTTTGGAAAACGATTCTATGTATCTTGAATATAATTCTAATTAGAATTCTGTTTATCTAGATTTTTATCGATTTACATTGAGTAAAAGTAGAAACGATTAAGGAAGAAATGTATTCTATGAATAAATAAAGGATGAAAAGTGTTGAATATGTTTGTTATCTCTTCAAAATTATTTATGACGTGCCCTATAAACAGAAGATTCTGAAAATGATAATGACGATCCATGATTATTCATCTTGTGTTTCCAAAAATAAAAGTCTAAAGAAATAAAAAGAATTGTCAAGAAAGAGCGTGCGCATGAACTTGATTGTGTTGATGAATGCGTACCTTAAAAGTTTAAATTCGATCCATTTCTTTATCCTTTATATCTGTATTTATATATGCATTCTCCTACCTTTTTCCTAAAATACGTCTCAAAAATCTATTATGCTTCCTCGAGGCCGAAGGTTGCATTTTTAAGTTTATAATTTATTTTTTTATTTTTTAAATATTAGGTTGTCAAAATTAGGGTGTGACCTCGAGGACGAAGCGTCTTGGGATCCGGGAAATACGGTATATATAAATATAAAGGATAGAGATCTCATAACGCCTTATGGAGACGTAGAGGCAATCTCATACGGCATGTCAGTGTCTAGGGCACTTTTAAACTGGTCAGAACCCAACCCTTTCCAGGTCTAAATACAGACGAGCCTCAGTAGGAATCACGAAAGACGTCTCAATTTATGTCCAATATTAATAGAGTATATTCATCATTTTTCAATTGAAAGAGCAATAGGTTTCGTCTTCTTGGGAAACACGTTCCTTTCCACTATTTTATCGTCATCTCCGACATTATCACCATTCCTTCTCCACATTCGCTTCCTGTGTAACATTCAGTTTGTCGGCAATTATGGTCATTTTCATAAATTGTGATTTCAGTGTCCAGATTACAACAGATTCGTTAGTATATGTTGGGCTTTTTAGTTGGTAATGTACCTCCTCGTCGTTAGATCCTGCGTAAGCATTGTATGTACAATTGTCAATGTACTTAATGTACGTAATAAAAGGGGATTTTCATATACTCCTGACCTTCAAAATTGTGCAAATATCAATGAATATAATACATTCCACATGTATTTCTAAATTATGATATTCTTGTATGTGTTTCTGGCTATTTGCAGTAAATAGAAACGCATAAATTCAATTAGTTCATATACTTTAGATCATATTTTTTTTCAGAATGTGTGCCTAAAGTTATAGGTTTGTGCGGCATATTAATATGTCACTTAATTCTATATTATTTTATTTTCTAATAATAATTTTAAATGTTGTTTCAGAGAAAAATCTCAAAACAACAGATGTGACATTTCACACAACATGCATATCTGTTCTGAATGTTGTCTCGATGTCATACGGGATGATTTTTCGTAGGGAATATATAACGTTGGCAACGTATTATGTGTAAACATTATCGTTACTCAATGTTCACCAACTCATAAATGTTGCGAACATAAATGAGCGTACATAAATTTATTTGCTAGTTTCCTTAAAGCTTACCATCATTCCGTTGGTATACATCTATTACGCAATCTACACCTGATGAGGTCACCGGGTTCTTACGCAACCTGGCCACTGACATGTGCATTGTGTTTACAGTATAACAAATTCAGCATATGTGGCCTCTTATCGTTTTACTTTATAATACATTTACTCCGTTCCCGCACCACCAACATGATTAAACATAGAAGATGGATGAGTTGCATAACGTCAAGTTTTTTTCTCATATTACATCATGGTTAACACTACAGAATGTCTTATTCTACACACTGGTAAACCACCAAATTTAAACGAATAATTACTCCTTATTCATTTGCACGCTTTATAATGAAATGGAGTACAGAGGCCCTTTCAAAGATGCGAGACATTTACCATCGTGGGATTGATAACATACCAGTAATATTTTGTCTGGCGAGAGCAAGCGTACCTCACAACTTTACCATCGTGGAATTGATAAGAACTAGTTTCTAGCTTATTTGCTGTCATCGACTGACAGGAAGGTATACGGTGTTGATGACAGGTAATAGTTCATCCTTCCTTTGTCAGTGTTGAACGAATGGCCAACGATGGTTGTCGAACACTGTACGGCTAATGATTCGGGCTGTTTGTTTACAAAAAACCGAGCATTATAATAAATGTTCGGTAAACCCATACATACATATATATATATATGTGTGCATGTATGTATGTATATACATACTACTGTACGTATGTATACATATATGTTTGACGTATACATACTTATATTTAATTATAAGTCGTACTAAGGGTGAGAAATGAAATTTCATTTTTTTCCATTTATCGTTTTCAGTACACCCGGCCGAGTAACTCGCTCGATATGAAAATTAGGCTGCTCAGCCGTTAATATGCATAAGGAAAGTATATACTTTCAGACGTTCAATCATCTGGCAGGAAGGTATACAGTGCTGACGATAGCTAATAAGCTTGAAAGTAGTACATCGTTCCTTTGAGAGTGTTGTACAAAAAGGCACCGATGGTTGCTAAATATTGTACGGCTTACTTCGGGATGTTTGTTTACAAACAAACCGAGCATTATAACAAATGTTCGGTAAACCCATACGTATATATATATATATATATATATATATATATATATATATATATATATATATATATATATATATATATATATATGTGTGTGTGTGTGTGCATGTATGTATATACATACTACTGTACGTCTGTATACATATATGTATGTACGTATATTTTATATATATATATATATATATATATATATATATATATATATATATATATACATGTATATACATATATACACATACATATTCATATATATATATACAATGTTATTAAATAAATGGAAACTATACTTATAAAACCATATCTATTCTATTATATATATGTCAAGGGTACCAACAACTTTGGTACGCTTTCATCAGATAAAATACAAAGTGTGTTATATAAATATTGACATAGCCAAGGAAACATACCTTATGGAAAGTTTAGATATATTAGTAGGAGAAAAAGAACGGAAAAAGAAAAAGAAGACCACTTATATACGTTAATTTTGGGGGAAAAATTGAATATTTACCTATATTATGTATATATTTATATGGTGAATTATGTTTGTAAGTATTTATCTTATTACAATACTGTAGTTTATTAAATATATAACATCTCTCTATATATATTTTAATAATAGCATATGTATTAAAGAGATAATTTGCAATTATTAGTTGTTTATAATATGAGTTACGAGGGAAGTTGGTTCTGTGTTTTATGTAGATAAATAAATAAATAGGTAGTTCAAGTTTTAGGTGGTTGTTTTTAATATGAGTTACGAGGGTGTTGATTTTGTATTTTATGTAATAAATAGGTAGTTAAAATTAGAAATTTATATATTTGAATATCTTGTTCGGCTTTGAGAATGTTTTAATTTAATGGAGTTGCGTATATAATAATTGTTTCTACCTTTGGCACAAGGCCAGCAAATATCCCAGTGTATTAGTTGCACTTTATGTTATCGACCCCGTAAGGATGAAAGGCAAAGTTAACCTCGGTGGGATTTGAACTCAGTCCGTAAAGGGACGTAACTATGCTGCAAAGCATTGCGTCCGACCATCTACCGATTCTGCCAATCCACCGTTACGTATATGATAATGTAATAAGATTATATGATTGAGAAAGGAAAGATAACTCCGATTTTGTTTTTTAACCGATACATCTTTTAAGAGTTAGTGTGAGATTAATTAATTATTTAGTCGAAAGAAATGTGAATGTTTAAAAATCGTCTTGAATAGGATACATTTTTCTAATGTCACTAGCCCCACACAATCCAACCGTGCATCCAAGATACAGTTCCAGTCGCCCACTAACACTAAATAGCGGGACGTTCCAAGAAATGTCTCTTGACGTCAGAAGAAATATGGCCGTCCTGCCCCAGTTGGAGCGTAGACGGCTACTAGCCTGAAAGCATTGCCTTCGCAGCCGGTCACGTCCAGCACCACCGACTTACCTTCTGGGCCCAGGAGGATGGCCCGTATGGCGAGATCCTAACCTCTCCCAAAAAGGACGGCAGCCCCTCCCCCCGATCCTGGACAGCTGGGAGATGCCTATACATCGTAGCCTCTGAAGATCGGTTCGAAGGCTCGTGCTTCGGAGGTTCTGGTCTCGATGATGCCCACCACATCTATGCTTAGTGACCTGAGGTCGGTGAGCAGGTGACCCTGCTTCCAAGATGACCCCAGGCCACGTATACTGCCTATTCTAAGTACGGCCATGTTGGATGAGAAACGGCGCAAGTGAGAAAGAGTCACTTACCTTGATCGTGTGCTGAAGGGACAGTAGAACCGGCTCTTTGGCTGGTCATGGGTGTTTCCAAGAGGATGTCAGTGTATATCCTCTTGGTAACCGACCCTTTGAAGTCTCCAACTGCGTCGGGGAATTTTTGTTTTCAAAGTTTGTACTGTTCTATTTTGATATCAGTGATGCTTATGTTTGTCGGGGGAGTTCTTGATGTTGGTGGACGGATTAGTTTTTTTCTGTAATGTCTGAGTGTTGCTTTATATGTTGTATGAGTTCTTTATTTGCCATGTTTATGGCTGTCTACTATTTGGGGGGAGGGGTGATATTGTTGCTGTTTTCTTCTTGTTGCTGTTGGGTGTGTGTGTTTTGTTGTGTTTGCGTTGTTGGTGTTTTTGGTGAAGCTGGTGTGGTTGTTGTTGGCGGTGGTGCTTGTGGTGGTGATGGTGGTGGTGTTACTGCAAGTCTCCTTGCAGCCTTTACCCCTCTTTGTGTGCCTTTGCTTTTGGAGGGTGAAGCTAACGGTTTCTTTTTGTTTTTTTTTGTGGCAGACCGTTTGCCACTTCACTCCCGCCTCAGATTCCATGTCGGATTCCCTGGCGTCTGCGAGGGGTATGTGCTCCACGGCTGTTGCTGGTGGTAGTGTAGCCCTCTCCGGCGATTGTGTTGCTGGTGCAGTTAATGCAAATGTAGCTACCGGTGTTGCCGCTACTGATGCTGCTGCTTTAGTTGTCCGTAGCCTTGATATGAGTGTCACGGACATTGCCCTCCCACACACAGTGGAAGCGGCTTCTGCGTTTGTTGCCTGTCCTGCTCTTAGTAGCAGCGGACCAGGCATTGGAACGAGAGGGGCCTTATTCGTCGCTGACTTCTGCAGGCCAAAGGCCCTATGGTGACCCTTTGGCCCACACAGATAACATTTTTGCCGTCTTCCTTCCACGTTTATATGGAGTTGGAGTCCTTCCTCGATGTGTATGATATCGGGGATAGTGTCGATACACTCCTGGTCAGTTTGTATAAGCATTTGCATGCCTATACCTGACCAGTTCTCTCTCCCTATTTTCTCTACTTGCAGCATGGTCGTCCTTTCCTCGATTCCAGCAAGGACAGACGGGGCAAGTCATGGTATGGGCACGTCGGGTGGGACCTTGTTCACTTTGACCCTCCCAATTTTCTGCCCCCAGTAGGGGGACACCAAGATTATCTCCACACACTTTAGGGTTTCCAAAGAGTGAAACTTCGCTTCTTTGGGGGTTGCGAAAAGTACGTCTACTGTGGCGTACTTTCTGCCACGAGTGATGTGGGTTTTGCGCGCCCAGACGCACTCCAAGGCCTTAGGATTTGAGCCTCCGTGGCTCTCTCCACCCGATTTGACATTTTGCGTACGATGCCGTAACTCACCGTCCGTAGCTGCTGGTCCTTGAAAGAATCGGGTGGAGGTTTCAGGGAAACTCTATTGGCGTTTCTTGTCACCATGGCCCTTACGACAGCCATCTCCTCCTCTGTGACTAACACTGTTTCGATATTTCGGGCGACACCTGCAAAAGAAGTGGTCCCCTTTTCAGCGGCACCACCATTGCTGCCGCTACTGATCTTGCTGGTGGTGTTGAGATCGCTCTTTAGGTATCGATGTCATTGTTGATGTTTTCGTTGGTCCTGTTTTTGCTGTTGTTTTGTTGTTTTCGTTGATACTGTTGCTGTTGTTACTGTTATTGTGGCTGTTGTTATTATTGTTGTTTTTGTTTATACTGTTCCGACTATTATTGTTATTGTCATTGTTATTGTCGTTCTCGACCTTACCGCTGTTATTTGTGTTGTTGCTGTTGTTATTGATGGTGTTGTTGTTGGTGTTGTTTGTGTTAGGAAAATTTGGTAATTTTAAATCTGTAACAATATCATTAAAAATGATATTGTTTCTCTTTTCCTTCGTAATTTTGTTTCTCTTTCCTTCGTAATATTTTCTTTTATATTTACCTTCGCTAGAACGCTATCTTGTTGATATGTTGACAAAGTCTCCCTCTCTCTGTGTTGTCTGACAGCGCTCTCTCTCTTTCTTAGTGTTGAAAGAAATTGTTTTCAAATAATATTTTCATTATTAGGTGGGTCACTTCTAAACTTTTATCAAGTTTACAACTTGAATAAAAGGTTTAGAACGGTTGAAAACGAGGGAAACTGTTGAAAAGAAACTGGAGGCGATAATAAGCGTGGCTTCACCTTCATTAATAATGATAAGAAGAGATTTAGGGATGGTTACGCACAAGGTGGATAGAGTGTTATGGAATCGCTCCCGTAAGTTTTTGACTTTTTACATATTAAAAGCAATTGGGATAGAATAATTCTTATTACAAATGGTACATAAGACACCAGTCTTAACTCTCAGGAAGTGAGGACGCATAACACTATGGCATAGGTCTCCAATATTTAATATTTAATTTTGTAACAGAAATGTTATAGTAAAAAAAGAAAATGGTTACAAATGGTCACAAATGGAAGAAAGCAACAGCCAAATAATTTCACCACCAACACCACCAGCGCCGCCGCCACCTCCACCACTACCACAAAAAATGTAGGTAGATACAAATCAACAGCAGCAACAACACCATCACTACAGTACTACTATCCCATCACCACCGTCACCACTGCATCATCGCTACCACCATATTCCCTCACTACCTCCTGTTAAGAGAGGGAAGGTAGTAGTGCCACTACACATGACTAGAAACAAGGAAGTCAACAAAAGATATAAATAGACTCATTTAGTGCCCCGGTCAAACAGGTAACAACAACACCATAATAATTATTATTGTTGTATCTCTAAACTCTCTCAAAATATTTGGTTTAAACGATGTCAAATCTTAATAATAATAATTGGTTCTACTTTTGGCACAGGGCCAGCAATTATCCAATGCATTACTGGTACTTTATTCTATCGACCCCGGAAGGATGAAAGGCAAAGTTAACATCGGCGGGATTTAATAATGATAAGCAATAAGTCGAAACATTACAGAACAGAACACAGACAACAACAAACGCAACAGCAAAAGAAAACCAATTTTCGACAGTTTTGAACGCAACAAACCCTACTTCCCTCGTAGCTAAAATAAAAAAACAGCAGCAGCAACAACAACAACACTAGTATCCGATGTTACTGGCCTTAAAAAACAAAAGGAAAAAAAAAAAAGAAAGAAATCAGACATTCAAACATTACAATGAAACTTGTGTTTATTTTTTTAAGTTTTTATCTATTTATTTGTTTATTTATTTATGTTCGTCTAAAGCGTGATAGCGCCACGCTAACTAAACTAATCGGGGTGATGACATCACCGGTGGTGATGAAATCACCGGTGTTTATGTAACCATACATTCACCAATATTCGATATGATTGTTTAAATGTCGAAGCTAAACAGTTCGAATAACGGTGAAAAGGAGACTGGAACGTCATGCGAAAGACTCTCACCCAGCAAGTGTCCCTGGCCCAGCAGCAGGGACCTGGCTGTCATCAAAATACTGCTGGTGTTAGAGGAAGAAGAAGAAGGAAAGAGACAAGAACCAACTGGACGAAAGAATTGAATAGAACTGTTATGCAATGTTACCTGAAGAGTAACCCCATGGAAAAAGGCTATAGGAAACGGATGCATAACATCTGGAACGAGATAGGTCTATTTAAATTAGATGAATAAAAATTAGCCGGGCAGGCTCCGGTAATAAGAACTAATGGATGGATAAGCGAGTTGTAACTGGAGGAACTGAGCAGAGAGATTAAGTTGTAATTGGCGTGTGGAGTATGTCAGGCAAACGAGCCAGTGGGACATGAAGGTGAAGAGGTTGAGAGAACCGAGGAACCTCCGAAGCAGACAATGATCTGAATGCTGAAATAAATAATACCTGGAACAAAGATACGGCCATTGAGGAGATGAATGCTGAAGGGCTAGGACAAGATTTGGTTGATATCCTAAACTTAGTGGTAGAAGAAATGAACAATGATAGTGGGAAACCCATGAATCTAAGATTTGTAGACAGGAAAAAGTTAAAAGAAACAACAGCTAAGGTAAACAAAGTCATCCCATACTTTGATGCGAGGAACCTTTACTAATGCAACAATATCCCCAAAGCAACCACAAATGCGGTGGGGAAATTACTTGGCATAATAAACGAGAGGAAATAACTAACAAGAAAGATCAGAACATTGCTGGAAGAAACGACTGAATGGTCAAATCAAGGAAATGAGAAAAGACATTGGAAAGCTTGAGTCCTTACTGAATGGGACATTACAAAGCATAGACACTAAAGATAGATTGGAAATAAAATACAAAACTAGGGGGAAAAAGCTAAATGTTATCATAGAGGAACTGAAGCAACGCATTGTAGCAAAATTGTGCAAAGATTAAGCGGCTTGAATGGAAATAAAGAGGCAACGACGTGATCCCTGAGGTGGAACGTACTAAGACATTTTGGAGAGGAATATGGAAGCAGGATGTTGAACATAATGGTCACGCAGTGTGGATTGAGACAGTTCAAAAGAAGATTAGTAAACATCACACCAACAACCTGATTTGAGTATCACAGTTGGAACTCTTAAAGGGCAGGCCAAAAGTCTAACCAACTGGAAATCACCAGGCCCAGATGATGTGCAAGGGTATTGGATTAAAAACATCACATCCCTCCACCCAAAACTGACATGTTCAATGACTGCTCTATGGGGGTGATGTACCAGAGTGGTTGACAAAAGGTACCACAGTTCTGGTAATGAAAGACCGAATCAAGTGTAATGATGTTACCGACTATAGGCCCATCACATGTCTGTCCGTAATGTTGGAACTGTCAACAAGCATTTTGTCTGAGGAAATCCACCATCACCTCCACATAAACAACTTGCTACCAGGCGGACAGAAAGGATGCCGAAAGAAGTCCCATGGTACAAAATACCAGTTACTTATTGATAAGATGGTAATGGGGAATTGCAAGAGGAGGAACACTGGTCTTCCCTTGGGATGGATAGATTACAAAAAGTCATTCGACATGGTACCACATTCTTGGATAACCAAAAGCCTAGAGATCTTCAAGGTGGCAAATAACATCAGACAGTTGTTGATCAAAAGTATGAAGTCCTGGGAAACAGATTTAACATCGGGTGGAGAATCCTTGGGAGGCGTAAAGATCAAGAGAGGTATCTTCCAGGGAGATAGTTTGTCCTCTCTGCTGTTTGTCCTTGCACTGATAATCCTGACCGTTATATTGAGAAAAGTGAGAGCAGGATACAAGTTGGGAGAGCTTACCATCAACCATCTCCTCTTCATGGACGATCTTAAACACTTTGGGAAGAGCGAGAAGGAGTTGGATGTACTTGTTGACATTGTCCGTATTTTCAGCAATGATATATGTATGGAATTTGGTATTAATAAGTGTGGAGTCCGTGTGATGAAGTAGGGTAAATTGAGCAGGATCAACGGAATCCAGGTACCAACAGGTGAGATGATAACGGAAATTGACACTGAGGAGGGATACAAATATTTAGGTGTTCTGGAGGCAGATGACATCAAGAATTAAAAAAATGAAGGAATTGATAATATCTGAGTACATAAGGGGTGTAAGGAGCGTATTAAAATCACATCTAAATAGTAGAAATGTCATAAGTGCATTAAATTCACGAGCAGTGTCTATTATTAGGTACAGTGCGAGAATTTTGAAATGGAATGTTGCTGAACAAGAATAAATGGATAGGAAGACTAGGAAGCTATTGACTATCTACAACATCTTCCACAAGAGGAGTGATTTCGACAGACTATACTTAAAGAGATCTGAAGGTGGAAGAGGTCTTATCAGCACAGAGGACTGTGTTCAGATGGAGAAAAAGAACCTGCACAAATACGTGACTGACAGTAGAGAGACAATGCTCAAAATTGTACTAAAGGAGAAGACAATAGACCAGGGGATGACCAAGGAGGAAATAACAACCAGGAGGAGGAGCAACCTTCATAAAAAATCCCTTCATAGTACCTTCTTTAGGAAAACCGAATTTAGAGATCCACAGACATGGAACTGGTTACAAAGAGGAGACCTTTAAAAAGCTACAGAAGGAATGCTAATGGCTGCGCAAGAGCAAGCCGTCAGAAGGAAGTGGGTTAAAAACCATATTTACAAGGAAGAGAATAGCTCGCTGTGTAGGATCTGTGGAGAGAGAGAGAGGAGTCTGTGGCTCACAATGTATTCGAGTGTAAACACCTAGCCCAGGCTATAAAGACGGGAGACATGATGTGATGGGCAGGGTGATCCACTAGCACATATGCAAAGTAAACAATTTACCACATCCTGAGAATTGGTATAAACATAAGTCAGAGACTGTCATAGAAAACGATCAGGTGAAGGTGCTATGGGATTTTAGGATACAAACGGACAAGAAATTAGAACACAATAGGCCTGACCTGGTGGTTATGGACAAGGAAAAAGATCGTGCCTGATTCTAAATGTAGCCTGCCCATTTGACACGAGAGTGCAAGAAAAGGAGAGGGAGCCAACTAACCGATACCAGGACTTAAAATTTGAGGTAAAAAGTCAAGGTCGTCCATGAAGTCAAGGTCGTCCCGATTGTCATAGGCGCATTAGGTACTATCCGAAAGAGTTTCCAAAGATGGTTAAAGAAGATTAGTCCAGCCCCGCTTTTTGGAACACTTCAAAAGGCATGCTTGCTTGGAACAGCAAGAACCCTCTGATACGTCCTCAATATTTTAGGCTGCATTTGGCGGCTTGATATTCATTTCAACAATCTTTCCAGTTAAATAACATCAATGACTGAGACTCAAAGAACAATAATAATAACAATAATTGTTTCTACTTTTGGCACAAGGCCAGCAATTATCCAGTGCATTACTGGTACTTTATTTTATCGACCCTGTAAGGATGAAAGGCAAAGTTACCCCGGCGGGATTTGAACTCAGACCATAAAGACGTAATAAAATGAAAATAAAAAGGGGAAGAAAAATTAATTTTGAAACATGTTTATTCAGAGAAGAGAGTACATTTCTCTGTCCATCCTACTCTGAGTATAGCTTGGTTGGGACTGGTAGTAGGAAAAGTTGGATGAAGGAGGGGAGAGGCCCTATGAGGAGTGGATACATGTTCCAGCTGGGAATGGTGTGAAATGCCGGGTGACCTTAGATTTGATCGGGAGTGGGGTTGATTGCTTCTAAAAATATCTATCTTGGTATTTTTTCTTAGAAGAAATCATCAACGTTGACCTAGATTTTCTACCAAAGATGAAGATAAGCGTTATTGAGACACTAATTCCATCCCAAGTAGAAATTTAAGGCTGGGTGGGGGTGATTGTTTCTAAAAAAACATCTATCTTTGTATTTTTTCTTAGAAGAAATCATCAAAATTAACCTATATATATAATGCCAATCATTATAAGCTTGACACTTACTGACATGCAAAAACACACAAATATATATGAATAAGGAAAAAAACTGAAAAGGTTTACCGGGAACACTACTCACGACCAGGATCGGACTTCACACCTGGATCAACACTGCCTGAGATTCCTCCAGCTAGGCCACCGAGACAGCTACAAAGGTATAATGAAAATTAATAATTATAAAACTACTTAAATGAAAGTTAAAAAGATGTAGTGTCGTTCATGATTTTCCTAGTGTATGATTCATATTTAGGGTGAACTTGTCAATCATTTGGCTCTTTGGTAACAACCTATCATTCCTATGTGTGTTAACTGTTGAATTCATTTAATCTAATTATTTTCACAAATAAATGTTATATATATATATGAACAAAAGATTTTGAAACTTTCAGAGAACGTGAAATTTCTAAATCACCATGCTTAGTCTTCAAAGCCACAATCATTTGTAAGCATAGTAATTTTCTTGTTATTTTCTGAAATAGAAGTTCAATAAAATGTAGTTAAATAGAATAATGACTAAAAATACATGTCCTCAAACAGCGTCCGCATCCTTTATATATATATAATATATATATATATATATATATATATATATATATATATATATATATATATATATATATATATATCATCTCAGTGTGTTTGGCCCTTAACGTATGTTGTAGCTCTGATTCATATGAATCATCGAGCGCTTGCCACACATCTCGGAGGTTGATTTTCGTTAATTCCTGAGCTGAAATACGATTCTCGATAATTTATATATATATATATATATATATATATATGTGTGTGTGTGTGTGTGTGTATATGTATGTATGTATACGCGCGCACACACACACACACACACACACACACACACACACACACACACACACACACACACATATATATAAATATATATATATATATATATATATATTGAAAGTACATGAATCAAAGTTCTGTTTAAATCATTTATTTGCTTACAATTGTTTCTTCCAAACCAAAATTTGGATTCTTCGGACCAATTATTCAGTGATTTTATACATACATGACCTCCTTTTCAACACAAG
Source organism: Eledone cirrhosa (assembly GCA_964016885.1). NCBI lineage: Eukaryota > Metazoa > Mollusca > Cephalopoda > Octopoda > Eledonidae > Eledone > Eledone cirrhosa. The sequence continues at coordinate 65,917,599 of OZ024740.1, read as the reverse complement.
AGACATATAGAAACATATGTATATATTGATCCACAGTGGGTTGACATCCATTATAAATAATATAGCATGGCAATATACATACAAAGATTACAGTCATATTAAAGGACAAAATTAAAGTTAAAATTAAAATTTAAATTAAAATTAAAATTAAAATAAAACATTGGCAGTTTATGAAGATAAAGCAAGAGTATAGTTTGGAGTAGCCAGTGTATGCAACAGTCACACGTGAGGCATGCACGCGTGTCCTATTTATAGATGATTATAGTGCAGCAGATTGTTACATGTAATATGACTGTAATCTTTGTATGTATATTGCCATGCTATATTATTATAATGGATGTCAACCCACTGTGGGTCAATATATACATATGTTTCTATATGTGTCTTGTGTTGAAAAGGAGGTCAAGTCTGTATAAAATCACTGAATAATTGCTCCGAAGACCCCAAACCTCGGTTTGGAAGAAACAACTGAAAGCATATAAATGATTTAAACAGAACTTTCATTCATGTAATTTCTATATAACTGCTCTGTAAAACAACTGATGATGTTACATTGAGCTATTTATCTTACTGGTAATAAGATGGTAATAAATTACTGTCCTTCACTATTTAGGGTTTAAAATATATATAACTATAAAGGTTTTAGTATATACATAAGCATAAATAGTATCCTTAATACTATATATATATATATATACATTTTGTATATATATGTGTGTGTATGAACGCCTACAGTTTTGAAAGAGATGTCAACATGAATAGACCTGTTATTTTTGTCTAAAGACATTTTTTCCAATTCCAACCCGCCCGTCCCCTCAATCTATTTTATTTCTCATTCTTTCTTCTTATGCAGGACTAGCGTCCGAAACGTTAAGACCCTCTTCCTGCTATATCGGGATTTAACCTAATATACACCTTCTATATACTGTACCGATTGTGTTGTTATTTCTGTTTACCTTTTACATATATATATATATATATATATAAGTATGTATGTATACGTACATACATATATGTATACAGATGTACAGTAATATGTATATGTATACATACATGCACACATATATATATGTACGTAAGGGTTTACCGAATATTTATTATAATGTTCGGTTTGTTTGTAAACAAACAAATGGTGCGCCCAGCCGACTATCTCACTCGATACGCAAATTAGGCTCCTCAGCCGTTAATATGCTTTAAGAAAGTATATACTTTGAGACGTTCAATCATCTGGCAGGAAGGTATACGATGCTGACGATAGCTAATAAGCTTGAAACTAGTACACCTTTCCTGTTTCAGGGTTGAACAAAAAGGCAACGATGGTTTCCTGAACACTTTACGGCGTAATTCGGGCTGTTTATTTGTTTACAAACAAACAGAACATTATAATAAATGTTCGGTAAACCCATACGTACATATATATATGTATATGTGTGTGTGTATATATATATATATATATATATATATATATATATATATATATATATATATATATATAAATGGATAAAATGAAACGAAATTTCAATTATCACTCTTAGTACGGCTGTTACTTAAATATAAGTATGTATACGTACATACATATATGTATACAGAGGTACAGTAGAATGTATATATATACATACATGCACACATATATATATATATGTGCGTAAGGATTTAGCGAACATTTATTTTAATGCTCGGTTTGTTTGTAAACAAACATCCCGAATTAAGCCGTACGGTGTTTAGCAACCATCGATGCCCTTTTATTCAACTCTGACAAAGGTACGATGTACTAGTTTCAAGCTTATTAGCTATCGTCAGCACGGTATACCTTCCTGCCAGATGATTGAACAAACCGAACATTATAATAAATGCTCGGTAAATACATACGTACCTATATATCTGCATGTATGTATATATATGCATACTACTTTTATGTCTGTATACATATATGTATGTACGTATACATACTTATATATATATATATATATATATATATATATATATATATATATATATATATATACATACTAGATGCGAACGGTATTTGAGAACACATGTAATTTTAATTATTATTTATTGGACTTAGGGTGGTGGATTGGCACTATCGGTAGAGGGTCGGAGGCCATGCTTTGACGCATAGAGTTACGGCCATTGCCATTCTGAGTTCAAATCCGGTCGAGGTTAACTTTCCCTTTCATCCTTATGGAGGGGGGGGGGGATAAAATAAAGTACCAGTTATACACTGGGTAACTGCTGGCCTTGTGCCAAAGTAGAAACATTTATTTTATTGGACTAATTATTATTGAACTTCCATTTCAAAAATAACAATGAAAATGACTATGCTAAGCATGGTGATTTATACATTTCTCAATTTCTGAAAGTTTCAAGATGTTTTGTCACAAGATTCGGTGTGAGTAAATAAAAGAATTGGTTTACAGATAGTGACACATCTACATATGACTTTAATGATATGAGTTCTATGTAAATAGAACTCATTACATTAATTAACATCTATTCATAGAACTCATATCATTAAGATCATATATAGATATGTCACTATCTGTAAACCAATTTTTGTATTTCATCTGATGAGTCCGTACCAAATTAATGGTACCCTTGAAATATATATAATAAAATAAATATGGTTTTATAAAGATAGTTTCCATTTATTAATATTATTGATATTATACTCCAGAAGAAACATGTTGAGTGCTTCTAATCTGTTATAAATTAATTTGTTGAATAATCAACAAATTAAATAACAGATTGTTTATATATGTATATATATATATATATATATATATATATATATATATATATATATATATATATATATATATATATATATATTTATATGTATATATATAGGTACATCTTACCTATCCGCTTGTAGAGCTGTATTTATATGACTGTGTATATATGTATATTTATATGACTGTGTTTATGAGTACATGGATGTACGCATATGTATATGTGTGTATATGTGTATGTATGTGTATGTATATATATATATATATATATGTATATATATATATATATATATATTTATATATATATGTATATATATATATTTGTATATATTTGTGTATGTGTGTGCGTGTGTAAATGTATATATATATATATAAATATGTATATGTGTATATGTATATATATATATATATGTTGGTGTGTATCTATGTATTTTATATTCTGTGTATATATATATATGTGTATATATGTGTTTTTAGTTATTTATATTTATATGTCTGCATATGATTGTCTAAAAATTGCTAAACACAGAAGGCAGTGTCACTCAATTTAAAATACATGTTGTCTCTATCATTTCGTCCGAGACCAAGTGAAAATGAAATAAATATGTGTAACGGTAAATTTACAAATTCAAATTACCACATCAATATTAATATTAATAATAAAGATATAGAGAGAAACAGAGGAAGGAGGACAGATGGAAAGGAGGGGAGGAGGAAAGACGAAAGAGAGAAATAAAATACAAATAAATATGTAACCGGCAAATTTACGAGTTGAAACTATCACATCAAAAAATTATTAATAATGGAGATACTGATAGAAAGAACAGAGGGGGGGGGGGGGTGTGATAGAAATAGTTAATGTAGAGAAAAGAAAGAAAGAGGAAGAAAGAAACACAGAAAGAGGCAGAGAAAGATGAAGAAGAAGAAGGAGAAAGGAAAAAAAAGAAAAAGAAATAGAAGGAAGAAGACCGGGAGATTATTACAGCTAAATATTACGCAATCATGTTCAATAAATGAAAGAAAGAAGAGAACAGACGTGCGAACGGATGAGTTTTTGTTGTTAAATATAGGCAGAAATAGAATGGAGAGAAGGCGGAAGAGGAGCAGATAGATGAATATACGTTAATTCAAGAATGAGTGCGAGCGAAAATAGAGATATAAGAATAGAAACAAATAAATAAATAAATTAAATAATTAATAGAAAAAAAAAAAAAGCGTAAAAAAATTAAAAAAAAAAATTAAAATAATAAATAATTAATAAAAAAGTAAATAAATAAATAAATAAATAGGTAGATGAGTAAAAAAGTAAGTTACACCTATTGTTATATCAAATGGTATAGTATTTGAAAAGTAGAGATGAGAATCGATAAATAAATAAATGTGTTGAAGAGACTAATAAGAATAATATTAATATTATTAATGTTATTGTGAATAGTTATTGATGATTGTTAGATATGGGTAGATGTTAATTTGAAAATATGATCCGTAGAGAGTCGGACGCCTTGCTTTCCAGCATAGTTACGTCCCTTTACGTCTGAGTTCAAATCAGGCCGAGGTTTACTTTGCCTTTCATCCTTACGGGGTCGATAAAGTAAAGTACCAGTAATGCCCTGATAATTGCTGGCCTTGTGCCTAAAGTAGAAACAATTATTGGATATATTTATGTGTGTATTGGATATTTTAATAAGTAAATTAACTAGTTTAAGATGCATTACATGATAAGATAAAACGATCGAGATGAAATACGTTTAGAGAAAGGCAAAGACAAATGGTAAAAGATAGAGGTGTATAAGATGAGGATTGTAAATACAGTAGGTTCTGATGTTGGTCTTTGTTAATTATAATGGTGACGATGCTGCTGATAATGTGATATCGAAGTAGATTCTAGTGGTATAAAAGGGATAAGGAATAGAAAAGATGGAATTAAGATAGTCTAAAGTTCTCGAATTTCGTTGCTGATTTGTGCCGACAAAAAATAGTTCGTTCAATTCTACTGTTAAGAAGGGCTTTGCTGAAATTAAGAATTTGGAAAAGTTCCATATTACAGAGCCTGCAATAGACATACTTCTGACAATATTGACCAACTGATCTCGTATTCAATGCTTTCATTCTTGAGTTGCCAGATTTTGTTTGCGAGAGTTGTTGTATTTGAGAGATTCTTATTAATCATAGAATGTCTGTGCACGTATCACCTTTTTTTTTCATTCACCAGCTGTGGAACCAATGTAATAACATGCCAGGCCACCTGAATTTATCGTACATAGATATACCAAATTTTTTTCTAGGCATCTGTTTTGTAACGGGCATTTGTCAGGTAAGTGGCAGTTACATAAAGATGCTTTCATATGCGGCGGTTCTAATATATGATTTTGTATATTGTTATGTATGGGCTGCGAATTAGGTTTGTTGATGTATTGTGGTGGTGTGCTCCGGTGTGTGTTTGGTTGCGATGATATAATATGCATATGTTCTGTATTTGATGAAATGGTATTTATTTGCCGGCTACTTGAATTATAAATTCCTTTGTAGTTGATTTTGTGAATGTGCGATTCTATGTTGTTGTCAGTGGAGTATGATAGTTTGATAGTTGTTCTATTAAATATTTTATGATATTTATGAATTTTAGGGAAGTGTTTGTCAACTAATTTAAAGAAAGTGAAAGGAAGCTTAGTTTTAATAGAGAAGTTAATCATTGGATTGAACCATAAGTGGTTTCTATTTCTGCATCTTCTATGGTAACTAGGGGTTTTTATATTAGCATTCTGTTCATTTAAATGACGTGTATGCTGCCAATTTCTGCGTTTAGTCCTAGGTTTATTGTTTCTATGGGTGTGGAAATTATTATTAACATTAAGTGTGTTGCTTTTTTATGTATCTGGTATGTATTTGAGTCGCTCTTTATGGCCTGCCTTCAGTAAAGCTAAGTTGTAGTAGCTAGCGGGTTCGTTAAAAATGTCCTGGTTAGAAGATAGGCACGACATTCTAAGGAATATACTATGTGCTATGGAGTTAATAACGGATCTAGGGTGGTTAGAGTTATAGTCAATGTAAGCTAAATTTTCAGTATTCTTATGGAAGGGTTCCATTAGTCCTGAGTTAAAGTTAAACAATACGTCCAAGAAGTTGACTCTTTTAGCGTAGGGTTTAAAAGTAATACTAAGGCCTAAATCCTTAAAAAATTATCTAATCTTTTTCCTTAATCTTTCTAAGTTCTGGCTATTTAAGTTTCTAGCTAAAAGTAATGTATTGTCCCTATAGATTCCGCAATGTAGGTTATCAAATTCTCTATGTAAGAAATATGCTATATAAGTTCCAACCAAGTCTCTGATTTGGGCTGAGTCGTTTGATCCTATAGTTATATCAAAGTTATCCAGTCTATTTTTTCGCTCCCAGTAGCTATTGTCGAATTTAATGACTGTTTTTCTAGCGGCTAGTATTATTTTAATTTCATCTGATGAAAGATCAGAGTTTTTTTACGCAAAGGATAGTGCCTTATTAAGGGTAACAGGGGAGATAGAACAGTAGTAGTCATTAATGTCAAATTGTATAAAGTCGGACGATTCTCTATTGTCTAAAGTATTGAACCAATCTATTGCATCATTTGTGTCACCCCAGAGTTTGATTATTAGCTGTTCCTTAATTTGTGGTATTATTCTATCTAGTACAAACCTGCTAATTCTGCCTATATCTGATTTTGAAGGACATATTAATATAATAGTAAGGTTAGTTTCAAAGTTACATTTATGATCCTTCAGAATAAAAGTGGATTCATACGGGGTCAGAGGTTCGGTTCTATAGGATATTTTAAGTTTATTTACTATGCTAAGACCTTCTATGTCAATGCTAAGGAGTGCAGACTCTGTAGTTTTCCTGTATGTTTTATGTAATTCCCGGCATATAAAGTTGTTGTTTTTATTAAGGCTCATGGTGTATACGTTAGATGTTTTATCTGTCGTTACAATGATACCATTGGTGGCACGTAATTTACTTATAAGTGCATTGATATTATTTTGCAGTTTGTTGTGATGGGTTCGTTTTTAGAATTTAATATCTTTTATCATGTTCATGAGATCAAGTTCAAAAGCATCAAGATGTGGGTTGCCCTGGTAGATCTGTTACTTCTATCACTATTATTATATCCTTTATCGCAATGATATGCTTTCCATCTGATTCTGCAGATAAAATCGTTAGTTCTTTGTATCATACCGAACATATATTCCTTATGTGTAGGTATAGGAATGTTTTTTAGGGACATTCCTATATAGTGTTTTTCCATGTTAGTGCCGTGCGTTACATTGGTTGCTCAAACTAATGGGAGCTTGGCATATAAGATAACAAGATATCGTTAAAGGTAATCCGATTAGAGGTTGTGAAAACTTCTTATCATGAACAGTTTAAGCGTTGTAAGACTCAACAAGAGGTTTACGTGGATGACGAGTTTATGACCTCACTTGTAGCCCTGTGTAAGTATATCTTGGAGTAATACAATTGAAAAATTGAAGAATAACATGGTCGACAGTACAAACAAGGAAATTTATTTACAGTCTAACAATTGTTTCTATTATAGAATTCACTTAAAATTGCTAAACACAGAAGGCAGTGTCACTCAATTAAAAATACATGTTAACCTCTATCATTTCGTCAGAGAACAAGAGAAAATAAAATAAATATGCGTAACGGTATATTTACAAATTCAAATTACCACATCAATATTATTACCTTCTGTGTTTGGCAATTTTTAGACAACTCTATCATAGAAACAATTGTTAGACTGTAAAAAATGTCCTTGTTTGTACTGTCGACCATGTTATTCTTCAATTTTTCAATGTTATTATTCCAAGATATACTTACACAGGAATACAAGTGAAGTCATAAACTCGTTATCCACGTAAAGCTCTTGTTGAGTCTTACAACGCCGTACGCTTAAACTATTCATGATAAGAAGCTTTTACAACCTCTCATCGGATTACCTTTAACGATATCTTGTTATCTTATATATATATATAAAGAAAGTTATATATATATATATATATATATATATATGGTTGGTTTTCGCTTTTCGCTTCTGTGTCTTTTATATCGGTAATCTAATTTATTCGGTCCTCAATGTTGCCATTGACTGACCTAAGAGAAGTATAAATAAATAAATAAATAGATAAATAAATAAATAAATACATACACAAGCACAATAACAACTAACACATATAAACACACACTAGTAAATATAGAATACATTAACCGATACACAGTCACCCAATCACGAACACACATCAAACAAAACACTATACACACACGCAAACGCATGAGCAAAGAAGACAAAATAAAATAAACAAACAAAAAAAAATAAAAAAATATATAAACAGACTAAATAATGATGGCGTAGACATACAATTTAACGGGAGGAAACAACAGCACCACTGACGATGTTGCAGATGTGCAACGAAAGAACTTTGATAAACTATATATATGTGTTTGTGTCTATATTGTATCTGTATTATTTTTAACCGTTGGTCAGTCAATGGCAACATTGAGGACCGAATAAATTAGATTACCGATATAAAAGACACAGAAGCGAAAAACGAAAACCAACCAAACAGTGAGTGTGTTCTGTTATTAATTCTGGCAATATTACACAAATATGAACCTCCCCAAGTATAACAATATTTGTTTCGACACACGATTTCATATACAAATCCGCTCAAAACTAATGCATCGCCGTGATGGCATTAGCTTGTGCCAAGCTGAAAGGTTATTGAAAGACACTCTTTTCTGTTATATAAAAATTACAATAACAACAGAACAAATCCGCTTCTTAAAACACTGTGTTTCCTCCAAAGTATACACAACAAACATATCAAAACAAGTAAATAATTTATTATTGAACAAAACGCAAGCTGAACAACTAAAACACAATAAAAGTTAATATGAAAAGAACAACATACACAAAAGTCAACCAACTTTACAGACAGAAATGCATTAACGGTAAGGAAGTCCAAAATCTCACGACACCAAACGAGAGGGATAACTTCATGAGCGTCATCGGACGTGAAACGAAATACGCCCCAAACGAATGCAATAGGCATTTCAATAAGGAATTAGAATGGATGAATAAGAAAAAAATACAAGAAAGGAAAATAGAATATTCTCAAAAATACCCAGATAACATCAACAATATACCGTATGACTGATGTAAAACTACCGGAAGAATTTACCAATAACCACACAGTAAATATTTATGGGAACACTTTAATCAGTGAACAAGAACAACAAATCCTGCAGCTACCACCAAAATTTGCCATCTACAAAAAGATTAACCCTATTGAGTGCAAAACGGAACTGGAAAAAAGTTTCACAAAAATACGTTGGAATGCAAAAGTAAACAACAACAACAACAGCAACAACAATAACGGTAGTAGTAATATAAACAATAACTCTGAGTATAGAAATAACAGCCATAACAATAACAATAGCAGGAGAGTGAGAAATAATAATAATGGTAATAATACTAACGATAGACAGAACAACAACAACAACCACAATGATAATAATAATAGAAACATTAACCACAGACACAGAGCAGCGACCACAGTAGTAATAACGGTAACAATACGAACAACAACAATAACCACAGTGGTAATAATGGAAATAATACATGTAGCAACATTAATGATAGACACAACAAAAACAAGTAACATAATACAAGTAACAACAACAATAACAGTAACAAAAACAATCACAGCAACAATACATCTAGCAATCATAACAACAATACATCTAACAATCACAGCAACAATACACCTAGCAATCATAACAACAATACATCTAACAATCACAGCAACAATACATCTAGCAATCATAACAATAATAATAATGCTAATGATAGGAACAACAACAACCACCATAATAACAATAATAGCAACACACACAATTATGACGATAGATATAATTGTTTGTACTTTAGGCACAAGGCCAGCAAATACCCAGTGCATTACTGGTACTTTATTTTATCGACCCCGTAAGGATGAAAGGCAAAGTCAACCTCGGCGGGATTTGAACTCGGATCGAAAAGGGACGTAACTATGCTGGAAAGCATGGCGTCCGAATCTCTACCAATACTGCCAATCCACCGCACTATGACGATAGATATAATGACAACCCCTTAGAGAAACTATTTTTCAACCCAGCTGACAAAACATATAAGATGGGTAATATCTATCCTACGAGGTTACTCTTTAATAAAAGAGTTTGCATACCACAACAAATAGATGACGAGACAGAGGCACAGTTCACCATAGCTAGAAATAAGATTAGACAAGTAGTAGACCGGTATACTAAGAGACAGAGCAGACCAGAGGCCCAACAACTTGGAAGGAAACCTGTAGAAGGCTTGGTTAGCCTCAAGCAGCGCACAAGGGATGGTGAGGTAGTGTGTCTACCCACAGATAAGTCTGGTAGGATGTCAATAGATAGCATGCCGAACTACATCAAGGATATGCAACCCCACATCACCAACACGAGCGAAATTGCACAGCAAACACATGATGGGAGATAGAAAATCCTCATCGCTCACATGATGATGTGGACTGACATCCTAAAGCCAAGCAGACGTACTGCCAACAACTGCCAGGCGTCTAACAATGGCATACCACACTTGTATGGGCACCGCAAAGACCACAAGACAGTCGACGACCCGACAACAGGGCCACCAACAAGACCCGTATGCGGAGCTAATATAGCTAGCAACTACAGGATCTCCTACTTAGTCTCAATGGTTATATGCCCCATAATCAAGATGTCCCCAGATGTATGTGACAGTACAGAGGACCCCCTCAGCAGAATCAGTGAGTGCAACAAAAATAGGAACCTATCCAACTGCATAATAGGCAGCATGGATGTGGTATCACTGTACCCATCCATTAACATGGATTTTGCTGTGGAAAAATCTGTGGAGATGATCATTGAGAGTGAGGTGGAGTTCTGCGACGTCGACACAGACTAACTGGGCCTCCTACTTAGACTTGCCTACGACACTGACTACCTAGACAGCCATAACCTTAGACCCATAATAGGTAGACCCCCCACCATAACCTCAATGGCAAAAAAGACTCCCATGGAAAGGTGGATTGGGTGGACCAATGCTATACGGGCCCCCAAAAACAATGATCAGGTAAGAAAAATGATCGCACATGCAATAGGGGCTAGTATCAAAACTACCCTAAAGGGCCACATATTCAAGTTCAACGAGAAGATCTACACCCAAAATGAGGGAGCAGCCATTGGCGTCAGCATAGCTGGTGTTGTTGACAACCTTTTATTGGTATGGTGGGAAAGGAGACTTAAAGATCTCCTTAATGAAAGCTCCATAGACCTCATCATGTACTCTCGTTACGTAGACGATATCAATATAGTTATAAGAACATCCCCACTAGAGAGCACTAACAAGTTTGATTTAGAACGTAGCACAATGGAAAGCATCCAGCAGATAGCTAATTCTATACACCAGAGTATAACTGTAACTATCGACTACCCTTCCAAATACCCTAACAATAGACTACTTGTATTAGACACGGAGTTCTGGATTAACACTATAGACGAGAGAGCCCACATCCTCACTCACACTATGCTAAACACATGGCCTCCAAATACCTGATACTCAAAAACTCAGCAATGTCCAGTAGTGCTAAGTTTAATATTCTGATCGCAGATTTGGTATGAGTGATGAAGAATGTATCTCGCATGTGCGACCCAACAGAAATGGAAAGACGCATCCAACACTTCATCAACCGCATGCAGTTCTCTGGCTACAACCAAAGAGACAGAGGCAGAGTATACGAAGGAGCCATGGAGAAGTATAAGACCCTCATAGAACTGGACATGAAAGGAATTTGCCCATTATACAGGAGCAAATCATGGAATAGCTTAGATAGGGCTAGACATAAGATAGGGAAAGCCACCTCATGGTACGACAACCAGAGATACCAGAGTGTCATGTTTGTGGACGCCACCCCTGGAGGGAAATTAGCTAACCAGTGTGGAAAGGCCCTGAGGAAGACCCACTTAACGATTAAGGTGGTAGAAAAGCCAGGAACTACCATAAAATCCCTGATCAGCAAAACCTACCCTTTTAAGAAAACCCACTGTACTAATAGGAAATGTATCATATGTAAGGTAAACCCCCGGATAAACTGTAAAACTAGAAACGTAGTCTATAGCATAAGATACACAGAGGGTACTTTCAGAAACATGACAACAACATACATAGGCGAGACAGCTCGTAGCATAGATAAAAGGATAGAGCAACACTGGGGGAAACTAAAAGGACGAAAAAACGGGTCAGTACTATACGAACATGCCAGACAACAACACGACGGTAACATAGACAACATAGAAATTAGAATAATATCTAAACATAGAAATGACCCAGCAGATTGGCAAATCAGAGAGGCCAGTGAAATAGAACTTAGAAGGCCAAGACTAAACACAAAGAATGAATGGAATAACAACAACACCCAAACAAAAAAAACTGACCTAAGAGAAGTATAAATAAATAAATAAATAGATAAATGAATAAATAAATACATACACAATCACAATAACAACAAACACATATAAACACACACTAGTAAAGATAGAATACATTAACCGATACACAGTCACCCAATCACGAACACACATCAAACAAAACACTATACACACACGCAAACGCATGCGCAAAGAAGACAAAATAAAATAAACAAACAAACAAATAAATAAATAAATATATAAACAGACTAAATAAAGATGGCGTAGACATACAATGTAACGGGAGGAAACAATAGCACCACTGACGATGTTGCAGATGTGCAACGAAAGAACGTTGATAAACTATATATATGTGTTTGTGTCTATATTGTATCTGTATTATTTTTGACCGTTGGTCAGTCAATGGCAACATTGAGGACCGAATAAATTAGATTACCGATACAAAAGACACAGAAGCGAAAAGCGAAAACCAACCAAACAGTGAGCGTGTTCTGTTATTAATTCTGGCAATATTACACAAATATGACCTTCCCCAAGTATAACAATATTTGTTTCGACACACGATTTCATATAAAAAACCTCGCAAAACTAATTCATCGCCGTTATATATATATACACACATATACAAAAAATATATATATATATATATGTATGTGTGTGTGCGAGTTTGTGTTTGTGTGTGTGTATATATTTATATACATATATGTATATTTATATATATATATTAATAAAAGGAATTCCAACTTTGTCTGATTTACTCGTTTTATTTACAACCCTTTAAAATTATAATGATATTATAATGAAATAGTATGGTAGAATATTAAATTTTCAGTGTTAATTGAACAAGTACTTTCATGCTTTCGAAATCGCCAGGTTCATACTCTGTGTTGACGTTGACAACTTGACTGTCACCACATACTATGAACGTGAAGAGTGCGAAAGCATGAAAGTACTTGTTCAGTTAACACTCAACATTTAATATTCTACAATACTATTTCATTATAATATCATTATAATTTTAAAGGATTGTAAATAAAACGAGTAAATCAGACAAAGTTGGAATTCCTTTTAATATAATATTCTATACACAAAACTGGACAATAAGTAGAGGCACCTCAAATTTGAACTTGTTGAGAGAATTCCTTCTGCCTTTGTCACTCTAAGTAATGCTTTAAAGAATTAGCTTTTAAAAAATTCCCCTTTCTTTAAACCGATCAACCATGACCTCCACCCATCCTGTACACACGTGGAATATAGGCATTGTTAGCTTAAGAGAAACATAAATATAAGGAGTGGCACTCCATTTTAAACTTGTTTATAGAATTCTTCCAGCCTTTGTCACTCTAAATATAAATTATAGCTTTAAAGAATTAGCTTTTAAAGAATTCCCTTCTCTTTCAACCAACGACCTGCACACATCCCACTCCTCACCCTCTCCTACCACCATAAAATATATAAATACCACCATTTCTACTTGGACACTTAGCTTCCCGATGATTTCTCACGAATGAAACAGTTCTAGTCCCGTAGAAGCTATTCTATATTAAAACTAACTGCACACATTACAACTATTTTTTTAATATTATATATTACGAAGATAATATATATTTGCGCTGTAATAAATAGTGTATGGGCCGCAAGTGTGCTTGTAAAGAGTAGCATACGGCTCTTGGGCCGTATTTTTGCCATACCTCCTCTAACACATACATCGGCTGATTATCCCAATTTGCATACCGAACGATTTGACGGCTGCCTCTGCCCTACTATTAAACACTACTTCGTATTGAGTAAACAATATTGCGTCAGTCAATATCACTTGTATATATTATGTATATCCAGATGTACGAATGATGTTGTCTGACGCGAGATTGTTTACTCAATACCGAAGTGGAGTTTAGTAATATGTTTATTACAATAAGGTGATGATTCCTTTTATTCTGTAATTTCATCCGTGTACTCATAGAATTATTAGGGAAGACACAGCAGAACTTATGATATTGTGAATATACTGGTGAAAGCCTGGAATAACGAAAATCACTACTTAGACATAATAAAGGATATTATGTATATTCACAAACACAGTCATATACACGTATATATATATATATATATAATTGTGTGTGTGTCTGTGTGTGTGTGTGCATATATAAATATGTGTGTGTGTGTGTGTGTGTGTGTGTGTGTGTGTGTGTGTGTGTGTGTGTGTGTGTGTGTGTGTGTGTGTGTATGCGTGCGTGTATGCATGTATATATATGTGTGAGTGTGCGTATGTTATGTGTAAGTGTATGTTTGTGTGTGTGTATGTTATACATTCGGCAGAGTCGTTAGTGCAGATCTCGGTTTGGTACGTGTTTTTCTTTTTATTTCGACCATTTTAATATACAAATGTTTCTCCTCCATTTTCTTGCGGTCAGTCGCTGTACTCTGTAGTCATGATCAATGTACCTACTCTCTTCAGTTGGCGTTTAATAACATCCTTGCACAGGCGTTTTCGCTGTCCCTTCCGACGGCTTCGAGAATTCAGCTAAGTACAGGGCACTACGTTATGTATACTATTTTTCTTCGTACGAATAATATACCCAATTCAGCCTATCTACGAATCCAACATGATAAACTCAAACATAGGCGCATAAACACGCTGTAGGGACACCCGACAGAAGACGTGCTCTCATCAGCATATATCTATTTTATATATAGTAATATATAAAGATATCGTAACTACTTTCCTAAGTTTAGAATAAACGAATGATGAAATTGATTCTTGTTTGGACACATAACTAAATCTAATCATTGCTATATAATGAAACTTGTAGATTCTGATATGCATGTAACATGACACGCTCTTGAATAAAAAAAAAGTTTTTACCTTGTTGAATTAAATATTTGCTATTCATATGAACGCTGATGGTTGGAAGTACATTATCGTTGTCATTTCTCGAAGAATCAGGAAATAGCAGGGCATTATAAGAGAGAAAGAATTTCCCCTGTATCAATAGTTGTATAATCAATAACACCAAGGGAGGAAACAGTCTTTTATTCTCTTATGTAGTATTTGTATGTAATATGTTTCTATATATCAGAACGTATTCCCGAACAAACGTATATTTTGTTGAAACACGCAAATATTTCCAATGCAATTCAATTCTTTCATATGCTGCGGCTGCATGTGTTTTTCTGAAAGGCGATTACGGGTACAGAATGAATAAAGAGATAGTGTGAAGGGATAAAAACTGTTATTACAAAGACTATGAGCACAAATCAACCAAAAGATATAGTTTCAACGGCATCAGAGTGAAAATGATTGTTTCTAATTTTGGCACAAAGCCAGCAATTTGACGCAGAGGCGGAATGTCCATAACAACAACTTCACTGCGTTACTGATACTTTAATTTATCGATGCCATAAGGATGAAAGACAAAGATGGTGGGATTTGAACTTAGAATGTGTGACATTTTCTCAATTTCAGTGGCCAAATATACATCTTTTTCAGATAATTTGACTGGTAGATTGTTTTCATTGACTGATTCTATACATGAATATCTATAGATAGCACTGACCAGGTATCTCAACTCTCTCTGTGAGTCACTTCTCAATTACCACTTTCCACACAAATCTGTCAAAATGTGGTTATCACGTGATCATGTATTTCATTACAATGTCATTTATCGATTTACCCATCTATCTACCATTCTGATTATGTCGTTCAGAGCGTGACTTTTTGTTAGGGCATTCAGCTGACAATCATAAGGTCGTGAGTTCGATACACTGCACGGCGTTGTTTTATTGAGCAAGCCACATTATTTTACGTTGCTCCAGACAACTAACCTGGCAAAACTGAATTGTACCTGTAATTCAAAGGGTTAGCCTTGTCGCATTCTGTGTTACGCTGAATCTCCCTGAAAACTACAATAATTGTACGCGTGTCAACAACAATTTCTGCCATTTGCATGATAATTCTTTAGCACGCTGTATATATGAATATTATATCGACCTCGTAATAATGAAATGCAAAGGCAAATATAAGGCAACTCGAATTCAGAACGTAATGTATCTTGAATAAAAACCACACAAAAATACTCTATGATATCTGTGTGCATATTTGTGTGTTTATAAATATACGCTGGTGTGTGCATAATCTTGGAAGTGCTTTTTATGAAATAACAATTAATGAATATATTTAAAATAGTTGTTTCTCAGTAAAAATATATCTACAACAAATGCTTTAATATGTCAACTTTGAAATGGCATGGTCAACTTATCTATATATGGATAAATTGGATAATTATGGATAACAAATGATAACAAATGGATAAATTGGATAACTAATGCTAAAGTGATGTAGAGGATAAGACACCTGATAAGATAATTCAACTGTAAACCAATGGAGAATGGATACAATTCCAAATAACAAAAGAAAATTGTTGTTTATTTCCATGAAAATGCGCTTTATCTGCACACATATCTTCGAAAGACGTACAAACAACAAAAAGAACAGAAAAAAAATATATCTTCGACGACAATATGCGCAATGTTGACAGAGTGCTTAAGTGCTTTTGCATAGAGAAAACGGATATAAATGAATCATATAACTACTTTTACAGGTGAAGTGTTATTTTACTTCCATTAATAATTCACACAGGAACATTTTACATATTATTTCGATGTTATTTTTCTTGTTGCAAAAAGCTAGTGTGTTTTATGCCGGAATTTAAAAATAAGTTAAGTGAAGATGAAGACACTTTATCAATTATCTATTGGTTTGTAAATTTACTTTATCAGTAACCCGTCGTTTGTTGGCAATCACAAACATTTTAGTGTTGCAGGATAGACGGTAATATACAATTCTCTGAAATTAAAATAAAATTAAATTAAAAATTTGAACTTGCGTAAATATAAAAAGTTGCTAAATTTGGGGGTCAACTAACTATAAATGATCACAAATTGTTACTGCATTTTATTCATCAATCAAAATTTAACGTCTGCTGATTCACCCATTAACCTGATATATATAAAAAAAACATATTTTAATGAGTGTTTGGACTAAAATACAATAACAGACCAGGTTATGTAATGAGCAGTTTCATAGCTTATCAACTATTCAATGACATGGCTGACTAGATTTTCAGGACGTTTTGAACTTTGCAATATAATATAAAGTATTACTATATTACTATATAACCTTTGCTTACTGTGCTATATCATACATATGGAAAGAGACCGGTTTGATAAAGACATTAATGCAGGAGAGTGTGTCCTAAATCTCCAAGCCTATTCTAACTAGAATTTTGCTTCAGGTGTGAATTATGTTGTATATTTATTTAGCGCTAAGATATAGTTATATTCACTGAGGGTAAATGTGATCCTGTATGCAGGCGATTAAATCTGCTGGAGATATCTGGAACTAAAGCAATATTGTATGAAATTATTTCATTTAATTGTTCTTGCTTCTTCGTTGATTTTACGTTGTAAATCCATGATCTATGAAATACAGATTTTAGTAAAAGGCTCGTAAATTAGGTGTGTAAATGTAGTTACGTAAGTACAATACCGAATTATGGTAATATCCTTATATGTAACGCATTTGATATCAACCGCAAGTAAGTAGAAATATGATTTCAGATTTCTAGCGGATTAAATCGCCGACAAATATGTCGGCGATTTAATATAATTTATCAGCAGCAAAAATAAATTCATCTCATCCATCTTATCTGGAATTACAAACTGGACATGCAATTCAAAAATGAATTGATACTTGTAATGAGGTATTCTCTAGTGTTATACAATAACCACTGTATCATTTCTTCTTTTTTTTTTAAACACCTTTTTGAATTACAATAAAATATAGCAATGAAATTACACTTTTATGTATTAAGTTGTGGGAGCAAAACGTTCCAAATATCTAGACAAATTGAGGATTTCAACATAATTAGACACTATATTTGAGGACGATACTGGATGCACTGCGGAAGAACTGGCAAACGCTATGAGAGACAGGGATGGATGGAGGAAACGTGTCGTAGAAGGCCGAGCAGGTTCGACCTGATGGTGATGGTGGCATACTATTAAATAAAACGATAACTAATAAGGGAAGCCATTGTATTTTTGTTGTGAGATGTATTACAAACATAGCAGGTACTACGAGCTTAGACAAGTATAGGAAACATGTTAATAATCAGATTCATGGGAATAAAACGATGCATTTAATACGAAGTGCTCATATATATGCAGAAGACCAAACAAATATATATATTAACTATTATAGTTATATTTAATTGACTATATTACCTAGTTACATATTTGCTCTTCCTGGTATGTAGAGCATCAAATATAGAGTATTTCCCAATGAATGCAATTCGAAAAATCGACTACCTTCAGTTATTATTCGAGTACATTCAGTTATTAGCATAAATTATGAACCTTCTACATGAATTGGTTTCAACAAATATGTGTCCCCTTGCAAATATAATTTTAATAATATTGCTATGAAAAGAATGAAGCCTTCTTAGTAAATTTCGTCTGTTTTATCAAATTTGTATAATATATAATTTTATACTTATAGAGCAATTACCTATATTATAACATAACATATCCGGCATATATCATCCGAGTAAATGTAATTTGATTTACTGTACAGTATTACGTATGAATCATCACAAAACACATTCTCTTTTCATATATGAAAACAAAATAAGTCTATATTTTTCGAACCAACCGTATTGCATATGTCCAATATGATTCAATTGACAGGACATAGACATGGCTCATTGAAATAGCTAACGCCGCAAAATAGTCATTTTTAGTAGAGTTATCTACGTACAGTCTTAGCTACTGAACTGCATATTTGCTATGAAATATATTTTGTCTGGTAAGGCGGGACGCTTTAGAATTGTGTACAGACAGTTATCTATATCTACAAATTATTCTTCGATAATTTCAATATACATAAATATCTATTTCCAGTTTACCTAAGTGAACGCACAGCATCAATAACTGCATGTTCAGTTTTTCTATATTCCCTTACGATATACGGTTTCATTAAATTATATAGCTATATACGCGGAGCTTATTTTATGTTATTCGGTTGTTACAACTTCGAATAAGGAATAAATCTGTAACAAATAAACACTAGAAGCGTAGGGATCTATGTGTTCAGCTGCATCAATATCATAAAGAAATGCACGTGAACTTGAATACGATTATATGCCGTTTTGAATCCAGAAACAAGTTTCTTGTCATATGATTGAGCCGTGAATTACACGCTGGATATGACATGTGCGGTAATATCTCTATATATAAAACAGAGGATGTCTGTGTGTCTGTTTCTCTAAAACTCGAGAAGTACCCAACCGGTTTTTTTCAAACTTTATACATGTAACTCGTATGACCCCGGAAGTGTTTTGCGCAAAAACAATTTCAAATGTTCAATGCCCTAGGGACCGCATTAGGCGATTTAGCGATCTCTTTCTCTTTCTCTTAGTCTTTCTCTTTTTAGATAGATACATAGATATGACGTCGCGCCTTCATAATATCTGTCTATATGCCTGACTGTCTGCATTACGTCATTATGACGCGATCAGTGTGTGTGTGTATATATATTCTTATGCCAGGGAACGTCTTCACGAACCAAAGTATCGTCTTCCTGTTTTCCAGATTGATTGTTTTAGTTTAAGAAGATCCCGTTAAGGTTGAAAGCAGCGATTCTTTGCTTAAACATTAATATGTTATTTTAATATAGATATTCGTGTGCAGATATTTTTGCATACACAAAAACAAAATATAAACAAACAAGGCCAAAGATTACATCAATTAGTCTTAGTGTATATACTTCATACTGCTTTTAGGTAGAATATCCCGTTAAGGGTGAAAGCAGTGATTCTTTGCTTAAACTTTAGTCTGTTATTTTAATATATATATATAATTATATGTTTATGGACAGATATTTTTGCATACACAATAACAAAATATAATCAAACGTATTTATTTCACGAGGTTCGATAAGGATAAATATATATCTAATATATAAGAACCCTATAGCAAATCCCGAGCAACGCCGGGCCATTCTGCTAGTAAATTATAAAAGAGTGCAGGCCTGTATTATTCTGCAAAACGCCTCATTCCACGATGTGGTTCATGTTATAAGCTATCGCTATAACACTCAACAATACTCCATGGAGATTCCACGTCGTGAAAGACGAGAAAATGTATTGGTCTGGTCACACCTGCATAGGTGTGAACAGTAAATTTCTTTTTTTTTAAATGTCACATTTATATGCACTAGTATATTAAAACAATGTATATTACCACGTTGAAGTATATATGATACATATCTATATATATTTTAAGTTAAATCAATATGTAATGTACTTGTAATTTATTTTGTTCCAAAAGTAGTATCATCCCAACAAGGTCGTTGGTTCAAAATACCGATCTTTGACACATATTACAACTCAATTTTGTGTTAAGTAATTATTATAATTTCATTTCATTTCACTTTTCTTTCTTGAGCCTGCATACCACTAAAAATATTATTATTCTACTCAATTGGTTTTGTCTTTTACTTTCGTATGGTTTCCCTGTTTTTTCTTTTTTTTTTTTCTCTCGGTTGAACGTTACTGAAATACTTTCACCATCTAGCACAAACACCATCTATCTACGTGCTGGCTGTTGCTAGTAAGTTTTTTTATTTTCATCTTATTATTTACCTAGTGTGGTGGATTGGCAGTATCGGTAGAGGGTTGGATGCCATGATTTGCAGTATATGGCCCTTTATGTTGTGAGTTATGGCCCTTTATGTTGTGAGTTCAAATCCTGCCGAGCTAATCTTTGCTTTTCTTCCTTACAGGGTCGATTAAATAAAGTAACAGTAATGCACTGGGATAATTGCTGGTGTTGTGAAAGCAATAGAAACAATTATTTACCTAGTGTTAACAGGTACCCGCATTTTAAAGCAACAGATGTCGTTCTAAAACAATAATCCGAAATGTTTTAAATGTTTAATAACATTAAGCGTGTTATTTTATAATGCTTTCAAATTATGTTATATCATAAATTCATTAATATTCTAAACAAAATACTTTTTATTTCTAATCAGGGATTATATTTTTATTGTCACAATATTCTTCTTCAGTCTGATGAATATATACTATAGGTTTTTCGAGACATAATGCAATTAGAAGCATAAAAATACGTATATATATATGTACAATTTAATTTAGTTAGAAAATGTAATTTGTGCTAATTGATAATTTCATCTAAATGGTGTAATAATTTAATAAACCTGGAAAAAAAATAATTCGGGAAGAAATTATTTTACTTTCAAATCACCACTAACAAAGATAAGTCAAATATGAAGGTACTTTCTTGACAAAACAGAATTATTTTAACAAAAATATTTTCTTAAATCTAATTATTCTATATATTTTCAATAGTTTCATATATATATATCTAATGAGTTACCTCACTCTGCATCAAATTCTCAGACAATAGTATTATTAAATTACCACTAACCGTTGTAAAGATGCTATTATTTTTCTGAAAGATATTATTAATACATAGGATTACATATAGAAGTTATTTCATAAACAAAGGACATCAAATAGCATTGAATCAAACAACACATTTAATTTGTTCATCTACATATATATTTTCATCTTTTGTACCTTCAAAGTTGACATATATGGGTGAATTATTCAAAAATATAATTACTTCAGTTTGCCATTTTAGAGGAATGCGATTTTATTTTATAGCTAAATTATATACATTATTTTGAATTATTGTAAAAATAAAAGGTTGGGTTATAGTAGTTTCGACAATTAAGAATAACAGCTTCAGAGAACCTAACAAGAAATAAAACCAAAACGATAATTTAGATTGTTGCCGATAAAATTAATGGCTAATATCATTATAGTCATCTACAATGTCGATACCAAATCAGTTAGATATATTTAACATTCCATATCGACGTATGTGATCGGCAAGCTTCTTTGACAACGCTATGCTAAAGATCACAATTCTGAAATAATTATATGTAATGTGATTTATTATGTATGTGTACATATACTGATACAACTAAATACGAAATATTTCCACCATTCATCGTAGAGTAGTCTTTCAAATGTGGACAAAACAAAATTCGTGGGCCTAGTTCAACTTTGCCTTCCAAATATATGGGGAAGATGAAATAACATAGCACTCAAGATACAGAATCGCGTTACTTTACTTTATCCTTCCCTTACAGCTGTTTTTCACTTTTAATGCACTAGTTCCAAGTTGCTCTTATTACTTAGCTTATAAGCAGTATATTCATGGACACCCAAGAAAATGTATATGAAACAAAATTGATAGAACCCATATGATTGCTGCTCTCTTATCTGTACTGTACAGAGTGCTTTATTTGAAATCTCTACTATTAGAGTCTCTTCGAGCTGAATGAAAAATTATAAGATATCAAGTTAAAATTCTTATATATACAAACATACATACTTACATACAAATATACATGGTTGCGTACATATATACATACATACTCACATGCACACAGACATAATGCATACATGCATATATACATACTTAAATACATACTTACACACATAGAAGGAGCATTAGTTTGAGAAATATGACCTAAACGAATAGTAGTTGGATTGCAAATTTAAAAGAAAATGCCACTAAATTAAAGCACAATATTGTTGTTAAGAATCATGCATTAAAAATATACCCTGCTGTAGACGATAATAGTCCGATGGCAGTATAATGAGAGAAATGGAAGACAAGGTGTATAATACGTGCACATATACATTCAGCTTTATACATGTTATTACTGGAGTTACTGGTTATATGTATAAATACAGCTGGACCAGAGAATGCCTGAAATTCGATAAGTGGAGAAAAATGTATCTCCTAAATGAATCCCGATATCTGGAGCAAGCGACGATGAAAATTACATCACTTTATAATCTTATTAACTATTAAAATACAAGCATACATTTATACAAACATACATCATGAATCCATACTTATAGTATATTTGATAATATACTGTATGTTTATTTAAATTTTTTTTTAAAATAAACATACAGTATATTATCTAATATACTATACGTACATTCATATATACATCGCTATTTCACAGCACCTATACATATATATATATATGTAGGTATAGTATATATATATATATATGTGTGTGTGTGTGCGTGTGTGTGTATATATATACATACATATATATATATATATATGTATATACACACACACACACATATATATACTATGCATACATATATATACGAACACGCCAGACAACAACACAACGGTAACATAGACAACATAGAAATTAGAATAATATCTAAACATAGAAATGACCCAGCAGATAGGCAAATCAGAGAGGCCAGTGAAATAGAACTTAGAAGGCCAAAGCTAAACAGAAAAAATGAATGGAATAACAACAACACCCAAACAAACAATACTGACCTAAGAGAAGTATAAATAAACAAATAAATACATACTCAAGCACAATAACAACAAACACATATAAACACACTAGTAAACTAAGTAAACTAGTAAACTAAGATAGAATACAATAACCAAAACACAGTCACCCAAACACGAACACACACCAAACTCTATACACACACGCAAACGCATGGGCAGAGAAGACAAAAATAAATAAATAAATAAATAAATAAACAGATTAAATAAAGATGGCGTAGACATACAATACAATAGGAGGAAACATAATAGCACCACTGACGAATTTGGAGATGTGCAACGAAAGAACTTTGTTAGACTATACATATGTATTTGTGTCTATATTATATCTGTATTTTAGACTGTTGGTCAGTCAAGGGTAACTTTGAGGACCGAATAAATTAAATTAACTGATATAAAAGATACAGAAGCGAAATCCAACCAAACAGTGATAGTGTTCTGTTATTAATTCTGGCAATATTATTACACAAATATGACCCTCCCTAAGTATAACAATATATATATATATATTATAGATAACGAGGAATCAGTGATGCAATTTATTAACATATTATATGTTTCTCCGACGATCAGCTCAAGGTAGGAATGGTTACAGATCTAACCTGACTCTGCATTCGCAAGTTCATCAGATATGTGTTGTGCTTTCAAAGCATTTATATATATATATATATATGTGTATACAGAGAGAGAGAGAGAGAGAGAGAGAGAGAGAGAGATGGAGTGAGAGGGAGAGAGAGGGAGAGAGAGAGATGAAGTGAGAGGGAGAGAGGGAGAATACGAAGTCTGATTTGCAGCTTGCTATGAAACTTTATTCCATATTACAATTGTTTTGATGTCGATCAGCTACTTGTATAGACATGGCACTGGGTTATTTTGGGGAGAGGGCATGAGTGGGTAGATGGAGGACAAGAAATGTCAATATCATATATATATATATATATATATATATATATATATATATATATATATATATATATATATATATACATATATATATACATATATATATATATATATATATGATATTGACATTTCTTGTCCTCCATCTACCCACTCATGCCCTCTCCCCCAAATAACCCAGTGCCATGTCTATACAAGTAGCTGATCGACATCAAAACAATTGTAATATGGAATAAAGTTTCATAGCAAGCTGCAAATCAGACTTCGTATTCTCCCTCTCTCCCTCTCACTCCATCTCTCTCTCTCCCACTCTATCGCTCTCTCTCTCCCTCTCACTCCGTCTCTCTCTCTCTCTCTCTCTCTCTCTCTCTCTCTACCTCTCTCTCTCTCTCCCTCTCTCTCTCTCTCTCTCTCTCTCTCTCTCTCTCTCTCTCCGTATACACACACACACACACACGCACGCACATACACTCGCATACACACACACACGCTTATATATATTGTTATTTTTATGAAATATTTCGAATCTCAAACGGGAAATCGCCTTAAAACTGCCCGCTGTTATTATGCACAGGAAGAGTCTGGTTAAATTATAACCCCTTATGACCGGAGGAATGGTCAGAGCAGAAGGAAGAGGTAGAAAACGAAAAGATCAGAGTATAAAGCATATGATGAGAAATTAGAGAAGTATATAGAGAGAGAATAGAAGAAAATCGAGAGCGGGAACGATGTTTTATGCACCCATCGCTCTAATTCATTTAAATCACGTTTACGTACACATATTGAGCCAATTTGGCCCTCTAAGATTAATTGATAACGGTGTTATGGACAGATAACTTTACATCTTTATCTGTTTTTGTCGCTTTTTCTCATCCCTTTTCTATACTGTTACCAACACCGCTGCTGATATTTCCAATGTCTTTTCGCGTACTACTGCTGCTGTTTCCGTTAAAATAACAGACAAAGTCTTTCTCGGTCAGCGGGAGCACAGTACAAATGTGTCTCCACTGCTCTTTTTTCTTGTTTTTAATCTCTTTATACCAGTATCATACCAATAGCAATTTTGATTCTCTTGCGTGAGCAAGCCTTGAATACTTGATATTTCCTTTTCCGGGTGAAATCACGTTGGCTAGAAGGAACCTGATGGGTTTACGAATCCAGAATTCTTTATTTCTTTTTGAATTTAATATTCTTCATCTTTTCTTTACTGTTTTATTTTTCGTAATTCTCCCCAAAACATTTTGCTCTTCTCTCTCAATATACTTATCTCATTTCCCCCTCTGTCCCTACTCTTAAGACTGTTCTTCCGCTCATAAGAATTCATATTTTAACCCGATTCCTTGCTCGGCATAATAGCAGCTGGCTGTTTTACAGCTATTTCTGTGTTTGAGACTCCTATAATTTTATGAAAGTTTTTATTCACTCATCGTTCCAATTCATTTCATTCATGTTTATATATATATATATTCAGGAGGCTCATGTTACAAAAACACACAGACACAAACACAGACCTGTTGAGATACACTTCAACTTATTATTGTAATATTACGTTGGTTAGTTTAATAACCGGATGGTTGTTTGATTGTTAATTTTCAAAGCTCTATCGCCACACTTTTTATAACCTCTTCAATGACTACTTTTGCGTCTTCTATTTGTTCTGCTTGCACCATCTTGTTTTTTTATAATATTTGCATCTAGATTAGGCATGTGTCACATCCGGGTGAGTGTACATTTTATCTTTATCTTTACTTGTTAGTTGATATTCTGATTGTGTATACTATGAATAATGTTGCGCGGAGATGGTTCTGCCTATGTATCTTATTAGATATGTTCTTGTGTTTATTGATATCATCCTTAGTCACTATGCTGTGAAGTTGTTATTCCATTCATGATTTCTATTCAATTTTCTATTCCTTGCTGATCTAATCAGTCGGAGCATTGCATTTATTCTGTGTGTAGATATAATTTTTATTTCGAAATGAATAATAAATATATGTACACAAGTAAAAATCAAACAACCTTCAGGTTATTTAATTAACCAACAGAAAATTGTAATAATAAATTGGAATAAACTGATGCATATGTTTTTATTGGCAGCATGACCCAGCTTTTCAGTAAGCTGCCACACAATCTGAGTGATCTAATTGGTGTGTATGTAGATGTTGTCAATTGACATACTGTGAACTCACAGCCTGAGGCGAACAACAAATATAGGCGGAAGCAAGAAACTCCCTTTGCATCAATGACTTCCAAAGGAAAGATAGGTGTAGAAGTGAACCATCAATGGTGGTCAAACTTATCATGCTCTCAGCATGTCGGTTGGAACACGTAATACAGTAAAATGAAAGTTTATATATATATATATATATATATATATATATATATATATATATATATATATACTTCATGGTGGAACGAAGCTATTAAACAGAATGACCGACTTATTCGGCGCCTGCAGACACCTAAGGACGGGAACTTTCCTCAAGCTATATGGAAAAACCCCGGTTAAGGGTCTCCCACAACGCCCTCCTCCCCCTTGTAGGTCCCCTACGCCCCGTACCAATGACCAATGGACAACAACAACTACCCATAGTTTGTGGTCCCTACGGTGGATTGTCCACCGGATCCTCTACTGGTTAGTAGTCAACAAAACTACGTTTATTGAACCTGAGGAACGCCTCCCCCCCCCCGGGAGTGGCCCACACATGCAGAACAATTATCCCAAGGTACTAACCCTATACGCATGAATGAGTGCCCGCAACCGTGCATTGTGTGTGTATACTGGTATTACGTGAATGTACATACTAATACACCTGGTCGCATTTGAAAAATGTTCGAGTGTATGCTTAAGAGTATATTTGTATATGCTCTCTTATATGAGTGCATATGTGTATATAGACATACACGCGCATCCAGAAGTATAAAAGTGTGGGTAAGGGATTCGCCTAAGCTCCAAAGCCCCCAAGCTATTGCTGTGAAGATATATATCATACTGTACTTTTGTCTAGTCTAAACAATAACTTTTCCAAACACCCATTTTACTTTTCTTTAAAAAAACACCCACCTAGTTTTATGTCTGCCTTATACTTGGATTTGGGGGCCTCTGTTGTATATATATATGCACTTGGGCGTACATATATATATACACACACCTGTATGGATTTGTGTGTGTGTGTCTGAGGGGGTAGGTGTGAGTGTATGTACAAGTCAACCAACATAAGTCTTTTTATTTCTAAAATCTAAACTTTCTAAGTATTTGACTCTAACCATAATTTTCAGCATCACCACCCCACACTAATTACTCAATTTGTATGTGTGGATGTGTGTGTGTGTCTGTGGCGGTGGGTGTGCGTGTATGTGCAAGTCAACCTATATAAGTATTTTCATTGTATTTGTAAAATTTCTAGTAATCTACTCTAACCATAATTTTCAGTAGTACCACTCCACATAAATTCCTCAATTTAAGAATGACCTGAAGTATCGAATTTCATACTAACTTCAATTGAATATATATCTGACCAGGAATGCTTTTTGTGAAAATCAGCAATATGGAACTATTGTCATCTTGCCTGACGGTTTGAACTTTACAACACCACCTGCCTCTTTGAGGTCAAATACCAACCCTACTCGCATCTACAAACTGACCAATGAGAATTAAGACTATTCCTGCTGACAACATTAAATTATTCCTAACAGGCTCATATGTCCCAAGTCTCTGATACAATCAACATCATAAACACAGAGTTGGCATATCTAAGAATTGACTAACTGCCTGATGAGGTCATAGCCATTCAATGGCTATCATCGAAATATATATAGCAGTAAATAAAGGATTATAAGTTCATGCAATTGACTTATGTTTTGTCACTATATATATATATATATATATATATATATATATATATATATATATATATATATATATATATATATATTCAGGTTTGAGGTTCACCACTGGATAGAGCTGGTCAATTCCGTATGGTCAGCCTCCTGTCATTTTATTATAATATATATATATATATATATATATATATATATATATATATATATATATATATATATATATTTATATATATATATATATGGACGTCATGCTCGTGAAATGCGTAATAATTATCAAAAAACACTTGAAAATGACTTTTTAAAATCAAAATCAAAATTTAATCCCAAAGAAAGAAAATTGAAACATTATCCACTGAAAGTTCCTTAATCCACTAATAAGGAACTTTAAGTCCCGAAATATTGGACAGAAAAACCAATAACAGCAAAATCAACACAATGATTACCAATTAACTTAATTTTCGTTACCTCATCTTGCAGTCCATTTTCCATTGTTTAGGCTTCTATCACTTTCAACGTTATATATTATATTCCATGGTTCAAGCAAACTACAACATTTTATTAAATATATATATATATGTATATATATGAATGAAGTATGATCAATCTGTATTTTACAAACCACTCTCTCCCATTTCTCCAACCCCAGCATATCTCTCTCTCTCTCCCTCTCCTCTACTTTCTCTCTTCCTTTTCTACTCTATATAATAACCTCACTTAAGGGTATTTACATTTTACATTTAAACCATTCTGCTCTGATGATACAGTGGTCACAGCATTTGATAATTGAGTTTTGCAAATAGTTATAAATTTGCACATAGCAAACTAGATTGTATAACCACCGTGGAAACATTTCTAAGCACACAGAATGAATTAGCTTTTTATGATGTCTACCTGTTATTATTCATTCTTTAAATATATATATATATATATGTAGGAGGTGAGTTTTATTGTACTACAATAAAGCAATGCAGATATCGGATAAGAAGCACTCTACAGTTTGTAGGACTGGAGTATACATAATATATAAGAACAAAAGATGGTTAAAAGAGTTCCATGTATTTTATTATGCGCATTTCAAAAACAAATATCATCATGCAATAATACTATCCACAAGTGTTTTTTAACCTTGATATCATGTCTTCCTCTTTTTTCTGATGAAAACACAAATATTATTGCATGATGATATTTGTTTTTGAAATGCGCATAATAAAATACATGGAACTCTTTTAACCATCTTTTGTTCTTATATGTTATATATATATATATATATACATGTGTGGATATATTTATATATATATATATATATATATATATATATATATATATATATATATATATATATATATATATATATATATATATATATA
>OZ024740.1:65877751-65882751 GCA_964016885.1 Eledone cirrhosa | reverse complement strand
CGCATGCGCAAAGAAGGCAAAATAAAATAAACAAACACAAAAATAAATAAATAATTATATAGACAGACTAAATAAAAATGGCGTAGAAATACAATGTAACGGGAGGAAAAAATAGCACCACTGACGTTGTTGCAGATGTGCTACGAAAGAACTTTGATAAACTATATATATATGTTTTTGTGTCTATATTGTATCTCTATTATTGTTTACCATTGGTCAGTCAATGGCAACATTGTGGACCGAATAAATTAGATTACCGATATAAAGGACACAGAAGCGAAAAGCGAAAACCAACCAAACAGTGAGTGTGTTCTGTTATTAATTCTGGCAATATTACACAAAAATGACCCTCCCCAAGTATAACAATATTTGTTTCGACACACGATTTCGTATAAAAAACCTCGCAAAACTAATTCATCGCCGTTATATATATATATATATATATATAGGAACGAGTAGGACCCCAACGGATGAACACAAGCCGTTTCGACGGCTAATTCTGGACTAAATGAATATTTTTATAGCCGAGCTTCTGAGGGGGTAATTCCATATATGGTAAAAGTGATTGTCACAAGGATTGGTCAAATTTGTTCGTATTAAATTTTTCATATATATCGTACGAGCATTTATGTAGTTTGTATTAGAATTTATGTATTGTAGCGGTACTATTATATATAGTATTAGTATTCATTTTCGGGACTCTGAATTATTATTTCGTATTAGTTTTTTTTTTTAGTATTTTGCCCCCTACTTGTTGACCTGTCACTGTAAGATATGATTTGGCCGATTACTACTAACTCATAAAATTCTTTCACTACAATCTCGTATTTAGTATTCCGTCCCACCTATTAAACTTTTCTATAGTTTAGCAGTACCAGTGAGAGATTTGATGATTGTGGTAGGGGAATTATAACCAGAAATTGTGTTTTTTTTATATTTTTAACGTTCTTATTATTATTTTATATATTTACTCCATATAGATTTACTCATTGTTTCGACTTCCTCCCCTCTCCCCCTCCCTAGTATACTTCTCTTGACCTCTTATCCTTAGGATTCTGCTGTAGTTGGCAATTTCAACGCACATCTGGGTTTCCTCCACTCCCTCTCCCTCTTTCTTCTACTAGCAAGTTCAGCTACACTTTCTTTCCACAAAATGCCATGATAGAATTATGTGTCTCAACAACAAACATTAGACCAATCCTTGTGACAATCACTTTTACCATATATGGAATTACCCGATGAGAAGCTCGGCTATTCATTACCAGGATAAACATTTTCATTTAGTCCAGAATTAGCCGTCGAAACGGCTTGAGCTCAGCCGTCGGGGTCCTACTCGTTCCTATTACCCACCCTACTACCCTAAGTATTGAGTACTTTGGTGCGTTATAGTCCATCTGGTTCCTTACCACATTTCCTTCGTTATACATATATATATATATATATATATATATATATATATATATATATATATATATATATATATATATATATATATATATAGTAAGGTATATTATTGGTTCTCTCAAACGGTCCAATACATTTTTGTTAGCAATATTAAGTTCTTTACGCTTTTGTATATCTCCAACTCCATTTATGGGAACAGCTAGATGATGTAAAACACAGTATTTGTATCAAAATAAAGATCCGAAGGCATGGTATACATTTCCAATTATTTTAATCACGACACATGTTTCAATAAGAGATAGATCGATCGTGTAGCCATGATCGATTATCACTGATCTCGCCAGTTGAAAATGAATTGTCTTCAAATCCTTGATATGAGGGAGAACATTAACGATGTTCACTCACAGAGTGTAGTCCCTCATATGAAGATCAAGCAGTCAAAACACGGCGACTGCTATCGTCTTCAGTTAGGGTCATAAAACTCTCAAGTCTCTATCTCTCAATAGCTGTAAAAGACGCTGGACATCAATCAAATATGTAGAAATACAGTCGGTCACAGTTAATGTGAGTTGGTACACACACCGACGCGAGGTCAAAGAAAAAATATATACATATACCAACATAGCATCAAATCTGTAGAACTATAGACGGTCACAGTTAGTGTGAGTGAGAACACACACACTCACACGCACCGACGCGAGGTCAAAGAAAATTATAAATATACCAACATAGTATTCACCGAAAGTTAGTTTACAAAACAACAAATGTTATATTGGTCAAATCTCAATTTCACGATGTAAATTGGAAAAATTGGGTCAATCGCTACTCTATACACAAGAAAGTTCAGTTCAATATTCTGCTATACGTGTATAGATTGAATTGTAACATCCGTATCTCCAAATAGTGTATGCTATGGTATATACACATCCGTATCGTCCAAAAAGGTTAATCTGTCAGTACGTGCCATTCCCCGTCATAAGGGCTCTTGGGCTTTTAAGATAGGTGTTTGAGTGGTGAAGGTGTGTTATCCAACACAAAAAGTAAAATAAGTAACAAAGAATAGCAAAATCCAGAGGATGTGTGTAGGCTCATTAATGGTGTGTAAGTATTATTGTCCAATCTTTAACCGTGAGCACTCCATGGTTAGATGATCACGGATCAAAACCTAGTGTAGTGTTCAATCGATAGGAACGTGACCAGTCATAACTGTGGGACCGCCGTGTCTAAAGAAACCGGGTATTGTGTGTAGAGTTATGTATAGAGAGCGTAATCGGTCTTAAATAAGTGTGTACTACGTCTAGATATATTCTAACCGAGAGAAGTCAATGGTTAGGGTATTCTAAAGTAATGGTGAATGCACGTAATCGGTCTTACCTGAGTGTGTAATCATTCTAACTATTTACTAACTAGGTATTCTAATGTGCACTCAGCTGTGAGAACTCTGTGGAAACAGGTCGAGTACCGTTTGTAAGTGCGCAAACGATCTTAGCTGTCTAACTACCAGAGTGTGTGATTGTCTGTTTTTGTTTGTAATTGAGAGAACTCTACGGCTAAGGTAGAGAGGGAGGAATTAGTGGTAGGTTACTTTCCAAAAATCCTGCGGAAGGTTTTCGAGGTTCTATGTTGGCAGTTGCTGGGAAAATCCGCTCTCCTATTGATTAATAGGGGGCTGCCTCTAATACTATTAAAGGTTTCAGCTATACATAAATTACAGACGACAGTGCTGCCGTTATATGGCTGGGCTGAGATAATTATGGACCGGGATAAGGAGTGCTCTATAATCTGTTGTTTAAGCTTCCAGACTAATTCAGAAAGCGACATCCTATTTATTTTATCTAATCTATTAAAGGTATGGTGGTGATTATACCATCTATCTTTAAATTCAGTGGCAGTTGCCCCAACATATCTGAAGGTTCTATCTAAAGTGGAGACTTTACAGTCGTAGACTATGTTTTTTGTGAGACATTTCCCAGCCATGGGGCAAGTGGCGGTGTTCCTGCAATTACATTTTCTGTTATCGACCTGGGTAGTTCCAGAGGAACCACGGTACCTCTGGGTCGGGTCTCAGTTCTTGTCTGCTCTATGGGTAAGTTCCCAGGGGTTGGGGTGACCGACTCGCCTCACGTGCATGAGTCCGTTCATCCATAGAGCTGCCATTAGTTCTGCCATGTATGATCCCCCCTTGGGCTGTCCTAAGCCTAATATAATTCATCCTAGCTATCTTCTGAGCTATCTTACTGCATGTGGAGTAGGACAACGTGAAGGTATTCCTATTGAATATTTTATAGTATCTGTGTGATCTAGAGAAGCATTTGTTTAAGGCCTTAAAGAAAAGCTTAGCTATACTAGTGGTCAGGCCAGTGGTGTAAGGGGGGTTATACCACAGGATTTTTCTCGTCCAATGCCTCTTGTTCTTACTATCTATACTATAGTTACCTGTCTCCTTAGTTGCTACTGGTCTATTATAACTGAAAACTGCCTGTGGGTCGATGGTGTCCTGGGGTGTCCCGATTTTGTTCGGAATCGTCCCAAGTCTCCAGGGCGGTGTACCCCCCGGGAAGCTATTGGGATTACCCTCGATAGCCGGGGTTATATCCACTATGCGCCTGCGACATTTATCCCTATTCCCTCTATCCGACCCTCGTTCCATTTTACGTTCAACGGTTGTTTTATCTGTTCTAAAATTAAGGTTACAATTAGAGTTTCCGCTGGCATTACGGTGCTCAGACTCCGTGTTTGTACCTGGGTGATTGTTTCTATTGGTACCATCGACATTGGTACTAGGAGGCAATACAACCTGAAGTCTATATTGATCCTCCCTCGCATCCCGCCTGCTTTTAACTAAAGTGTCACTATTTTGGCCTAAGCTGTCGCAGGCAATGTTGCTACTACTATTTAATGGACGTTTGAATGATATTCCCTCGCTATGCTCCGTGCGTTCCAGGGCGCTATTATAGTAATTCGAGATCCTATCAAATGGATCTTCTTTGGAAGATAGTCCTGAAATTCTACTAGAGACGCTTTTGGTAATACCGTTAGTGACTATTCTAGGGTGGTTCGATTTTGCGTTGACATAATTTAAATTCTCGTTGGGTTTGTTGTAGGGTGAGAAGAGTCCTGAATTGAGGTTAAGTGTAATATCTAGAAAATTAACTATCTTCCGGTTTTCTTCAAACACTATACGTAGGTAATGTCGTTGAAGAATTTGCTTAGTTTTTCCTCGCCCTCTCTACCATACTATTATTATGGAACGACACAGTAAACAAAACGTCGTCACGGTAAGCGCCACCTCCCAAGTGGGGCATTTCCACTCCGAGACAGCCGAGGAAGTAAAAGCCCACAAGATCCGTCACCTGGGCCGAGTCCTTGTATACGATGGTGATGTCGCAATTTTTCGGCCAATCTTTCCTGGTCCACAAGTCACCGTTGAACTCAATTAAAGTTTTCCTAGCTAGGAGTATAATGTTAATTTCTTCAGATGTAAAGTCGGTGTGTAAGCTAGCAAAGTTTAGGGCCTTACCTAGAAGAGTTGGAGAGATCGAAGTGTAGTAGTTAGAGATATCGGAATTGTATAAACTTAGTGGTATTCTTATTCT
>OZ024740.1:65850251-65875251 GCA_964016885.1 Eledone cirrhosa | reverse complement strand
ATTATTTACGAAGTTTCTAAAAACAGTGGGAGGGTGGTATTATTCCTTGTGAATGTAATTGACTTTTTCGTTTAGCTTATGGAAGGGTCTGTAGATGTGTGTGAAATGGTCTAAATTAATGTCTAAGAAATCTACGCTAGAGACTTAGCGTCTACCTTCAATGAGTTAGGACTTAGGATAACAGTAGCTACTAACCTTTCTAGCGTAACAATATATATATATATATATATGTATATTGTTATATATATATATATATATATATATATATATATATATATATATATATATATATATATATATATATATATATATATATATATATATATATATATATATATATATATATATATATGTATGTATATATATATATTTATATATATATAAAGAAAAAACTCACTCGATCTGCAAATTAGGCTGCTCAGACGTTAATATGCATGAGGAAAGTATATATATTCAGACGTTCAATTATCTAGCAGGAAGGTATACGTTGCTGAAGATAGTTAATAAGCTTGAAACTAGTACATCATTCCTTTGTCAGTGTTGAAGAAAAGGGCAACGATGGTTGTTAGACACTGTACAGCTTAATTCGGGATGTTTGTTTACAAACAAACCGATCATTATAATAAATGCTCGGTAAATCCATACGTACATAGATATCTGTATTCATGTATGTATATATATACATACTACTGTACGTCTGTATACATATATGTATGTACGTATACATACTTATGTTTATATATATATATATACATTCATGTATATATACATGTTTTTTCTCGTGCAATGGCCATACTCGATAACGAGGGGGGAAGCCAGCACATATATATATATAAATGTATATATTTGTGTTTGCGTGTGTGTATGTCTGTGTGTAAGTGTGTCTGTGTCTTTTGTGATTCTGTTTTTGGAAGCATTATCATGTGTATTTATGTCACTTTTAAATTATTTTGAAACGAAATGTTCCTAATTGGCCAATTATAATATTCAACATTTACCGGATTTATCATTTTTGTAAATAATATCACTTCGAAGCACCTCTGCATTTTATGACTATGTAATGTAGAACTTCTTAGTATTATATATATATATATATATATATATACTTTCTATATATATATATATATATCTATATAAAGAATTAATATCTAGTAACATATATATACATACAGATGCATATCAATGCTAGCAAATATGTAGGTTTTGTCTTAGTAACTTTGTGGTTCAATGCATGGGGTTGCAGAACAATAATATGAGAGACGTAAAATAAGAAAATTATAAAATTAACTTACTTACTAAAATATCACTTCCAACTAATTAGTTTCTGGAATGGAATAAATATATTTTCCGAAGAAGATACAGAGAAGCATTCCGTCGTCAGGGAGGTCTATTCTCATCTAAGTATCCAGGCAAAGCGTGGAAACTGGAAACTTATTAAAAAATAATTCTGTGGATAGGAAATAGCAAAGCGTGGACTGAATTCCTAGCCATTGAGAAAATCACTGCCTCTGCATCGGTGGCAAATTCAAAAAGAATCAATGACGTGACATCGAGGTCAATCAGTGGAAAGTGGTTTGCTAATAAGACAGCGGCCTGCTACCATAGCAGCAGTCATGGCCAATATTGCTCGACAAATAATTTGGAGATAATTATAAAGAATTAATATCTAGTAACATATATATACATACAGATGCATATGAATGCTAGCAAATATGTAGGTTTTGTCTTAGTAACTTTGTGGTTCAATGCATGGGGTTGCAGAACAATAATATGAGAGACGTAAAATAAGAAAATTATAAAATTAATTTACTTACTAAAATATCACTTCCAACTAATTAGTTTCTGGAATGGAATAAATATATTTTCCGAAGAAGATACTGAGAAGCATTCCGTCGTCAGGGAGGTATATTCTCATCTAAGTATCGAGGCAAAGAGTGGACACTGGAAACTTATTAAAAAAATAATTCAGTGGATAGGAAATAGCAAAGCGTGGACTGAATTCCTAGCCATTGAGAAAATCACTGCCTCTGCGTCGGTGGGAAATTCAAAAAGAATCAATCACGTGACATCGAGGTCAATCAGTGGAAAGTGGTTTGCTAATAAGACAGCGGCCTGCTACCATAGCAGCAGTCATGGCCAATATTGCTCGACAAATAATTTGGAGATAATTATAAAGAATTAATATCTAGTAACATATATATACATACAGATGCATATCAATGCTAGCAAATATGTAGGTTTTGTCTTAGTAACTATGTGGTTCAATGCATGGGGTTGCAGAACAATAATATGTGAGACGTAAGATAAGAAAATTATAAAATTAACTTACTTACTAAAATATCACTTCTTCGGAATATATATTTATACCATTCCAGAAACTAATTAGTTGGAAGTGATATTTTAGTAAGTAAGTTAATTTTATAATTTTCTTATTTTAAGTCTCTCATATTATATATATATATATATATATATATATATATATATATATATATATATATATATATATATATATATATATATATATATATATATATATATATATATATATATAACGAAGGAAATGTGGTAAGGAACCAGGTGGACCATAACGCACCAAAGTACTCAATACTTAGGGTAGTACAGTGGGTAATAGGAACGTGTAGGACCCCGACGGCTGAGCTCAAGCCGTTTCGACGGCTAATTCTGGATGTGAATGACATCGATTAACTGTTTTTCATTTTTGATAGATGTTGTTTTTTTTTTTAAGTTAATTTTTTCTTGTAATTTGATATTCCTTCCTCGCCAGTTACACTATGATTTGTCTGTCACTCTTTATTATATCGTCATCTTAAGATCTGGCTTTCCATCTCCAGTCTCAATGTATACTTCATACGATTATATATGTAACCTATTGATTTCTGAATATAGCACAATACGCATATGTATATAATGATAGTATGTCTAGTACGTTTTTATACGTAATGTTAAAAATAACTCCCTTAGATTCTTGTTAGTGATGTGTTAATTATTTAGAAAGCGCAGATCTATTAAAAACTGTAATAGTTAGTAAACTGTTCTATACAACGAATATCATGTCTCTGGGCACGTTTTCTAACTCACAATTAGACTAGATTATCTTGGAAGAAATAAATATATTGGTGTTTGTTAAAATTGAGATTTCATTTTCTCCATAAAAGATGCATTTATGAACGATTCGATTGTATGCGGAATTCATTTTTCTTCTATGCAGAAAATTGCTTAACGAATTTAAAATAAAAATACAATTGAATGTTTTTATTTGAAATCATATAAATTTTGATTCGTAAATTAATGATATTACTGCCTGAAACACACGCAGTTGTAAATGTATTAACGTAAAATGAAGAAGCGATTAAATCTTCTACCGTGTGTAATTGCTATCCGAGTCAAAATATAAAAGTGATTATTTGGGATTTTAATTAAAGGGGGTAACGAAAACATTTCGAGGCATTTGATCGACACATTGCCGATTCCACTAATTCATCAATGATTCACTTTTCGGAAGTGTCGCGGAAACATATTTGATACATTACGAAGGGTAGACAAATGTCAGTCACATCGAATACAAATGAGCAGTTATATATTATATATTATATATATATATATATATATATATATATATATATATATATATATATATATATATATATATATATATATATGTATATATATATATATATATATATATATATATATAATAGGTTACATATATAATCGTATGAAGTATACATTGAGACTTGAAATGGAAAGCCAGATCTTAAGTTGACGATATAATAAAGAGTGACGGACAAATCATAGTGTAACTGGCGAGGAAGAAATATCAAATTACAAGAAAAAATTAACTTTAAAAAAAAATACATATAACAAAAATGAAAAACAGTTAATCGATGTCATTCACATCCGGTAGTTATATTAGAGGGAAATAAAGGCGGACGCTAACTGACACTGAATAAGCCAGCCGTATCTTTAATATTTCAGACAAAGTTTGTTTAGATGAGTAACACTATTTTTTTGTCTCGAGATTTTACTTCGGTTTAGAGTAGCATACAATTGAGAAGAAAAATAATACACACACACACTCATATATATATATATATATAAATATGTGTGTGTGGATGTGTGTGTGTGTGTGTGTGTGTGTGTGTGTGTGTGTGTGTGTGTGTGTGTGTGTGTGTGTGTGTGTGTGTGTGTGTGTGGGTGTGTGGGTGTGTGTGACGTCTGTGTAAGTGTATGCGTGTATCTATAAAGATGAATTAAAATTTATCATGTATATTATTCTGACCACATATTTTCAGAAATCATATCAAGAAAGGAAGATATGATTTTCTATTTCTGGAAAGGTCATTTTGAACATTTTTTTTTCGACTAATAGTTCTGCTGGTGTGGATTATATTGTTTTGCCTGTGTTTACAAATAGTTATAATATAAAAACACAGATATTCCGGTTCATCTGAAATAGTAGGCCTAATAATACTGAGATTTCAACGGTAATTTTAAACGGCAACGAGTAAAATATATATATATATATACACGAATGTTGGCGGACAATACTAATGTATTATTTTGATAATGTACAGAAAACATGTATTTAATTCGTATTGTTTTTTTGCATCTGTCACAACAATTTCTTGAAATATGTGATCATAGGATCTACTCAATGATTTCGGTCAACGTGACATGAGAATTAGGTTTCGTTTCCATTATATGTTACAGATGATGACTTGGGCATTTGTCAGACAATTTATAGTTGGTCGATTGAAAGAGATCAAACATTTATAATAAGTATTTGTCTCGTTTTGATCGACTAAATTTCTTGAAAGCAGTGCCTCAGCCTAGTTGTTGTCAAATGACTGAAATCTGTACATGAGGTAAATGAATAATATAATAATATGATATACAATTCGAAACCTATTTATACTGCACTGTGTGTGATATTTCAATAATTAACGGACGAAAAAATAAGTAAGATAATAAGGGAAATATATTTGATCTAAATATGATGGTTAAATCTCATATTAGTTTTTATTGTATTGATTTAGTTGAACATCGTGACAGAGTTATGAATTCAGCTTTAGGTAACATGATCAATCATTTTTACAGTTTACAAAAAAATACCAACATTTATCGATTCTTAAAAAGCAAAACATGACGGTTGTAAAGAATATCGAAATGAAAATAGAAAACTTGGACAGCTGACGAAATTTCACTGATGTTTATTTGGGGAAATCTTTCTGTTATTTCTATGTCAAGTGGAAGCATCATTATTCAATATTTTATTCTTAGCGATTATGCACTGGGACAAATATGACAATGTTAATAAACAAAACGGATTTATATTCATGTGTAGGAAAAAAGAAAAGAAAAATTGCTATACTCCTTCAGGCGTAAGATTTTTGCTACGTTTGGAAATAAACCTATGCACACATACAGACAAACCTACACATATACATGTGCGTCCTTGCCTGTATAACTGTATATTAGTGTGGTTATTCCACATTCAAATGCATATTTTTCCTTCATATCGGCGTTAGAACGTCGAACAGAATGACTTGCAGTTTGCTTGACAGTCCTCTGGGTTCTACCTTTACATCCCGTGGAGTTTACACTGATTGTCTGCATTTCAAGACAAAAATAAAGTATCACTTCAGTGCAACCGCAATTTTTCTGACCTTATCTCTTTCCTACTCTTTCTGTCTCACAATTCACTCTGTCGTAAACTCTTTCATTTCCATCTCTTTACCGCAAGAGAGAAGGTGGTATTATACAGATGTGCAGATAGATGCCCCGTGGCTTAAATGCCCACCAGATATTACTCCGCTGTCCCTACAACTCTATCAGTAGTTAACGGTTCATTGAACGGCACGATACAATTACTAAAATAGGTTTATACACACATACACTCGTTTATGCACACATATCTACAGACACACACACACACACGCATACACGCATACACACACGCACACACACATACACACCCACACGCACATACACACACACACGCACACACACACATATATATATATATATAGTGAAAGAGTGAATAATAACAAGGTCAACAGTACAAAAAGGGTTTATTTACAGTATTAACAATTGTTTCACTGATTAAGTTGTCTAAAAATTGCTAATCACTTGAAGTTGTATCACTCAATTTTAAATACAATGTATGCCTAATCAAATCATCAGAAACTGATTAAAATTATACACTGCGTTTGTAATATACTAAGGAAATTCAAATTACAGCATCAGTAATAAAAAAAGAAAAAGACAAAAAGAAAACGATATAGAGAAAAATAACGAAAAACAAGAAAATAATAATAAATTATTCATAATGAAGATGATAAAAAATAAATTAAAACATGTATATGTGTGCGAAGAAAAGTGAACATGATATGATGAAAATAGTTTTGGTGTTGGTAGTTAAAATATAAAGATGCGTTTGTATAAACATGAAAAATTCAAATATATACATATATATATGTTTTGGTTAAATCAATAAATTAATAAATTGGAAGTTATGTTAGAAGTGAAGAGAATACGATAGGATATAATGTAAGAGGTGAAATATATTTAAGGAAAGAAAGTGGAAGAGAGAAAAGTTAGGAGGTTATGATGTTGATTCATTGATTAGTTCATTTATCGACAGTTAATAATAATAATAATGGGTTATTATAGACTCAGGTGGTACAATTTGAATTATGGAATTGTTGGGTCGAATCAAGTTGGTTTGAAATTAGCGAATTTAGTAGCTGCTTTATGCCTACAGAAAATTGACCGTTCACTTTTGCTGTTAAGCAGCATTTTGTCATATTTTACAATATGAAGCAACTCTATATTGCAAAGTCCGCAGTAGGACATTCCATTTCTGTAGCCCTTTGCCCCCGACAGTTTCGACCAGCTAATCCAGTATTCTTGGTTTGCATCTTTAAACTGCCAGATTTTATTGGCGAGCGTTGTTGTGTTCATTAGTCTACGGTTCTTTATAGAGTGTCTGTGGGCGTACCATCTTTTTTTTAACTCTCCCGCCGTAGAACCGATGTAGTACCATGCTAGGATTCCTGAATTTATAGTACACAGGTACACTATATTTGACTCCAGGCATCTATTTTGTAGTGGAGACTTATCCGGTAAGTGACAGTTACATTTTGAGGCTTTCCTATATGCCGGATCAACGATGTGGTTGTGTATGTTATGTATGGGCTAAGATTTGGGTTTGTTGATGTTTTGTTGTGATGCGTTCTGACGTGTGTGTGGTTGCGATGTTGTTATGTGTTTGTGTTTTATATTTGATGTTATGGTGTTTGTTTGTAGGTTATTTGCATTAATTTTATGTATGGGTGATTCTATGTTGGTTGCAGTAGAGTAAGATAGTTTGATAGTATTTTTATTAAATATGTTATCGTATTTGTGAAGTCTAGGCAAGTGCTTGTCAATTAATGTAGAATATATATATGTATATATACAATTTAGCTTCAGGCATAGTTGTATGCAGATATGTATTGGAATTTCGTATTTTGTTTAAAATAAATATTTAGAGAGCCGACGATATTTACAGTATTAACCAT
Source organism: Eledone cirrhosa (assembly GCA_964016885.1). Lineage (NCBI taxonomy): Eukaryota > Metazoa > Mollusca > Cephalopoda > Octopoda > Eledonidae > Eledone > Eledone cirrhosa. The sequence continues at coordinate 65,867,668 of OZ024740.1, read as the reverse complement.
CGTTTATTGATCACACGAAGTTGTACTGATGATTTGATGATTTGATCAGAGACACACACTGTATTTAAGGTCGAGTGTCGCAACTTCGAGTGATTAGCGGCCTTTAGGCTCACCTGACCAATGAAACAATTGTTAATACTGTAAAGAAAACCTTTTTGTACAGTCAACCATGTTATTCTTCACTCTTTTACTACTATTACTCCAAGAATAACCTGCATGCGAATTCTCGCAAACTCGCTAGCTAAATATGGAAGCCTCTTGTTGAGTCAAACAACGCCGTACGTTAAAACTCTGAATAGTACAGAGTACTCACAACGTGTAACTAGATTACCTAAAACGATAACAAGTTATCCCATATATATAACTAAATTAAATTAAGGGAGTCAAACTTTAATTAGTTACCTACCTAGCTATGGGTGATTACTAACTTTACAAATTATCCCGTGATTGTTTCATGTGTTTATTTTAAATATATATATATGTCAATCAATTTCTAGTTGATATCCCATATATATATATATACATTAAAATATAAGTATTAATAAAATAGATGTTCTTTTGATCAATTACATTTTATTATACATAGTTCGGATGTACAACAGTACGTCCTCATCAGACAAAATATAATGATACATGACATACCCTGAGATGTTAAATGGTTAAGATTTAATAAAGGTAGTGATTACCCGATAGAAAATTTTACTTATATAATATATGTGTGAGAGTGCGAAAACGTAATGAATTCATTAGAAAGTGTGTGAGTAAGAAAAAACGTTGCATACTTAAAGTGTTCTAAAATTTTAAATTGTATGATAGTACAATATATCTAGGGAAACGTCTCATGAATCATAACAGCTAGTGATAGCCACTGGAAAAAGATTTATAAGGAGTGAAATATAAAGTGTGTGTGGGGGGGGGGGGTCGAAAGTTAAACGGTGGTTAGAATTTGAAAATATTTAATTTATAATATTAATATAAAGACTCAAGACTTCAGGATTATTTGCTATTTATTTATATATTATTTATATAAATTCGATAAGTGTGTTATCATTTATAAACTTCTGAATTGTGAGAATAACATTTTAAAGGATTTAGCTGGCACGTAAAGAATGAAATATTATACTGTGGATTAATTACCTAAATCTAAACATTAACAAATATTTCAACATATTAGGTATGTAAAGCTTTTGAAGTACTTAGTGTTATAAATATTTGAAAAACTATTATGTATATAGGTATATATTAATGAGTCAGCATGTATAAGGTAAATAATACAGACGAAGATAAAAATAAAATAAAATAATATGTTACGGATAAAATCTATACATATGTATAATTGGGTGTAAATGCATTAATTATTGTTCAACCAAGATATCAACATATTATTAGATATAGGGATGTATATATATAGATATATATTAGGTATTATTAATGTAGTATACTTTAGGGAAATGATAACAGTTATACTCTTAACAACGTGTTTCATTTAAATATATACATATATACATATATGAAAAACGAACAATGAGTGCATGTATAAAGTTCAAAATAATGTCTATAATAATCTTTAGTTTGGATATTTTCTCTATATTTGAATCATGTATATAGAAGTACGGTAGGTATATTTAAAAATATAAAAAAAATATATAAAATACAATATATAACTACGAATATATTATAAAACATTATATTGGCAGTATCGGTAGAGAGTCGGACGCCATGCTTTCCGATCTGAGTTCAAATCCCGCCGAGGTTGACTTTGCCTTTCATCCTTACGGGGTCGATAAAATAAAGTACCAGTAATTCACTGGGTAATTGCCGGCCTTGTGCCTAAAGTAGAAACAATTATATTATAAATAAATAAATAAGAGATCGAAAGTACAGCGAAAAATTCACATTTATATATAAGTTTGAATCCGTCTCAAATTTAGATTTTATAGTAAAGTAAGTATATTTAAAAGAAATATATGCTATATTATACTATAATTAATAGATCAATAATAGATTAATACTTATATTTTAATATTAAGAACTCCTGAAAATTATTTACCGTTGAGTGCTGCCAATCTACTGTAAAACTCATTCTTTGACATAATCATCGAATATTGTTTAACAACTTAATATATATATATATATATATATATATATATATATATGTATCTATGTACATGTATACATACCTACATATACATATGTATTCCTTCTTGTCATTCTGGAGATTCGCCTGCTTATCACAGTATCATCAGACACGAATGATAATCATATTATAATCAGGTGAAACTCCAGAGTAACAAGACTAACTATTTAGTCGTAGTAGAAAGAATACTGAAATTCTACATCGGCATTGAGTATTCTTCTCTCTCAGCTCTCAACTACGGATATATATATATATATATAATATATATATATATATATATATATATATATATATATATATATATATATATATATATATATATATATATATATGTATATATATATATATATATATACATCGGCAGTCGATCGACATTCGTCAAATCGGACCGAACCAATTTCTCAAGGATATAACGCATCTTCCGGTCGAATGGGGCGTGTGTGTGTGTGTGTGAGTGTGTTTGTGTGTGTGTGTGTGTGTGTGTGTGTGTGTGTATGTGTGTGTGTGTGCGTGTGTGCGTGTGTGTGTTTGAAATGTTCCTCTTCGTTAGAAGCGTATTCATTTGCGATTGCTTTAAAATTAAAGAAGGTTTATATCAGTGATTTTAAATATAGAAGATCAATATTGAACTACACCTCGAGTCACATTGTTCTGTACGACAGAAAATTATCCACGACTTCTGAGGCTTCATAGTCGTTAGAAACGCTATGTATTACTCTCAAGGAGCTTTCAAGTTTATCATTGTTTTAAGCAGAATGAAACCTGACATAGGAGGATTCGCCAACTTCATTTTTTCTGATAGAATGAAGACATACAAAATCTAAGAATTCCAATATTTTACATCTGTTATAACTTGTTTACGAGAAGTTTTGTTCTCTATAGCAATACCATGAGATGTGTTCAGGTGATGGATTATTAAAAGTTTGAATTCACCTGCCAATTATTGTTTAAATTCTATATATCGTAGTATATTCTACTTTGTCTTTCACCATGAAATGACCATCAGTAAATATCGCCAGGCAATGCTATATACAAAGGCTGTCAGAGGCATGATATGAATATCGCATTCATGTAATACCACCTTTACACGTTACATTGTTTTGTTCTTCTGTCTTTGTTTGTTGTCCTATTGTATGTACTACAAAACATATTCTATATTCTTAACTTCCGTCTGGGATGAGGGTTATAGTGTTTCATAAACTCATTATCTAACCCTTTATATGAATAGTATCGTCTAAATCTTCGGTATTGCACTTCTATGGGATTAAAGAAATATCCGGTGTGTCATGTGAAGTAATCTATCTATACCTGTTTCCGAGATTAAGAACAATACATCTGACATGAATACATTTCTTTTACGAGTTATTATATACATATAATAATAATAACATAAACAACAACAACAAAAACAACCACAACAACCACCACCACAACAACAACAATAATAATAATAATAATTATAATAATGCTTTCTTTATTAACCACAAGGGTTTACACAAAGTAAGACATTAAGCAGAGTACAGGACAATACAGCTCAAATGGACATTTCTGCGCGTATAAAAACAATAAAAAACAGAGGATGTAACAAAAAAAGAAACAATGAAAAATTCCCCAATAGGGGGGATACTTCCGAAGGACATTCGTGGAGAAAGCCCATTAAAAAAAGCCACGGTGACCCTGACCACTAGTGCAAGTGCCCGCTCACAGTTTTCAACCTTCAATTTACAGGCACATACTCAGAATAGGCCCAATCACACGGGCCATTCTTGCGTCTCTCATCCATCTTTCAACAAAATATTGTGAAGAGAGCACCTTCTACTCTACCCTGATTTTCCTTTTTAAATGAAATTTAAAAAAGTTAATTAGAGCATCACCGAAGAGGTAAGTGCTCGTCTTCAGCCCTTTCAAACGCGTCCATCATACTATCTCTTTCCCCATGGCCACCAGACAGATAAAAATTGCCTGCTCTTCCCGGCTAAAGGAAGAGGGCGGGGCAATCCATGCCTGTAGAGTTTATCCCGAACTGGCAAAGCTACTCGGTACAACTGCCAGGCCAGGGATTTCTGGAAGTTTTCCATAGGCCCCGGCCCGAAAGTTCTTCCGAAGAGATTGGCTAATTGATTTTCGTCGACGACGCCTAGAGTTTCTCCATGTATGTCGTCGCTCTTCCCCTCCACTAATCCTCTATACAACGCGAAGGTGGAGTTTACACCGACCACATTGCCCGTATTGGTCGAGGGCTGTGAGCGCCTGAAGACATTCCAGTCTCCAAGCGCTCCCTCTCGGTCTTCGCTTGACCCAGTACTGCAGCTCCGTCAAGGAGACCAGCTGGGGAAATGCGCGTCTAGCAAATGGCGATCACACCTGATCACCGTCGAGGAAGAGGTTGAGATGTCGTAGCCTAAGCGCGTATCTACTCATCATCAGCCATGGCATGCCCAGCCCTCCACTTAGTGGGTGTTGACAGCAGACGGACCGCCTGACCATCGGAGTGCGTCCCTTCCACAAAAAGCGAAAGAGCAAACGCTCAGGCGCAGTCAGGCGAGGATCAGGACAAGGCAGGACGGTCAGGCGGTAGTAGAAGACGGACGCAATGTACGCCTTAGCCACCCCCGCTCGACATTTCAGGGTTAGCCTCCTCCATGCCCACATCTGGGTGAGAGAAGCCACCCAGCTCGTCAATTCGTCCCACTTTTTGTCCGTCTGGAGTTCCGGAACGAACCAGACCCCTAGCAATTTATCCGGTCCGTCCGTCCAGCTCCGGACGACGCTGTTGGACGGCATGGACCCTCCTCTCCAAGTGCCGAGCTGCAGGCCCACTGACTTTTCCTGGTTGACGATTGCTCCTATCACCGCTTTGTATTATCTTAGTGTAGTGCCGATCGCCTCGATGTGTTTGGCGTTCGACACCACTACGGTGACATCGTCCGCATATGCTGACACGGATCTTCCGCATCCTAGTTCGCGCGGAATCCCCCTCAACGTCTCCAGTATGTGCAGTAATGGCTCGAGAGTCAATACGTACAAGAGGGATGAGAGGAGACATCCTTGGCGGACCGAGCGCATGATGTTGAACGGTTCCGAAAGGTGACCGTTAACTCTGACCACAGAGCAGATGTCGCTGTGCATGGCAGCGATCGAGCCTCTGAGGATGGGCCCAAAGCCAGCCGCCTTCAGGACTGCCGCTAGGTAACGATGGTCGACCCTATCGAAAGCTTTCGACTGATCTAAATTTATCAAGGACCCACCCGTGCCAGGTTCCCTAGCTACCTTCTCCACAATGTATCGCATGAGGTGGAGATTGTCGTGGAGGGATCTGTCGGGAATGGCGCATGTCTGCGCCTCTCCCACCAGGCCACCAACGACAAGCGCCAACCTCTTTGATAGCACCATGTACAAAATCTTGAACTCTGTTTGGCAGAGTTATGGGCCTGAAATGATCTATGTTATCCCTATTGTTCGGATCGTTTGTCAGCAGTGACACCGCTCCTCGGCTCACAGAGCTGGGAATTCTCCCGTTCTGTTGCCATTTGCAGTAGAGGTCCGCCAAGAGGCCTCCGAACAAGTCTGGAATCTGTACGTAAATTTCGTAGGGCAGACCATCCAAACCAGGCGATTTACCCCTTGTGCAGCCAGTAATTGCCTCCGGTACGTCAGCGGCTGTTATCGGCTTTTCGCAACACTCGGGCTCAGTGGCCGAGAGCCGCGGTAGTCCGTCGAGGTAGACACTAAAGTCCATCCCTCGTTCCGGCCCGCCGCTGCCCCCGCGAAGTATCGCTGAAAAGCTTCACACATTAGCTCGGGATCGAGTAGTATGCGCCTGTCGTGGTCCACCAAAGACCGGATCGTGGCTTTGTTGCCACGACCGGCCTCCGCCACTCGGGCCCATTGAACGGCTTTCGTCCCCTAGTGTCTGAGAGCATGCACCCTAGCTCTGACAACGTAGCCTTCGTGCTTTGCATTGAAGAATTGGTCAAGAGCCAATTTCGCCGCAAGTACATCGGTCGCGATGCCTTTGCTAAGCGCCTCGTCTAATTTTCTAACTAGTTCTCCCTCTACCCTATTTTTCTCTATTACTAAACCTAATGGACTCTATTCTGATCGCTCTTTTCAGAGCAAACCACCACTTGTTGTTGGCGATGGCCCCCGTCAACGCCCGCTTAATTAGTTCGCTAATCAGGTCTATGTAGGCCATGTGCTCTGGTAAGGACGCGTTTAGCTTCCAGTAGCCGGGTCGTCGTCTATGAAGCCTATCTAAGTCAAACACACAGATCACGAATTTGTGGTCCGCGTAGCTGACTATCTTGAATTGTGGACAGCCTATGCTAGACCTACCTATTTCCCTACAAAATACTCTATCTAGATATAATCTGGATGATCCGATGCGATTTGTCCAAATCCACATTGGCACATTCGGGAAATCCAAGACAGTTCAGAGCCTGAGCAGGTTGGTGAGGCTATTGCACCCTCCTCCCACACAGTCCCAGCTGCATCTAAGATCCCGTTCCAGTCGCCCACTACCACCAAAGTGCGGGAAGTTCAAAGAAAGGTCTCCAGACGCCGGAATAAATCAGGCCACCCTGCTCCTGTCTCAGCATAGACGGCCACGTCCATCACCACCAACGTCCAGCACCACCAACGTACCTTCTGGGTCCAGGAAGAAGGCCCGTATGGCGACATCCAAACCTCTCTGAAAAAGCACAGCAACTCCTCCCCCCCCCATCCAGGACGGCTGGGAGATGCGTACACATCGTAGCCGCCGATGATCGGTGTGAAGGCACGTGCTTCGGAGATTCTGGTCTCGCTGATGACCACTACATCTATGTTTAGTGACCTGAAGTCCTTGAGCAGGTGGCCCTGCTTCCATGATGACCAGAAGCAACGCGCATTTATGCTGCCTATTCTGAGTGAGGTAATGTTGAATTGGAGTGGAAACGATGGGAAAGACCACTTACCTTACTTCTCGTAGAGGAAGGATGGTTTTTCCATTCTTTTCACTGCCTGTGGCCTCCTCCGGAAGGATGTCCTTATAAATGCTCCTGGAGAGTGCTTGTCAGAAATCTCCGATGGCTTTGGGGAATTTTTGTTTTAATATCGTGTACGTTTTCTGTGTGATACTAGTGATTTGTATGTGTGGAGGTGGTGTGAACTTTTGGGTTGTTGTGTAGTATTTTCTGTGATGCTGGTGTTGTGTTGGATGCAGTGTAATAATTGGTTGTTGTTCAAATTTAATGCTGTGTAGTGTGTATCGTTTTGGTTGTTATGTTTTGTTTGCGTTTGTTGTGGGTTTGTTTCTGTTTCGCTTTTTGGTGACTTTTGTGGTGTTGGTAATGGTGGTGTTGGGGTTAAAGATGGTGATGGTGTTGGTGTTTGTGGTAATGGGGTTGGTGATGCTGGTGTGGATGGTGGCATAGCTGTCCTAAAATATTTTGTTTGATAGATTATTTGTTTCCCTCTGCATTTTGTTTTTGGCTGACCCTGTACCCATCTTTTTTTACCATTCTCTAGGCTTTATTTAATTCACCCTAGCTTACCTGGATTGTTTCGCTTTTCTTGGCTGCTTTGCCAAACAACACATTTTGTATCGCGGTGGTATTGATGTTGTTATTCTCATTGTTGTTGTTGTTGCTGTTGTTGTTATTGTTATTTTAAGTTTCAGTTGTGGTGGAGGTAGTGGTGTTAGTGGTGTTCGGCGTGGAAGATTCGATTCTGGGTGAATCCATTTCGATGTAACGAAAGAATAATTTATTTTGGGGGGTTTCTTTTGTCGCTGTTGTTGTGGTGGTGGTGGAGGTGATGGTGGTGGTGGCGACTTTAACACCTGCAGTTATTGGTAATGGCGGGAAATCCATGTCTTTATGCGGCAATTGTAAATAATTCAAACTGCTATTAATTATATTTTCAGTGTTGGGATCCGTAGCAAGGTTTACAATGGTGTTGGCGTTGGTGGTGGAGGAGGAGGAGGGTGTTGGTCTGTTAAAAACGGAAAAATTGTCGTCCATATTTTTTTTTTCAAATAAATATTTTGTTTGATAAATAACAAGTTTAGGTTTGGGTCTCAAGGACCCAATATTTTCTGTGTCATTTTCAGAAAGCAATATATTATAAACACTTAACAACAAAAATGTTCCATAACTGGCAATTGAAACAACTGAAAACAACAAACATTTGCGGAGCTCACGATAATACGATTTCCTACGTAGGTCGCCAATAGTAATAATAATAATAATAATAATAATAATAATAATAATAATAATAATAATAATAATATTGGAACACTTCAAAAGGCATGCTTGCTTGGAACGGCAAGAACCCTCCGATACGTCCTGAATATCTGAGGCTGCAGGTAGTGGCTTGATATTCAATCCAACGGACTTTCCAGTTAACCAACATCAATGACTGAGATTCAAGGAATAACAATAACAATAATAATAATAATAATAATAATGATTACTTATCGCAAATCTCAGGAAACCCGCGTATAGGAGAAATACAAAAGATAGTACTAATGGGAACTGCCCATACACTAAGGAAATTCTGTCAATATAAGTACATCACAAGTCTAAACACTAAAGATGCATGTGTGAGTATGTATGTTCTTTCTTGAACATGGCGGACCTTGCTGTCTCTTGAGGTCACTGGTTGTGACTTGGTGATAACTCGTATGAACATAAAGCAAGATAAATGCAACTGTAATAATAATAATAATAATAATAATAATAATAATAATAATAATAATAATAATAATAATAATAATAATAATAATAATAATAATAATAATAATGGAAGGGAAGAAGACGCACGAGGTGACGGAGGTCATGAAATCGCTCCCGTAAGTTTTGAATTTTTAACATATTTAAATCATTTGTGAAATAACAACTCTTAGTACAAATGCTACGTAAAGCACCCGGCTTGAGCCCCAAAAAATTCGGACCCAAAATATATTGTTATAAGGCTCAAATATTCAAATATTCAACTTTGTATTGTACACTGTATATCCAAAAAAAAAATGGCTATAAATGGAAGAAGAAGAACCCCCCCCCCCTCCTCTCCTCTGGCTACACTATATAGGACAGCTAAACTCACCAACACCAGAAACTAGATACACCGCCCACCCCATCATCTGTGTACACTAAACACAACAGCATTTTCACCTCACCGCCACCGCTCACTACGGCCATCATTACCACCACTATCCCATCACCGCCGCCACCACCCCTTGACTCCTTCACTGCTGCTGCCACCGCTACAGCACCATCACTACAGTAATACGGCTCAAATATTCAAATATTCAACTTTGTATTGTACACTGTATATCCAAAAAAAAAAAATAAAATGGCTATAAATGGAAGAAGAAGACCCCCCCCCCTCCTCTCCTCTGGCTACACTATATAGGACAGCGAAACTCACCAACACCAGAAACTAGATACACCACCCACCCCATCATCTGTGTACACTAAACACAACAGCATTTTCACCTTCACCGCCACCGCTCACTACGGCCATCATTACCACCACTATCCCATCACCGCCGCCACCACCCCCTGACTCCTTCACTGCTGCTGCCACCGCTACAGCACCATCACTACAGTAATACGGTCGCATCACCGCCACCACTGCCTCGGTATCGACATCACCGCCACCACTGTCTTAGTATCGCCAACGCCGCTAGTCTCTGCTGGCTACCACTTCCACATTATAGAATTCCTACTACTAACAAAGAGGAAGGCATCAAAATATATAGATAGACTCAAAAGAAAAAAGAAAAAACAAACAACAAAAGCAGCACAGCAACAACAGTAAAAAACGAGAAAAACAGAAAAAAACAAAAACAAAAAAAGAAACCCCAAAAACGTAAAGAAAATAAGAATGAAGAGAGAAGCAGGCGGACGGACAGAGAAGAGGGGGGAAAAAGTAAAACTTAAAAAACAAAAACTAAGTCAGACATTCGAATACTACATTACAATGAAACTTATGCTTATTCATTTTTGGGGCCCTTTCTGCCCGTGTGTTTGTTTGTTTATGTGTGTCCGTATACAGCGTGGTGATAATGCCACACAAGGGCCAAGTGGGATGGCGGATCCACAGATGGCTATGTAAACATACATTCGCCAATCCTCGATAAGAGTGTTTAAATATCGAACATAAACAGTTCGAATAACGGTGAAATGGAGACTAGAACGTCATGTGACAGACTCTCACCCAACAGGTGCCCCCTGGCTCAGCAGCAGGAACCTGACTGTCAACGAAATACTGCTGATGTTGGAGGAAGAAGAAGAAGGAAAGGGGCCAGAACCAACTGGACGAAAGAATTGAATAGAACTGTTATGCAATGCTACCTGAAAAGTAACCCCAAGGAGAGGGGCTACAGGAGACGGATGCATAACATCTGGAACGAGATTGGTTTATTTAAATTAGATGAACAAAAATTGGCCGGGCAGGCTCGGGTAATAAGAACTAATGGGTGGATAAGCGAGCTGGAACTGGAGGAACTGAGCAGAGAGAATGGCTTGGAGATGGCGGGTGTAGTATGCCAGACAAGCGAGCCGGCGGGAAATGAAGGTGAGGAGGTCCCGAGAGCGGAGGAACCACCCGAAGCAGACAATGATCTGAATACTGAGATAAATAATACCTGGAACAGAGATACGGCCACTGAGGAGATGAATGCTGACGGGCTAGGACAAGATTCGGTTGACATCCTAAATTTAGTGGTAGATGAGTTGAACAATGATAGTGGGAGACCTATGAACCTAAGATTTGTAGACAGGAAAAAGTTAAAAGAAACAACAGCTAAGGTAAACAAAGTCATCCCATACCTTGAGGCGAGGAGTCTTCACCAGTGCAACAATATCCTCAAAGCAACAGCAAATACGGTGAGGAAACTACTTGGTATAAAAGCGAGAGGAAACAACAGACAAGAAAGAGCAGAGCCGTGGTGGAAGAAGCGACTGAGTGGGCAAATCGGGGAAATGAGAAATGACATAGGAAAGCTTGAGTCACTACTGAATGGGACACTAAAAAACATAGGCACTAAAAATAGACTGGAAATAAAATACAAAACTAGGAGTAAAAAGCTAAATATTATCATAGAGGAATTGAAGCAACGCATTGTAGCAAAGAGTGCCAAAATCAGGCGATACGAGAACAGAGTCAGTCAGTATAAACAGAACCGCATGTTCGACAACAACCAGAAGATGCTGTTTGGACAGCTTGAGGGGAAAGAAAGAGGCACCGACTTGATCCCTGGGGCGGAACAAGCTAAAACATTCTGGAGAGGAATATGGGAGCAGGATGTTAGACACAATGCCCAGGCAGGGTGGATTGAGACAGTACAGAGGGAGATCGGTGAGCAGGCACAGCAACAGACTGATTTGAGTATCACAGTTGAAACTCTTAAGGGGCAAGCCAAAAAACTAACCAACTGGAAATCACCAGGCCCAGATGGTGTGCAGGGGTATTGGATTAAACATTTAACATCCCTCCACCCGAAGCTGACGGCCATGTTCAATGACTGCTTGGTGTCGGGTGAGGTGCCAGAGTGGTTGACAAAAGGTACCACAGTTCTGATAATGAAAGACCGAATCAAGGGTAATGATGTTACCAACTATAGACCTATCACATGTCTGCCCGTAATGTGGAAACTGTTGACGAGCATTGTGTCTGAGGAAATCTACCATCACCTCCACACAAACAACTTGTTGCCGGACGAACAGAAAGGATGCCGAAAGAAGTCACGTGGTACAAAGGACCAGTTGCTTATTGATAAGATGGTAATGGGGAATTGCAGGAGGAGACACACTGATCTTGCCATGGGATGGATAGACTACAGAAAGGCATTTGACATGGTGCCTCATTCCTGGATCACCAAAAGCCTGGAGATCTTCAGGGTGGCAGATAACATCAGACAGTTGCTGGGCAGGAGTATGGGGTCCTGGGAGACAGAGTTGACATCAACTGGAGTATCCTTGGGAAGCGTGAAGATCAAGAGAGGTATCTTCCAGGGAGATAGCCTGTCCCCTCTGTTGTTTGTCCTTGCCCTGATGCCCTTGACCATTATGCTGCGAAAAGTGAGAGCAGGATACAAGTTGGGAAGGGGAGAGCTTACCATCAATCACCTCCTCTTCATGGACGATCTTAAGCTCTTCGGGAAAAGTGAGAAGGAGTTGGATGTGCTTGTTGACACTGTCCGTATTTTCAGCAGTGATATATGTATGCAGTTTGGTATTGGTAAATGTGGAGTCATTGTGATGAGGAGGGGTAGGTTGAGCAGAAGTAACGGGATCCAGATACCAACAGGTGAGATGATAAAGGAAATTGACTCTGAGGAAGGATACAAGTATTTGGGCGTTCTGGAGGCTGATGGCATAAAGAACAAAAAAATGAAGGAATTGTTAAGTACTGAATACATTCGGAGAGTAAGGAGCGTATTGAAGTCACATCTGAACAGCAGAAATGCCATAAGCGCAGTAAATTCCCGAGCTGTGTCTATTATTAGGTACAGTGCGGGAATTCTGAGATGGAATGTTGCTGAACAAAAAGAAATGGATAGGAAGACTAGGAAGCTATTGACTATCTACAACATGTTCCACAAGAGGAGTGATGTCGATAGACTCTACCTAAGGAGATCTGAGGGTGGAAGAGGTCTTATCAGCATAGAGGACTGTGTTCAGATGGAGAAAAACAACCTATACAAATACGTGACCTATAGTAAGGAGCCAATGCTCAGAGCTGTACTGAAGGAGGGGACAGTGGGCCAGGGGATACCCAAGGAGGAAATAACATCAAGGAGGAAGAGCAGCCTTAAGGGAAAATCCCTTCATAGTACCTTCTTTGAGAAAACTGAATTTAGAGATCCACAGACATGGAACTGGTTGAGAAGAGGAGACCTCAAAAAGGCTACAGAAGGAATGCTAATGGCTGCGCAGGAGCAGGCCCTCAAAACGAAGTGGTTGAAGCACCATATCTACAAGGAGGAGGCTAGCCCACTGTGCAGGATCTGTGGAGAGAGAGAGGAGACTGTGGCTCACATTGTGTCCGAGTGTAAACACCTAGCCCAGACCCACTATAAGGGCTGGAGACACGATGTGATGGGCAGGGTGATCCACTGGCACCTGTGCAAAGTAAACAATCTACCACATTCTGAGAAATGGTATGAGCATAGGCCAGAGGCGGTGATGGAGAACAGTCAGGTGAAGGTGCTGTGGGATTTTAGGATACAGACGGACAAAAAACTGGAACACAATAGACCTGACCTGGTGGTTGTGGACAAAGAAAAAAGATCGTGCCTGATTGTGGATGTGGCCTGCCCGTTCGACACGAGAGTGCAAGAGAAGGAGAGGGAGAAAATTAACCGATACCAGGACCTAAAGTGGGAGGTGAAAAGGATTTGGAACTGCCATGAAGTCAAAGTGATCCCGATTGTCATAGGCGCACTGGGGACTATCTCCAAAGGTTTCCAGGGATGGTTAAAGAAAATCGGCCCCTTCACGCTTTTTGGAACGCTTCAAAAGGCATGCTTGCTTGGAACGGCAAGAACCCTCCGATACGTCCTGAATATCTGAGGCTGCAGGTAGTGGCTTGATATTCAATCCAACGGACTTTCCAGTTAACCAACATCAATGACTGAGATTCAAGGAATAACAATAACAATAATAATAATAATAATCAATCACCTCCTCTTCATGGACGATCTTAAGCTCTTCGGGAAAAGTGAGAAGGAGTTGGATGTGCTTGTTGACACTGTCCGTATTTTCAGCAGTGATATATGTATGCAGTTTGGTATTGGTAAATGTGGAGTCATTGTGATGAAGAGGGGTAGGTTGAGCAGAAGTAACGGGATCCAGATACCAACAGGTGAGATGATAAAGGAAATTGACTCTGAGGAAGGATACAAGTATTTGGGCGTTCTGGAGGCTGATGGCATAAAGAACAAAAAAAATGAAGGAATTGTTAAGAACTGAATACATTCGGAGAGTAAGGAGCGTATTGAAGTCACATCTGAACAGCAGAAATGCCATAAGCGCAGTAAATTCCCGAGCTGTGTCTATTATTAGGTACAGTGCGGGAATTCTGAGATGGAATGTTGCTGAACAAAAAGAAATGGATAGGAAGACTAGGAAGATATTGACTATCTACAACATGTTCCACAAGAGGAGAGATGTCGATAGACTCTACCTAAGGAGATCTGAGGGTGGAAGAGGTCTTATCAGCATAGAGGACTGTGTTCAGATGGAGAAAAACAACCTATACAAATACGTGACCTATAGTAAGGAGCCAATGCTCAGAGCTGTACTGAAGGAGGGGACAGTAGGCCAGGGGATATCCAAGGAGGAAATAACATCAAGGAGGAAGAGCAGCCTTAAGGGAAAATCCCTTCATAGTACCTTCTTTGAGAAAACTGAATTTAGAGATCCACAGACATGGAACTGGTTGAGAAGAGGAGACCTCAAAAAGTCTACAGAAGGAATGCTAATGGCTGCGCAGGAGCAGGCCCTCAAAACGAAGTGGTTGAAGCACCATATCTACAAGGAGGAGGCTAGCCCACTGTGCAGGATCTGTGGAGAGAGAGAGGAGACTGTGGCTCACATTGTGTCCGAGTGTAAACACCTAGCCCAGACCCACTATAAGGGCTGGAGACACGATGTGATGGGCAGGGTGATCCACTGGCACCTGTGCAAAGTAAACAATCTACCACATTCTGAGAAATGGTATGAGCATAGGCCAGAGGCGGTGATGGAGAACAGTCAGGTGAAGGTGCTGTGGGATTTTAGGATACAGACGGACAAAAAACTGGAACACAATAGACCTGACCTGGTGGTTGTGGACAAAGAAAAAAGATCGTGCCTGATTGTGGATGTGGCCTGCCCGTTCGACACGAGAGTGCAAGAGAAGGAGAGGGAGAAAATTAACCGATACCAGGACCTAAAGTGGGAGGTGAAAAGGATTTGGAACTGCCATGAAGTCAAAGTGATCCCGATTGTCATAGGCGCACTGGGGACTATCTCCAAAGGTTTCCAGGGATGGTTAAAGAAAATCGGCCCCTTCACGCTTTTTGGAACGCTTCAAAAGGCATGCTTGCTTGGAACAGCAAGAACCCTCCGATACGTCCTGAATATCTGAGGCTGCAGGTAGTGGCTTGATATTCAATCCAACGGACTTTCCAGTTAACCAACATCAATGACTGAGATTCAAGGAATAACAATAACAATAATAATAATAATTATAATAATAAGCAAATAGACCTGACATCATTATAAAAGGCCAACATAAAAAAGTCTGTTTATTGATAGATATGAGCATCCTATGTGATCACAATATCGCGGCAAAAGAATTTGACAAGCTTCGAAAATATGAAGATCTGCTTATTGAAATTGAGAAAATGTGGCACCTCAAGGCCGTTACAATACCAGTGATTGTGGGAGGACTGGGTATGATCAAGAAAGGAACAGAACAATATTTGCGAATGTTTCCTGGTTTGCTCTCTCTGCACGAGGTGCAAAACATTGTTTTGACTGGTACTGCACACGTATTGAGAAGAGCACTATAAGATTGATATCCCTCCTTGTGTTTACATATGCATATGCACATGTGTATATATGTATACTTTTTTTAATATTTTTTATTATATTATAATGCTGTATTAACTGGTTTACCAATGAACGCTGTGAATTTATTTGCCCTAGGTGTCAGGAAGACACTCGGCATATATCTCAAAAACAATAATAAAATGAAATAAAAATGATAATAATAATAACATATTGACAAGGAGGAGGCTAGCTCACTGCGTAGGATCTGCGGAGAGAGAGATAGGAGACTATGGCTCACATTGTATCCGAGTGTAAACACCTAGCCCAGACTCACTATAAAGGCTGGAGACATGATGTGATGGGTAGGGTGATCAGTTGGCACCTATGTAAAGTAAACAATTTACCACATTCTGAGAAATGGTATGAGCATAAACCAGTGTCGGTGATAGTAAACGATCAGGTGAAGGTGATATGGGAATTTAGGATACAGACGGACAAGAAATTAGAACACAATAGGCCTGACCTGGTGGTTTTGGATAAGGAAAATAGATTGAGCCTGTTTGTAGATGTAGCCTGCCCATTTGACACGAGAGTGCAAGAAAAGGAGAGGGAGAAAATTAAGCGGTACCAGAAATTAAAGTGGGAGTTCAAAAGATTTGGAACTGCCATGAAATCAAGGTCGTCCCGATTGTGATAGGCGCACTAGGTACTATCTCAAAGAGTTTCCAAGGATGGTTAAAGAAGTTTAGCCCAGCCCCGGTTTTTTGGAACACTTCAAAAGGCATGCTTGCTGCGAAGAGCAAGAACCCCCCGACACGTCCTGAATGTCTGAGGCTGCAGGTAGCGGCTTGATATTCATTTCAACAAACCTTCCATTTAAATAACATCAATGACTGAGAGTCAAAGAACAATAATAATAATAATAATAAATGTGAGAACTAAAAAACGAAGAGAGCTCGATAAGGATAATATATATATCAAATATATAAAAACCATACTGCATCTCCGTGGTATTTTCTTCGGGGTTATAAGAGGATTAGCTCTGTTTCTCGACCGTTATATCGCGTGACTATCTCCCCCTCCGCATTTTGGGATTCTTTCTCACGTCGTGTAGACGCGTTCTTGAAGCTAGTAAAATGAGGTATCCTCTTGATAAGTCGGCAGACCTCGCAAGGACTCTATACCTTTATGATGTATTGTTTTTGTTTATGCCACGAAACTACGTAGTCAAGGAATCTAGGAGCAGTTTAGGTATGATACATTTTATTACTAATTATATCTAAATGTTTCTTCTCTCTTCATAATGTATTTTTAACTCTGATACTGGTTCAGTCTAATTCAACCGGATTGGTCTGTCCCAGTCATTCATTGAGCAACATCGGTAAGGTTGGCACCATTAACTCACGGTTGGGTGTGGATGCATTCATGTATATGTGTGTGTCCGCATGTATCTGTGTGTTTCGAATATATTGTTCATAACTCCCTCTGGTCGAGTAATCTTTGAAGTGTGGTGACTGCTGGAAAGCTGCCATTACTCATACTTCTCGCCTCCTTCATCACCTCTTCTACGGCTTCGATATAAATACCCCCTCCGCCTCCGTGGTATTTTCTTCGGGGTTATAAGAGGATTAGCTCTGTTTCTCGACCGTTATATCGCGTGACTATCTCCCCCTCCGCCTTTTGGGATTCTTGCTCACGTCGTGTAGACGCGTTCTTGAAGCTAGTAAAATGAGATATCCTCTTGATAAGTCGGC
>OZ024740.1:65797751-65847751 GCA_964016885.1 Eledone cirrhosa | reverse complement strand
CAGCAATCAAAAATAATGACCAGATTAAACACACTGATTTATCGATACCAGGAAGACCTAACTAAAAAAGAACGCGATTATTTAACAAATTTTGAATACAAAACCAGCAACCTTTACGGACTTCCGAGGATCCACACGTGTAAAATATTCAACGATGCCTGTAAACAATCTACCTCAGCCTGCGTGAACACACAATACCCCACAGACCTTAAATAAAGACCAATTGTAGCGGGCCCACAATTTGAAACACACAGACTGAGCAACTTTATAGACATAATAATGAAACAAATTCTCAAACACATACGAAGCCTTGTAAGAGACGATCTGGACCTCTTAAACCACCTCCCCAAACATGTCAACAACGACACTATTATTGTGTCTTCCGATGTAGTGAATCTCTACACAATGATCCCACACCAATACCGACTAGAAGCAATAGGATTCTGGCTAGAGAAATATCCCAATGAGATACCTGACAGAATAGAAAAAAGCTTCATCACCGATGGATTAAAATTCATCTTACAGAACAACTTTTTTGATTTCGATGGCAATACTTACAAGCAAATATCGGGGACTGCGATGGGTACAAAAGCCGCTCCAACTTATGCCAACTTAGTCATGGCATACTTAGAAGTCCAGATATATGAACAGTCCAAATCAAAATACGGATTGAACTTCCACAAATATTTATTAGATAATTGGAAACGCTACTTGGATGATTGTCTCATTCTTTGGTCCCACACATTCGACCAACTGAAGGATTTCAAAAACTTAATAAACGGCATCAATAACCACATCCAATTCACAATGGAATACAGCCAAGTTCAACTCCCATTTCTGGACATCTTAATCTCTAAAAAAGACACAAATATCGAAACTGACATACACTATAAACCAAAATATTCCAAACAATATCTGCTATTCACCTCCAACCATCCAAAGCACACGAAGACGAACATTCCTTTTAACCTAGCAAGAAGAATTTGCACAATTGTCTCCAATTATTAAACGCGAAATAAAAGACTTCAAGAATTGAAGGAAATTCTACTCGAGAGAGAGTACCCACTATTACTAATAAATAATGGAATAGAAAGGGCTAAAGCAATAGGCATTGATTAATTACGGAAACAGAAACAAATTCAAGATACGTCCAATATTCTATCATATATCTCAACACACAACCCAAGAAATGCGGAAGCTTACAACATTATTCACAAGAACATCCCACTACTAAAACAAAACCCAAGAATGAAAAAAAGCCATTGAAACACACAAAATAATCAAAAGCAAAAGACAACCAAAATCACTGAAAACATTACTCACCAATGCCAAATTACCTACCACAAACCCACAACCAAGTATCAAAAAATGTGGTCGCTCTAATTGTGGAACCTGCACTCACCTCATTGAAGACAACACGTATACATTTAAATCAGGACAAAATTTTACTGTAAAAAATCACTTCACTTGCTCATCAAAAAATCTAATCCATGCCATTAAATGTAAAGGATGCTATGAAAATTATATAGGACAAACTAAACTCACACTCAGAAACAGAATGACAGTTCATCGTCAACAATTACGAGAGCCAACCACGAGACAGATACCACTAGGTGCATATCTAGACATTTGCGCAAGTAATAAGACACCCAAATACCAAGTCTTCCCATGTTACCTTTGCGCTAACAATACAACAGAACAAATACGAATAAATAAGGAAAATATGTTTATTCAAAAATATAGACCAGCATTAAATATGGTTTAATATACATTATGTCAACACCATAATATGACATACACACACACACATAACACCTTCTACTTTAGAAAAAAACCCCCGAACTAAATAAACCTTAACATACGTTTGCACTGACAATACAACAGAACAAATACGAATAAGTAAGGAAAATATGTTAATTCAAAAATATTCCTACTAAAGGAATCATTTTCCTACACACACACAAACACACAATATATATATATATTCTCTTCATCTTAACATGCTAACCATACTCCCACACACATAACACCCATACACACACATAACGACACCCACAACCACAACTCCCTCCCCCATTTCTACTAATAGAACCACTTTCCTACACACATATATACATACGCACAAAATATATATTCTCTCCATCTTAACATACTCGCACACACACACATAACACACCTATACACACACACACAACTCCCTCCCCCATTTCTACTAATAGAATCATCTTCCAATACACACATACACACACACACACACACACACACACACACACACACACACACGCACACACACACACACATACACACACACAAGCACACGACTAAACATACATATCTTTACTTCAATAGAAAATTTAATGAAAACTTGTTCACGTGACAGCCGATTTTCATTTATAACCAATCAAATCACGTTTATTAAAAAAAAGCCTTCGTGAGCCACCCTTTTTTTCAAAGTAAAAATAAATTCAAACACACACACACAACACACACACACACACGCACACACACACAAGCACACAAATAATATATACATATCTTTACTTTCTTTATTCAATAGATAATCTGAATCCTGACACCCCAGCGGACTAACCATATTCACTGAACCAGAACAATTCTCCCATCCCATTTCTCTTGACCACTATCTTTTCCTTGTCATAACATTCTCTATAAAGGCTACAGAATAGATTTCCAAATAAGGGCGCGAAAATTTAATGAAAACTTGTTCACGTGACAGCCAAATTTCATTTATAACCAATCAAATCACGTTTATTAAAAAAAAGCCTGCGTGAGCCACCCTTTTTTTTTGAGTAAAAAGAAATTCAAACATACACACACACAACACACACACACACACACACACACACACACACACACACACACACACAAACACACACACACACACGCACACAAGCACACAAATAAACACACGTATCTTTACTTGTTTTATTCAATAGAAAATCTGAATCCTGACACCCCAGCGAACTAACCCTATTTACTGAACCAGAACAATTCTCCCATCCCATTTCTCTTGACCATTATCTTTCACTTATCATAAAATTCTCTAAAAAGGCTACAGAATGGATTTCCAAATCAGGTCGCGAAAATTTAATGAAAACTTGTTCACGTGACAGTCCATAATTTCATTTATAACCAATAAAAAGAAAGCCTTCGTGAGCCCCTTTTTTCAAGTAAAAAGAAATTCAAACACTCATATATGAAAGAAACAACCTGTGACAACCCCCAATCTTATTTGAAGAACTATTGTAACGCGAACTGGCGTGAAATTTATTATAATTATTGACCAACCAATCAAATTACTTCTCGAAAAACCTGGCATTTTGAGCCACTCTTCCCATATAAAACAAGTAACATTCATAGACCAGCCAGATGTGAGAAAAACTAGAGACCCTCCATCTCAACTCTACTTTTGAAAAGCAGAAGAACTGCGAAACCGATAAAGGAATCAAATAAATATATATATTTTTAAAAAAAATAAGACTCCAGTTGCATTTTCGTTTTCATCTCTTTTTCTATATATATATATACATATATATATGTATATATATATATATATATATATACATATATATATATATATATATATATATATATATATATATATATATATATATATACATACAGGTACACATACATATATGCACGCATCAGTTTAGCGGACGCTTATTATAACGCCGCTTTGTTCGTTTGTCAACAAACTGAACAGCCTGAATTTATACCATACGGTGTTAAGGCAACCACGTCACCTTTTTGTTCAACACTGACACAGGAACAATGTACTCGTTTCAAGCTTGTTAGCTATCATCAGCACAGTTTACCCATCTGCCAGATAGTTGAACGTTCGAAAGTATATACTTTCCTTATGAAAATTAACGGCTGAGCAGCCTAATTTGCATATTGAGTGAGTTAAATCGGACAGGCATACCGAAAACGATAAGTTGAAAAAAAATGAAAATGAAATTTCATTTCTCACTCTTAGTATGGCACTTACTTAAATGTAAGTATGTATGTATACGTACATACATATATGTATACAGACGTACAGTAGCATGCATATATATATATATATATATATATATATATATATATATATATATATATATATATATATATATATATACATACAGGTACACATACATATAGGTGACGTGGTTGCTTTAACACCGTATGGCATAAATTCAGGCTGTTCAGTTTGTTGACAAACGAACAAATCGGCGTTATAATAAGCGTCCGCTAAACTGATGCGTGCATATATGTATGTGTACCTGTATATATATATATATATATATATGTATATATATATATATATATATATACAGGTACACATATATGCACGCATCAGTTTATATATAGATTAATGAATTAATTAAGGGCAGGTTGACGGGGGCAATCGTCAACAAGAAATTGTGGTTTTTATATGAAACGGGCAAGTAATGTATAATCGATAATGTATGCTAAAGGAATAGTGATAGAGAAAACTAGATTAGTGGGTGAGCTAGCTAGAATGCTAGAAGAGGCTTTTGTGAAAGGCATTGTCAGAGATAGGCGCATAAACTTCGACATAAGCGTGCCAGACACGTGGTCATTGTAGTGATGCTTTTGACATTAGAACGTAAATGGCCGTAACTCTATAACACGAAGCATGTTGTCGGATGCTCTACGTATACTGCCAATCCACCATCATTAAAATGATATTGTTTCTGATTGAGACACAAAGCCGGCAAATCTGAGGGAGGGAAACGTCGATTAAATCGACTCCAGTGCTTTGTTGGTGCTTTTATTAACAAGATTCAACATCAAAGATGGATGAGCCGCATAACGGCGAGTGCTTTTCTCAATTTTACATCAAGATTGGCTATACGGAATGACCAGTTCTATCCAGAGGTGACCCACCAAACTTAAATGAACAATACTCCGTATACTGTTATCCGCTTTATGATGTAGTGGAGCGAATGCCACCATGGGACTAATTACACCCCAGTCTGATATTAACTGCAGAAAATAAATCTATCTCATTTCTCGGACGACACCTTACTACACATCCCTATCTAGAACATTCAAAACTACGTCGAACTTCACAAATTCTTTGAACAATTCGTATGTCCACCTATACCCTGTACTGACTAAATTTTACATTTATAATTTATAGTTTTAAGGTATTTACGTAAATGGTTGATACTCGAACCTATACTACATAATACCGAATACCACCCCTTTTCTTCTATCTTCTATATTTTTTACATTTTTTAACCTTATAGTATATTTTTTTAAATTTATTTGTTAAATTTTGATTTGTATTTATTTATTATTTCTGAGATGTTTTCTCATTTACTTCCATTTTTACTCCAATGAGTATCACTCTCTGTATGATTATATTTTATAATCCTTATATACTGATCCTTGGTTTTTACTCAACTGTTACCAAAAAGTATTTCGATACACTAGACTATTACTTTCTGTACTGTTTCTTTTCTGAATTCATTTGTGCACGTCCTGACCTTAGCGATATCTAGTAACCCATACAAGATATCACCTTTGACCGCCACAAGGAACGTTTCTTTTAATTAACTACGCTTCACTATCTCTTTCACATATTTATCAATCATTTACTAATTGTCTATATAAGGTTATATATCTATTTATTTCTTTAATTAATACCCCAACCCCTTAGGATTCACTCAACATGTACCATGCGATATAGTTCCGATATTATAATAATTACGTAGAGACATAAGTACGTTGTAGTATTAAGGTGTATATCTATATCTCACCTATATTTATTATAGTGTGGGATGGGATCATATCCCATATGAATTCAAAACTGAACAACACATGGAATCCAGATTAGCTTGAGATTGAGTATAGTTCCTTTTCCCATTTCATTAAATCCTACTTTGACTTAATTTTACTACATTTAAGCTCTCCAACGATTCTATTATTAACATCATTAATATGAATTACTAATAATCAGTTGGTGTACGTTGGATCAACGACTGGCTGTGAGGGCTTTTCTACTTGCACTCGCAACGCTTGGGTCTGTCCACCTTCCTGGAGTCCTTGGAAAAATAATTTTCCCTTTTTTTTCTTTTTTTGGTAGACGAAAATACTCGGAAACTTTGGTAGGCCCTCGAACCTTGGGTAGACCATCGTTTCACTGGTTACTGAACGCCTAACCACACTCCTTTATATAATATAGTTCAGAACTATTTCACACACCCTAGGAATATAATATGGAACAAAGCATAGGACCCAAAGCTAGATAGTGATCTAATCTAGTTTGACTTAGTTTGACTTTGCTTTTTACGTTTCAACTGTATCATTGGGATCATTAACATAATTAGTATTAGTAACTGATAACTGTCTGGCATGAATTACTTCACCGGTCAACTGTATTGACTCTCATTGTCACGTAGGGTATGAGACTGTGAACGTTTCGTGGAGTGCTTGGAAATAATAGAAATTTCCCTATTCTGTATATGAGATTTTACTCGGAAGAGTCGTGGGCTTATGAACCTACGGTAACTGTGAAACCATTATCTCAGTAGCTAACGAAAGACAAGCCACAAACACACAGTGATGGAACTAGACCTTTTATTATGAATATGAAAGATATATGTATGCTTCCTTCTAATTTTTTGATTAAATCTTTAAATTTGAAACTTTTACATTTTTAATCTTTAATCTTAACTCTAATTTTAACCTTAAAACTTGTTAGGTTCTATGTTCTGAATTCACCCCCGTCCATTATATTTTTTATAGAACTTTCGTCTGAACCCAACTGAACATATTTCTCTGTAACCTGTACTCCTTTACTACTAGCACGTGTCCAAATAACATTGAATAGCAGGGTAGTAGTAATACGCATACTAAGCATACAATCCCCTAACCAAACCGGTAACACACAATTAATGAGAATCCTCACTGGAAGGTGGTCAGCCAAAATGACAACAACTAGCCCTCTTAACCACCTTCCAGTCAAACACATTTTTCTCAGTTATTTTTTATTTGCTTTCTGTCCTTATAGCCTCTTGGATTGTGTTTACCATACTTCATTTATTATATAACTATGATGTAATAAACGCCTGATGGTGTCACCAGGATTTTAAGTAACTTGCCCACTAAAATGTACATAGTGATTGCTGGAATAAATCTTTGAAGGAATTTCACCAGTCCGACCTCCTGTAATTTTACTCAGTGTGTGTGCGCGCCTATGTGTGTGTGCGCGCGCATGTGTGTGTGTGCGTGTTTGTGCGTGTGTGCATATGTGTGTGTGCGTGTGTATGTGCGTGTGTGTGTCCGTGTGTGTGTGTGTGAGTGTAATTGATTAAAGAAGAACCAGGAGAATTTCATCAAGTAATGGTTTACTAATACTAGTGATTTAATGGATTGGACAGAAGGATAAATGAGATGTGCCTTCGAATAAAGACCCCCTTTGATCACGAACGAGCATGGGATTTGCACCTAGAAAGTTTCTCTCCGAGGCACAAGACCAGGCAAGTTTGTTTGTGGAAGACCAGCACTCGCCCATGCATACTAGTCTCCTCTCTCCATACCACTGATGTTGTCCAAGGGAAATGCAACAGTGACGTCACAACTCATTTCTATAGCTGAGTGAAGTAGAGTAACGTGTACTAAAGTGTCTTGCTCAAGAATACAACGCTAAGCCCAGTCTGAAAATCGAACTCACAACCTCACGATTATAAATCCGACGCTCTAACCGAGAAATATTACATTATTCACACATGTGTGTTCTGACATTTAGAATCTGTTGAAACATTCTCAGTAAGACCACAACAATTTATAGCAAATTGCCGTTTGGTAATATGTACAGATACGAAAACCTCAAGGAACTAAACGGTTATAACACAGAATCTACTAGAAGCGACGTTTGTGAGGTGAATATTCAATCAACAATAGCAAAACCTGCTAGGATATAAAAACATACAAACAAATGAATAAATAATGGTAGAAAACAAAAACTATGTGCCTAGACCCAGAAGCGGTCTAAGAGTATTTTCGGTTTGGAGAATGATCTCTGCAATTTCCTAGGAACGCAGATAGCGAAGTTGATTTCAAAACGTTTTGAGTGCAAAACAGGATCAGTGTCTTACCACCCGATATTATAAGATATAATATGTGGATATTTGGAAGCAGCTCTCAGTCACATTGTTTGTATTTGCATATTCTTAACCAACAACGTTTATATATACCAGCGTAAATAGTTTGCGTTTAAAATTTCGTACACTATGCTATTTTAATAGAATACTGAACCGAAACTATTGTTGTAAAGATAAACTAAAAAGATATCCGTGAATGAAAACGTAACTAAGATATATGAAAATAAATGATACGGAAGTTCAATGAAATCTATCTAAAGGAGATTTTCCTATTCGAAATATTACTAGCACAAGATGATAATATGTCTCTAAAATAAATGAATAAATTATCAAAACATGAAATAATGTTTGTCATGGAAATGATTAACATCCACTAATATAATTGTTTCTACTATTGGCACAAGGCCAGAAATTACCCAGTAAGCCTTGTGTATTTGCCCGTCACACACTAGAGATGACTGAGGAAGGAAGGGGTGACTATGTCGATTGAGGAAGGAAGGGTGATGACGTTTGTGTGAATTGGCTACACACATTGGCATTTATGATTACGCGACCGTTTGATGGTGTGTAAATTATATGTACATACAATATTTGTGTGAGTGTATATGTGTTTGTGTGCGTTTATTTACAAAGATACATAGACAATAGAGTTACAAACCCACACGAATCTACACACATATATAAACAGACAAACGTAGAAAAAATAATTATTACATATACACACATCTATTTGGTGGCTGAGGAAATGGGAGGATGAGAAACTATAGAGGTCCAGCATTCTAAGTTCCATCACAGCTATGTGTTTGTATGTTTGTATCACTTGTGTGATTGAACGCGGAGGAACCAACCAAACAACTTACAAATCTCTCTTTTTTATTTTATGTATAGATATTACAATTAGCCGTAATTTTGACGGCACGGGACTAGCTAGTACAAACATTTTAAATAATTGAAACATCGGGACAAACAAATATAAACAACATAGAGAACACAATATTGATATTCTTTGTAAACATATAACACAAACAATTTATATACAAATTTTTGCACAGTGATATAGCTTTTAAAATAACACCGATTAAAATTACATAGACATTAGGTGGGGGAACTGTTGGTTATATGACATCGGTTCACTGCTCGCCTAATTTTCATATATTGTCTCCGCAGCTGAAATAGGAAGTCGACTTTTGACGTTGAACTTAGTTCTTAAAGAGCCATAATTAACTATCTGAAGAGGATGTTTACTTACGATTTATTAATTTGCTTGATGTTTGACATTGAACTTAGTTCTTAAAGGGCTATAATTAACTATCTGAAGGGATTTTTACTTATGATTTATTAATTCTACAAATCCACTAATTATTCATAGAACTTTTCTCATATTGATTTCTTATTTAGGTACACGGCCAGAAAACTTAGTGGAAAGGGAAAGTTGATGAAATCAGCCCCAGTACTAGAATGCTAAATTCTTTTCTGCCACAGAAAGATGAAAGTCAAAGGGGCCTCGTCCGTATTTCAAAACAGATTGTAAATAGCAAGGACAAGTACCGCAATGTCATTTTATACGGCGTTCTACTAATTTAGCCTATCCACCACACTTTGAACACAATATCGTATTAGAAGCAATTGCTTCGGCAGATTATATTGCATGATGTGTAACATACAATCCCGCTGTGCAATGGCCATCGTAACTAATTAAAATATTATTAGAACGAATAATAGTTTCGAAATTCCATAAGCATGCTACGTAGGAAAAAGTAGTTCATATCAGTCCTCATGGTAACACAAATGTTCTCATATTATTTGTAAACTATGATTTATGCGATCAGTTAATACACACGTATCCTCACATAAGTACTCACACATGCATAAACAAATGAATAGATGCATACCTGTATTGTATACTTATATTTCAAATTAACTACTTTAAATACTTTTGAATGATATGGGTATCCTAATGTGCAAGTCTTTTCATAGATAATTACACCTTATTTACGTTGTGAATCTCATAAATATATATATAAATAAAAACAAATAACGAAACGAAATTAAATTTCGTTTCGTTTGTAATTTAATTATATATAAATAATTTAGTAATAATTTCAATTGTATATCTTATTTATGATTTACTTATGATACATGTATCTTAATTATATATAAATAATTTAGTAATAATTTAGTAATAATTTCAATTGTATATCTTATTTATGATTTACTTATGATACATGTAACTTAATTATATATAAATAATTTAGTAATAATTACAATTGTATATCTTATTTATGATTTACTTATGATACATGTATACATCTTGGCTTTACTAAATTGTATGGATTTCTTTCTGCTTTGGAGGTAAAATATTCACGATATAAAGGATATCAATTACTGTACTACAGTATTACAGTTCAATCAAAGCAAGGAAGTGATTTTTTTACCCTCGAATACAAAAGTAACATATTTCTTCCTCGAATGACACACATATTCTTGGTTTAAATTCCTTTGAGTTCAGTTTGAAGAAAGAATATGTATCGTCGGTAAAATGAATATGTCGATTCTATCCGCGGATGCGGAAAGTTGCTGTCACTCCTGCTGTGACTTACGATCAAACTAAAGCTTACTACCAACCTACTCAAGGTGTTGATGCGCAAATGGGTGACAGGACGCCAAGCTCCTATTTGCGACATCTGCGGGAATTGAGCGACTCCCAGGGGATGGACACCCCATTCCTCAAACAACTATTTTTCTCTCGTTTACCGCCAAGTGCGCAGATGGTCTTGGTCAATAATTTGGAGAGGGAATCGTTAGATCAACTTGCCACATCCGCGGATAGAATACTAGAGATGGACTCTAACAGCAGTCGGCATAATCCTTGTGTGGCTTCTTCTGTTCCCCCACGCAATTCTTCTGTGGCCGGCAGCAAACTGTTGGAGATGATCGAAGCGCTACCCAAAAAGTGGAGGATTTGACCGTACAACACAGAGAGCCTCCTCAACGTTTGAGGTACCGTTCGCCTCCGTCTGCTATTCCTCGAAACCGCTACGAGTACCGTTCGCCGCCGTCTTCTATTCCTCGCCAGCACTACAACGCAGACAACAATAATTCTTCGATTTGTTGGTATCATGCTAACTTCGGCAGAAGGGCACAACGTTGTCCCACGCCCTGTAATTAGAAGAGATCGGAAAACGCAAAGCAGAGCCACTTGGGGCGGCTAGTGAACTCTGGGAAAATCGCCCGAACCGCCATCTTTTCGTATACGACCTGCGGTCGAAAAAGTTTTTACTTGTCGATACTGGCGCATCGCTGAGTATTTGGCCAGTCAGTTATCTAAAAAAAAACCCATCTGAATCAAATATAAATTTACGAGCAGTCAACCACACGGCCATTCGAACGTACGGGCAAATTTCGCTTCCTCTTCGGTTAAAAAATTTGCGTCGTGAATTGAAGTGGAAGTTTACTATCGCCGACTTGCCATACGCCATTTTGGGAGCGGATTTTCTCCACCATTTTTCCTTGTCGATTGACATCCGCAGACAACGACTTTTTGATGCTAATACAGGCCTATCGTTCGAGGGTACAAAGCCGGAGATCACCACAGTAAGCCCTGATTTTTTCTTGGCTGAAGTGGGCAACCAGTATCACAGTTTGTTAAAATCATTCCCACAGCTGACGCAAGTAAGATTACGAATTGCTAGTCCGGATCATGTGATTGAACACTTTATATCCACTACAGGTCCACCTGTTTTCTCACGTCCTCGAAGATTATCTGCAGAGAAGTTGAAAGCTGCACGGTCTGAATTCGACCACATGCTGGAATTAGGAATAATTCGGCGTTCCACAAGTCCTTGGGCATCGCCTCTACATATGGTACTTAAATCTTCTGGTGATTGGAGACCGACGGGTGACTACCGACGCTTAAACGCGATTACTGTGCCTGACCGTTATCCAATCCCGTATTTGCAGGATTTCACTTCTTCATTACAAGGTTGTACAATTGTTTCTAAGCTCGATTTGATTCGTGCTTATAATCAGATTCCGGTTAAAAAGGAGGATATTCCAAAGACTGCTATTGCCACTCCTTTTGGATCCTTCGAGTTCCTTACTATGCCTTTCGGGCTAAGAAATGGGGCTAGTACCTTCCAACGATGTATGGATGATGTTACTCGGGGCCTGGAGTTTGTGTACACGTATATCGATGACGTGTTGATTGCTAGTTCTTCTCCTGAGCAGCATTCAAAGCATCTGAATCTCGTATTTCGTCGTTTACAGAGATATAATGTTCGTATTAATGCTTCCAAGTGTGTTTTCGGCTCGACTTCATTAACATTTTTAGGCCATCTGATTGACACCGATGGTATTCGATCTCTTCCTGAGAAGATTAAGGCAGTATCGGATTTGCCTCCGCCAGGTTCACTGCGACAATTACGTCAATTCTTAGGCCTTGTAAATTTGTATAGGCGATTCGTACCTAATTGTTCCAACTTGCTGTTCTCGTTGACAGTAATTTGTAAAAATTGCCGGCGTAAGAATATGGACATTTCCTTAAATAAAACGCAGCTTGAAGATTTTAAAAAAGTGAAAAAGGCGTTAGCGAACGCGTCTTTGCTCGCCCACCCAGTACCCAACGCCGAGCTATCGCTCTGTGTTGATGCGTCGGATACCGCCGTGGGGGGCAGTATTGCAACAGAAGTGCGATGGTTTACAACAACCACTGGAATTTTTTTCGAGAAAGATAAAGCTTGCCGAAAATCGTTATAGTACTTTCGGGCGTGAGCTTTTAGCAATTTATTTATCTGTGAAACATTTCTCCCATGTTCTGGACGGGAGAGCGTTCACTATTTTCACAGATCACAAACCGTTGATCTTCGCTTTAAGATTAACATATGACAAATATTCGCCTAGGGAAACTAGACATCTGGATTTTGTTTCCCAATACACCAATGATATTCAACATATTCCGGGTGCTTTGAACACTGCGGCAGACGCCTTGTCTCGCCTGCCGATATCTTCGATCTCGTCGTCTAACGATATAGATTTGCGTCAAATGGCCATTGACCAACCCTCGCTTGAATCATTGGATTGCACATCGCCGGAGTTCATTAACTGCAATATGAAATACCTTCCTTTATCAACCGCTGACGGACAGATACTTTGTGATATCTCGTTGGACTCACCACGACCTCTCGTCCCAGTTGGTCATCGATGAACTGTATTTCTCGCTTTGCATGGCATTTCTCACCCAGGAGCTACAGCCTCGGTAAAACTCATAACAGCCAGATTTTTCTGGCCTGATATGAGACGTGACATTGCTGCTTGGTGCCGTTCCTGTGTCGCTTGCCTAAGTCAAAAGTTCATAAGCACGTTAAAACTCCTCTCGGAACTTTCACCTGTCCTGATGCCAGATTTCGTCACATTCATGTGGACATCGTCGGCCCGTGGCCGATTAGTCGTCGTTGTTCGTATATTTTGATGATCGTTGACAGTTTTTCGCGTTGGCCTGAAGCCATGCCTATGACAGATATCACTGCTGAAACGACAGCGCGTACTCTCGTATCTGCATGGATCGCTCGTTTTGGAGTACCAACCACAATAACAACGGACCGCGGTCGTCAATTTGAATCGAACCTCTTCCGTGAATTAACAAAAATTATTGGCGCTACTCGCATAAGAACCACGGCATATCATCCAGCATCAAACGGAATCGTGGAAAGATTTCACAGACAGCTTAAAGCCTCTTTAAGGGCTTCCATGGACTCTTCACGTTGGAGTGAGTACCTACCTATTGTGTTGTTAGGTATTCGGTCGACAATAAAGGTGGACCTTGGGTTCTCCCCGGCCGAATTGATTTATGGTACTCTTGCGTTACCGGGGCATATGCTTGCTCCTGTTGATCTTGCTTCGCAGGATCCCGCTTTCTACGTGGCCCGGCTTCATTCTTACTTCCAGGATTTGCCACCGGTGGACACTAGGAAGCAAACTGTAAAAACTCCGTCCCAAGGGATATTGCCTTGTGGACACATGTGTTCGTTAGGGACGACGCTGTGAGACCCCCTCTCACACGGCCGTACTCTGGACCCTATCGTGTGCTTGCTCGTACAGAGAAACATTTCACAGTGGACATTAGGGGGTCCAGGGAAACTATTTCCGTTGATCGCCTCAAACGAGCCAATCTGGACACTGACACAGTGACACTTGAACCACAAATGCCCCCTTCTTCTTCTTCGCCACATACACTTGTTTCTTTGCCCCCCCCCCCCCTCCCCCCCAAACATACAGAAATACGACCCGTTCAGGTCGAAGGGTGCATTGGCCCCGTAAGCTATGCAGTACTATAAACTTCTGAATTGTATTCTTTTTTCTTGCAAATATTTTTACTGTATAATGAATTAGTTGTTGCATTTTGTACCCTGAATGCCTATGGTACATTATGCCTATGGCATATTATAATTTTTCATTGCATTTTGTAACCTTACTGCCTATGGAATTTTCAATGCCTATCGTTTTTTTATCGCATTTGGGACCCTTACTGCGAATGGTATTTTTAATGCATTTTGCATTTATTGCTGCATGTGTATAATTATTGCATTTGTTGTATATTTTTTGTGTAATGCTTGCATGCATTAACCTATTTCACCTCTATATTGTTCGTTTTGAAACCGGTTTCAACAACTTGTAAAGAGTACCTTGTAAGGCTTTGGCTTCATTGTTATATACTACAGGAATTTTTCTTGCACCAATTTACAACTTCTAGTTCCTCCCTGCTATCGTTTGTTTTACGATTTTTATTAAAAATCTGGTCGGAGGTGATTGTAGTAACTATGGCGACAGTGTGTTGACTATAGCAACGCAGTGTCGCCACCTATGGGTAACACAAAAAATAGCGAATTACTTCCCTTATCTCGGCGTTCTCTAAAAGAAGAGACGCCAATGTAAAACTCAAGAGATTTGGTTTTCAATTCCAGTCGCCTTTGTCCTGCCACGTGGACGTACTTTGTAAAAACGCCTGTTTTTGACCAAGAGATTTTCATATCTCTTCTTGAATGTAAGAATTAAGCCATTGTCGTTTAGCCTGCAGGGTATGTCCTATGAATGTAATTATTATGTTGTGTTTTGTTAAATGAATAATTTAATAAAAGATTAGCCTTGTAATCGTTAAAGCCCTTCTGTTTTAATTAATAATCTTAGAGAGATGAGATGTCGTTCACACACCTGGACGATATATCATTTTTCTTTAAACGAATGTGTATCCCTTTCATTTAATAGATCTTCCTGCCAGTTAGTTTGAACTATTCAATAAAATGGTTGATATCCTATTTATCGACAGCGCCAATGGATTATTTCAGAGGTTACGTCGATATCAATATAACACATTACTCTAACGTTGATTTCACAGTATTTAAAGCCAGATAATTCTTTGAAATTTTTCTTTGAAATCATAAGAGGTGATGGGAATATATTTAAACCAGAGGTATTTCATATATTTAAATGTCACCGTTTTAACAGAAGATATACTGTTGAACATATCAAGTTCTTCGAATGGAAATGCAATATTGAATGCATATTTAGAGTATATGGATTTATGTTCGACACGCACTCAAATGCCACTACCATATAAGCCAGCAGTAACGACACTGTTATATTTTAGAGATAATTTTCTTCTATCCAAATACGTATTTTCCCTAGCTGGATAAATAAAAAGTAGGATTTAGAACTAGTATCTATCATCCAGTCTCACAATATACGTTACTCAACAGACAAAAAATTACTCTCAGATAACGATGTAGTACATCTTTTTATAGTGTCCAAATTCCAAAGGCTAAACTAGGCATACCCAACCCAGTCCACCTATTTCGGAATTTGCTTTGCATAACAGGAAACCTGTAATTCAAATATACATGGTCCATCAATTATTGATGCTTTTCCCAAATAACTTCTAATATCATGGTGGCTTGTTAATCGTTTGAATATATATAGAATAATATATATCTCCAAAAATCAAAGGATTTGCTTTTCATGAAAATCATTCGACCATTTGAAAATTAAAACAAAGATTAATTGAACAGAATTATCAAATAAATGTCTACAGAGAGCATCAACTAAACTTGACAGAAATTACATTAGAATAGAAAAAAATAATTTTCAGAACAACAGGAAATCCACGGTAGATAACATTTAACAAAGATATACTTTTTAACCTATTTGTTCAATAAATAAATCATTCTCAAACATATTGCAAGTGAAAGAAGGGGTCATTTAGGGGAAATACTATAGCTCATTTCTTTCCCTGTGGATCACACGAACGTTAACGTAGGAAATATTATTGGGAAATCCACAATTTATCATCCTGGACAAAGCAGACATATATATCATTAATCCACTCCAACAGCAAGCCCCGGCAAATTATTCAGACCGTGGATTATTCAGATATTTACATTTTAATCACGCAGTGCCTATTCTTTCTATTGCCGACGTGAATGCTGCATCATGCTTCCTGAGAGTGTTGCTTAAATATAATATAGAAGTAATTTTCAAAATCACCCACTTTGGGGATCATGTTTAATAACTAAACAAATTAAAAGACACACGTGTACAGCACATTTCTTTACACTTTATATCACCTTGTTTTGTAAAACATAATTCCAAACAAACTAAGGAAGAAATGATACGATGATCTTCAATAGTACCGAGGGGTACTTTTTCAAACAATATCAGTAATATCAGGCTAACCATCGACACCCAAATATTATTCTACCTAAACAACCCCTGACGTATCATAATTAAGATGTTCCGAAATATGACTTAATGCTCTTCACCAGTATCTACATTTGTACAAACGTTTCATTCATTTATTAACATTCAAGCCCCAATTAAATATTCACTTCCTTAAACACATGCTAATTTGTTTTAGCTTTGACCTCAAAGTATTAATCAGGTTACAATTAACTCTTGAGTAAATACTGTACAACATGTCAATGTTGAATAAATATGTTACTTAACAATTCAATTATTTTTCTCATATTTGTAACTACTGCCTTAATTTGTTCCCTGTGAAATGTCAAATCTATACGAAGTTTAACATAAATGCAAAGTATAACAGAAATATGTTCCAGCATATATGTTACACATTTGGTTATACACGCTCCGATATGGCAGCTATTACTGTATATTATACTAGCAGCAGGACCCGGTGTTGCACGGGGTAGGAAACGTGAAATAGCAACACGCATATGTAAAGATTGAGGAATGTAGCTGTGAACTTTTTGAATTCCCTTATTCTCAGGGAATGATTGAGGAGAGACGTAGTCAAATGTTTGAAATCTAAGTAGGGTTGCACGTTTAAGTAGGAATATTGAGTTGTTGAAATCAGCGAGCAACGCAGCTTCAGCAGAAGGGGGTCATAGTGCAATTAGCACAAACGCCGGGCGGCACTGGTTGCACTGCGTTTATACATCAACAAAGGTGCGACAAAAGGGGTCACCGTGGAATTAGCACAACCGCTGTTCGGCGTACTTGAGCAGGGCGTTCATACTGATGTGTAGGTGCAACAAAAACGGTCAACAAAAACGGCAGAAGTAACACAGACGTGAGTTTTACGGCGTCAATATCAAGGCAACGTACACAGGGCCCGGATTTGCGCGTGATGAAAGCACGAAACGTCAACATGGCGCCGACAAATATTTTAAGGTCCTCTTTACTTCCTCAATCCCCCTAAAATGGTCCTGCTTAAAAGTAAGTAAGTGTTGTGTCCTCTGTTAAATAAACCAAATTTTTAACGAAATATTATACGCTACTTCCGATGTTTACATAGCGTTTATATTGAAAATGAAAATGGCATGTAATACCCAATGGTAATTCATAAATTTCCTAGAAACCATTAATGGAATGGGAAATTGTTTTTGTTCACAGCAATGTGAGGGGACTAACTAATATGTGCTGCAAATTGCAAGGAAACCGGCTGGATTACCTTTAAGTTACGCCTCAAGAAAGCCTAAAAATGCCTAAAAAATGCGTTTTTTTCCTAATGCGGCCCCTAGGGCAAAATAAGTTAAATTTGTAGTTCATTGCACTTCAAGAAATATAAGTAACGCATCTGTAAAGTTTGAAAAAAATCGGTCGGGTACTTCTCGATATTTAGGGATTTACAGACAGACATGCTCTGTTTTATATAGAGAGAAATTACAAATATTACCTTCGTAGAATATGCCACAATTATTTACTCTATGTCTTTGCGTGTACTTGATAATTGGTATTGTGCGACATTACAATACATTATTCAAGCTTTTAAATTAAAACGTTGTTAATAAAAGCAATAATTCATTCTTGTAATGAGAATTATTATTATTTTAGGAATTTTTTTTAAATGAAGCGATTACAATATCAAGATTCTATTAAAATATTCAAACTTGTATTTAAGCTAATAATTTAGTTATTTATTTATTTACATTTGTATGCAACATTTTGTATCAAAACACTCATTCAATAAATGTATAATGGCTGGTTGCTTAAAATGAATTTACAATATCTTTCTGTGTGTATTTCTATCCATAACTTAGTCATAAGAAACCCCAACCCAAACTCTTTGTGTGATAAGCCTTTTATTTTTAACTTAGTACTTTCTATAAGGGGGAGGGTAACGTCGTTAAAGATTCACCAGTTTACATTATCAGTTCACATTGCTGGGGCTAGATATTGCTACTTTCATATTTGTGTTGTCGACTTGGCTTTCTATAAAATATGAGTCTTCACTATGCCACCTAATAGGTGGCATAGTGAAGAAAACTATATTGCTTGCAAAATGTTTATATTTGGTGAGGCTTAAAACACATTATTCTCAATTATGAGATTATGTCAAATGCATATAATTATGTGAATGCATCACAGGATATTAAAAAAAAGTATTCATCATTCAGCGCCTGGACTCTGAAGAGTACATCGCTTCAGTTACAGCAGTCATTAAATTTCCTTAATTATTGTTCCTTTTAGAGGTAGGTACAAATGTAAGGTACACATGGTAAGAGAGTAACAAGAGAATATTGTGATATTTATGCCATTTCAAGGACGTTAAGTGCGAAAAGGATGTGGCTTTCATAGGTCAATAACAGGAGATAATATTTATTCTTTTTAAGAGCTTGTCACAAGGCATAGAAGAATTAGGTATTCTACGCTGTATATTTACTTATTCATGACACTGTAGATATTACAATAAACTAATTACAAATTATCGTTCTTTTACGTCTCCACATGTCTCGCCATTTGTTTATTAGGAATGCCAATACAGCATTTTATTCGAACGCCTTGATTACCTGGAATACACCAACTAAATATTCGTCATTTCATACAGTAATAAGTTTTCAGAAAGAAAAGACTAATGAATTCAAGTAGCTTGCATATTCTAGACGGCACGATTGATATAAAAATGCTGATAGCATATACAGCGAACAAAATAAACATAATGTATTCCTATTGTATAGATTAACGATGAATTTAATTATTCTGGATTAGTGAGATGGCAGTAAACAAATGACAAGCCGAGTCGCTAATGTGGCTTATTTAGTATTGAACACGCATTAACATATGATGCTTGTTTTACAATTCTTTCAAATTTACACCTGAAATATTTCTTTAGCTAGCTGTAATACGCTACATCATAATAGGATGATGAACATTAGATTGAGTAACATTCACGCCTTTTCCAAATTCATTATATTTCTGATGTAAGGTAGAGGGTCGGACGCCATGCTTTGACGCATAGATTTACGGTCCTTGCCATTCTGAGTTCAAAACCTGCCGAGGTTAACTTTGCCTTTCATCCTCACGGGGTCGATGAAATAAAGTACTAGTAATGCACTGGATAATTGCTGGCCTTGTGCCACAAGTAGAAACAATTATATTTCTGATGTAAGGTGGTGTATTGGCAGAATCAGTAGAGGGTCGGACGCCATGCTTTGCATCATAGAGTTACGACCCTTTACGGTCTGAGATGAAATCCCGCCGCATTTAACTTTGCCTTTCATCCTTACGTGATCGATAGAATAAAGTACCAACAATGCACTGGAGTAATTGCTGGCCTTGTGCCAAAAGTAGAAACAATTATATTTTTGATGTAGATAAAAACAATGTCCACTTTAACCGTAGCATAACATTTACTGAATCGGATTACTGCTAAAAGGTTGAAATATCTTAGAAATTATATAGAATATTGGCTTTAGGTTATGTTTAAATAAAAAAAAAAAATATTATTCTAATTATTCGTTTACTGAAGTAAGCTTACAAAAACTAAACAGTTAATTTAAATTCTTGTCAATAGATTTTTAATCGATTTGAGTAAACGAAATGTAGACACAGCGGAGATAAAATGCGACATTGAAGTAACATTTAGAAATAAAAATGCTTAGAATAATGAATTAATTCTATGCATGTATCTGATTGTTTGCTGGACGTCAAGACTACTTCGTAAATTAGCACACATTTTCATAAAGGAAAATCCGTGAAAACAAATTAATAAAGAACTAATTTAAGATTGGAAAATATCCTCTAAAGAAACGGTATATTAGATTGCAACGTACCGATTTATTCAGGACATATCATTAGCGTTTTAATGAATAACAATTTGGAATTAATACAATGTTTATTTGTATATGGAAATTAAACATGAGCGCAGAGTTTATATTTGTTTAAGTTTATACATGCGTAGGAAAATAGCTAATTAGAGCGTTAAATAAATACAATGGTTTTATGATTTTTTTAGGGGGGAATCGACAAAATATATAAGGCGTCACATATATATTATTGCTATCAAACATTCCTCGCCAAAAATCTTAGAGAATTTACTAAATCGGAGAGTTTCTTTAAATTATAATATATTTAATGTATTAATTACATTATTTTAGTATATGCTTAACATAGAGTGATAGTCGGTGTGTGATATACACCTCATAAATAGATACGTAAATGCATAGATAGACAAGCACACACACACATACACAAATATGAATATGTCTCGATGTATGCATGTATCTATCTATCTATATCGACACATATATGTATGTATGTGTATATATATATGTATGTAGATTTTGAGTATATGTTGGTTGTATACCAACACCTCAGTATGCAGGCTAGAGCACTTGACGAAGTGCGCAGGTTGGTTTGGTTACTCCGGAGTAATGTAAAATAAAGTTAGATAAAAAGTCAATGTTTCAAATTTATCTTCATTTATTGCTGCTATATATATTTCAGTGACAGCCATCGTTGGCTGTGACCTCTTCAGGCAGTGCGAATTAGTGTGGTATAGACAAGTACATATGTGGTTGAGGTGTATAATATTGTCAATACTCTGATATGCCCAGTTCCTGGTTGGGTTGTTATTTCACTGAGGAACTGGAATCATATGAATTCAAACAAATGAATTTCAGTGTCAAAGGGACTCTTCTCCTCTCATTGGTCAGTTTTTAGTACATTCCTCATTCTAAGTGTTGTTATTGTTGGAGTTAGCTTAAAAAATTGATAAAGTGGTAGAAAGGTCAAGGTGTTAAAGGAACAGAATAACAAAGAAAGTGTAAAACTTCCCATTGGTCAGTTCTGAGAGCATTCCTCAGTCAGAAGTCTATAGAATTCTTTCTGGGGTGAGGCTCCCTGTAGTGTTTGTGTTTGCTAATGTTAAGTACATTTGACCTCTACCATTATTTTGGTAGTGTTGTTGGTGTTGTGGTCAGCTTATTTCTTGCTTCTGTTGACAATTTAGAAGTATCTGTGTGTGTTTTTTCTTCATCTCTCCTGCCACCATCTCTTATAGTGGTGGTGGTGGGGGGGGGGCGGTTATTCCATGTATATGAAGAAATATAAGGCAATAAATGAAGAAAACAGAAAATAAATAATATAATTTGTATAATTTGAAAATAAATAATAAATAGAGAATAAAGAATAAAGAATAAAGAATAAAGAATAAATGAAAATTGGTGAAAAAGTAATAAAAATGAATATGGAGAAGTGAAAAATAAAATGAAGATTCAAATAAAGTAGGATAAAGTGTGTGTGTGCTATACCCAATCTCAAGGTCAGAAATATGTTGGATAGATTGGTATGAGGGACAAGATGTTAAAATAAGATAATCAAACAAAATGTGTTTGTGTAATAATCAATCTCAACTTAAAAAATAAATATAAGGTGATACAGTGAAGAGGGCAGAAAACAAATAACAAATTAATAAAGAGAAATCAAGATTTAAAATTGGGACTTCAAAGTCAGAAATCAAGTAAATTAAAATGTGTTTGTTATGTATATATATATATATATATATAAATATATATAGTTAGGGAAGCAGAAAATTGCTTTTTGTGATCCAGTTTGTATTTAAGAAAGCCAGTTTCATGGATGGTTTCAAGGTACGGTTAGGGGTAACTCCACAAATTTGTAAGAATTCCGTTCAAGGAATCCTCCCACCTCTACCCCTCCCGTTTGTCACTCTACTTCCTAACTCTTCCCCCTTCCTCTCTCTCTCTATACTATTCCGTTTGTCCCCTCACCTTCTGATTCCTCTCTCTCTATACTAGTAAATACAATTCCAAATAAATGTTTTTCTCTATATATTAATAATTATTTCAAGAGTAACTTATTCACTATTTTGAAAATTTGGACTGTGAACAACAATTATAATTGAGTGGCTGCTATTTGCAGTATAGCAATATAAGGTTGCACTTAACAATGAAACGGTCGTAAATACCTGGATAAAATCCTTCTCTTATTGCTTACCTGTGTTTTCTCTTTTATATATATATATATATATATATATATATATATATATATATATATATATATATATATATATACGGTTCAAGAGTAAACCAATCTTAAAGAGAGAGATGGAGATAGGAGAGGAGAGGAGAGATTGGTGAATTTGTTAGAAGCCAAAAGCGTAAAGGCATGTGCTCAATGTGCAATATGCAGTCGAAGGCAGCTAGATGGCTGGGTCCATGCAGATATTATGTGCACAGAGCTGGAAATATTCATTAGTTAAGCAATACAAGACCACAGATTTGACAAGGAAGACGTTATTTAAAGAGTGTCAACATAGTGGCAGTTTACTGTAAGGAATAAGGAGTGTAATTATAGTTTAATGTAAGGAATAATAATAATAATAATAATAATAATAGTAATAATAATAATTGTTTCTACTTTTGGCACAAGGCCAGCAATTATCCAGTAGATTACTGGTACTTTATTTTATAGACACCATAAGGATGAAAGGCAAATTATTATTACTATCCCTCGGCGGGATAGTAATAATAATAATGTCCGTTTACAATTGTTTCGCTACACCATATAATGTTTATAGATCAATTGATTATAGATCATTATTGATCTAGTTCAGGGCGGTGGATTGGCGGTATCGGTAGGGGGTCGGACGACATGCTTTGACGCATATAGTTACGGCCCTTGTCATTCTGAGTTCAAATCCTGCCGAGGTTAATTTTGCCTTTCATCCTTATGGGGT
This sequence comes from Eledone cirrhosa, assembly GCA_964016885.1. NCBI lineage: Eukaryota > Metazoa > Mollusca > Cephalopoda > Octopoda > Eledonidae > Eledone > Eledone cirrhosa. Next base: position 65,824,126 of record OZ024740.1, on the reverse strand, counting down.
CGATAAAATAAAGTACCAGTAATACCATGGGTAATTGCTGGTCTTGTGCCAAAAGTAGAAACAATTATTGATCTAGTTGACTTTGCCTTTCATCCTTACGGGGTCGATAAAATAAAGTACCAGTAATGCACTGGGTAATTGCTGGCCTTGTGCCTAAAGTAGAAACAATTATTGATCTAGTTCAGATGAAGATAAGTAACTTAGGTAAAAATTATGGCGCGGCTCTTCAGAACTTCAAAAGTGATAATGAAAATAATGATAACGATACGATGGAATAGGGAATATAAAATAAAGTAAAGAAAGATGGTTACATGAATGTCATGTTCCGTATATTACTATTTCACGACGTTGTCCTGGATCTATCGATTGTCTGCTATAGGCAAGCATTATTCTTCTGTCGAAGCAGTATTAAGCGTATCTATATATTACCTCGTATATTTATGAATATTTTCATTATCTCTTTTGAACTTCTGAAGAGGCGCTCCATAATGTTTACCTAAGTTACTTATCTTTATCTCAACCAGATCAATAATGATCTATAATCAATTGATCCAGAAACATTATAAGGAGTAGCGAAACAATTGTAAACGGACATTATTTTTAATACTATTATTATTATTATTCCTTACATTGAACTATAATTACACTCCTTATTCCTTACATTAAACTGCAACTATGTTGACACTCTTCAAATAACGTCTTCCTTGTGAAATATGTGGTCTTGTTTTGCTTAACTAATGAATATATATATATATATATATATATATATATATATATATATATATATATATATATATAGTGACGAAACATAAGTCAATTGCATAAACTCATAATCCTTTATATACTGCTTTATATATTTCGATAATAGCCATTGAGTGGCTATGACCTCATCAGGCAGTTAGTCAGTTCTTAGATGTGCCAGCTCTGTGTTTATGATGGTGATTGTATCAGAGCATTGGGACATATGAGCTTGTTAGAAGTAATTTAATGTTGTCAGCAGGAATAATCTTAATTCTCATTGGTCAGTTTGTAGATGCTAGTAGGGTTGGTATTTGACCTCAAAGAGGCAGGTGGTGTTGTAAAGTTCAAACCATCAGGCAAGATGATAATAGTTCCATATGACTGATTTTCACAAAAAGCATTCCTGGTCAGATATATATTCAATTAGGGTTTATAGTATGAAATTCGATACTACAGGTCAATCTTAAATTGATGAATTTATGTAGGGTTGTACTACTAAAAATTATGGTTAGAGTAGAATACTAGAAAATTTACACATAAAAAGACTTATGTTGGTTGAATTACACATAGATTCACACCCACCCCCACAGACACACACATATCCACACATACAAATTGAGGAATTTATGTCAGCTGATAATACTGAAAATTATGGTAAGAGTCAAATACTTAGAGAGATTAGAAATAAAAAGACTTATGTCGGTTGACTTGTACATACACTCACACCTACCCCCTCAGACATACACACACATCTACACACACAAATATATACAGGTGTGTATATATATATGCACGCACAAGTGCATATATATACGACAGAGGCCCCCAAATCCAAGTATAAGGCAGACATAAAACTAGGTAGGTGTTATTTTTAAAGAAATGTAAAGTGGGTGTTTGGAAAAGTTATTGTTTAGACTAGACAAAGTAGAGTGTGATATATATCTTCACAGCAATAGCTTGAGGGCTTTGGAGCTTAGGCGAATCCCTGAGTACAGATACACATACCCAGCCACACTTTTATACCACTGGATGCGCGTGTGTGTCTATATACACATGTGCACTCATACCAGATAGTATATACAACATACTCCTAAGCATAAACTTGAACATTTTTCAAATGCAACCAGGGGTATTTCTATCTCGTTTCGTTCACATGAGAGTGTACACTCACGTAATCCCTGTATACACACACTATGTACGGTTTCGGGCACTCCTTCATGTGTATAGGGTTAGTACCTTGGTATGATTGTTCTTCCTGTGTGGGCCACTCCCGGGGTGGGGGTAGGGGTTCCTTAGGTTCATTAAACGAGGTTTTGTTGCCTCCTAACCAGATGAGGATCCGGTGGACAATCCACCGTAGGGACCACAAACTATTGGTGGTGGTAGTCCATTGGTCATTGAAACGGGGTGTAGGGAACCTACTAGTTGTGGGAGGCCAGAACCGGGGTTTATCATTATAGCTTGAGGAAATTTCCCGTCCTTAGGTGTCTGCAGGCGCCGAATAAGTCGGCTCTTCTGTTTAATAGCTTGGTTCCGCCATGGGATATCTCAAGTCTCTCACTAAGACAGTGGTTGCAAATACCAGAACCACCTCTGTCTGGGGGGACTTTTCTAACCACGGACCAGACCAGAGAGTGCGGGGTCATTTCAAGTTTGAACTTCCAGATCAATACAGAAAAGGCCGTACATTTCCTCTTTTCTATTCTGTTAAAGGAATGACGAAGGTTATACGACCTATTTTTGAAGCTCGTCGTCGTGGATCCTATATAGTGGTGCTCCGAGTTAGGGTTTGTGACCTTGCACCTGTAGACTATGTTTTTCGTCATGCATTCATTGCTAAGGGGGCATAATGATGGGTCTCTGCAATTGCCTGACTTCTTAAGCCCAGCACATGTACCGCGTGGTTACCATCACTCGGGGTTTGCTGGGTAGCCGCCGCAATCAGCACAGGGTCGTTGGGTTCCAGTGTGCTAGATGGGCCTGTCCGGGGCCTGGTGTGTCCCGCGTGCTGGTTCCGTTAGGTGGGTCCGGTGGTTACGGGGTTATTAGAGGAAGTGAGCCTATTCCTATTTTTGCCGGCTATGTGCTGGGCTACGGAGCGTGTGGTTGAGTAGGAAAGTTTCACCGTCTGCTTGAATATTTGTTGAATATTTTATGGTACTTGTGGTCCCTAGGGAAACATTTATCCAGTACTCTAAAGAATGTTCTAGCCAGGCTGGTACGTAGACCCACCGAGTACGGGGGGTTATGCCATGTGACCTTCCTGGTCCTATTCTTGCGGGGTTGTTGGGTGTCCGCTGTGGTCCATCGCGGGGTTGTGCACAGCTCAGATCGAGCTCGGTCGGTGTCCTTCAGGTGTGCGGAGCTGTCACTATCATGAGCGTTATAAGGGCCCACCGTGGGGCTATAGATCTGCGTGGTGCGGCCTCCCTGCTCAATTATGATTCGGTGGGTGGTGTGGCCGGCGCAGGGGTGCCTATGCCCCGTACCGCAGTCGTCTTCAGCGTTGTAGGTATTAGCCCGGTGGGGTATGCGGGACCCACTACCGGGGGTGGTGACGGATAAGGGTTTGGGAGTGTTACTACTGGTCAGCGAGGTGTTAGGTGGGCGACCCTTGCCCATGAGGGTATTGGCCCGAGGTACCCTTGGCTCATCTCGATCATGTCCCTTAGAGTTATAGCTCTTCCTATGGCTGTTGGATGCCTTAGCTAGTGCTGAGTTATAGTAATCAGCATTACTATTGAAGATCTCTTTATTTGCAGACAATTTAGAGATCCTGTCAGAGACACTCTTAACTACGTCCTTAACTATAGATGTAGGGTGATTGGACCCAGCGTTGATATACACCAGCTTCTCATTGGGTTTATGATATGGGTGGTGTAGCTTGCTGTTGAGGTTGAGGGTGGTGTCCAGGAAATTCACTACTTTTCTATTAGGTTCCATCTTTACTTTAAGTCCTACCTTGCTAAAGAAGTGTCTAAATATCCTCTTCATATTTTCGACCATTGTCGTACAGCCACGACGGTGAAGAGTGCATCGTCTCGGTACAGCCCGCCACCCAGGCTGGGTATTTCGCTCCTGATCTCGTAGAGTATGTATATCCCAACCAAGTCCGTTAGCTGTACGGGGTCACTGGAGCCCATTATAATGTCAAAATTATTTGGCCAATCAATCCGGGTCCATATGTCCCCACCGAATCGGATCAGGGTCTTTCTGGCGGCGTGTATGATTCGGACCTCGTCGCGCGTTAGTTCTGTCCTATTCATCGCGAATATGAGAGCCTTGTTCAGGACTATGAGCGAGATAGAGGAGCAGTAATTGTTGATGTCTAGGTGTATGAAGCTAGTCCTATGTTTGTCAAGTAAAAATGTAAACCAGTCCAACACATGGCTGGTGCAGCACCATAGTTGTAACCTAATTTTATTCTTAAGTGTTGGTAGGATCCTATCTAAAATGCTTTTGCTGAAAACCCCCATGTCTGACCGGGAGGGGGCTATCAGTATGACCGGCAGGTTAGACTCAAAGTGTTGTTTGTGGTCATTAATGGTAACCCTCGGCTCCCTTGGTTGGTATGGGGCCGTCCTATCATCTATGCCAAGACCAGATACGATCTCATAAGCCTTGATGTAGATATCCTCCAGGGTAGCCTCGGGCGTTTTGTTGTAGCTTTTTCTCAATTCTCTGAGGATTAGCTCATGGTAAAGTTGAACGTCCAAGCTGTAAAGGTTGTTGGTTTTGTCGACATGGACGAGTATTCCTGTAGATTCCTTAAGCTCGGTAATTCCATTTTCAAGTCGTCTAAGGTACTCTCGACCCCATCAACTACTTACGGATATATATATATATATATATATCCGTAAGTAGTTGATGGACGAGAGAAAGGATCAATCAATATCTGTGAAGAATTTAAATATTCATTTATTTTGATGAAGTAGTAAGTCTTGTTACTCTGATTTTTAACCTGCGCGCTAGACAAGAGTAGATTCTCAATAGAGGCAGTAGAAATAAGGTACGACGCGGACGTAGAGGGAGGGAAAACATCTGAAAAATTAATTACATGAAAAGCACTGGGAAAAATACGTTAGATTGAAAGAAAATACATATAAATCCCGCATCTCTCCACACCTGAATGCCTTTTATAACAAATGATTTTAGGATTAAATATTAGAATCAAAATATAATTACCAATAGAAAGACGGTGGCATTACAAACACTACCGTCAAATGGAGCCTCATGGCAAAGGCGAAAGCCTAAAATGATTGAAGTGCGTGACGCCATGAATACAAGTGTGAAAAGTTAAATATCTTCAACTCCACAACAAGCATCTTAAATTCAAGGGAAGAAACACTGTCACCCAGACTTCATACACGAAATTTCGGTCTATGCTGCTTCAAACATATCCGTCCCCGGACAATAATAATCTGCACACCGGATAGTTAATGCCTACCGGATAATGAAGTGTATCAGGTTGTGCAAATGTCGGAAGACCCTCCCCCATCACCCCGTCCAGATTCTACATCTCGTCAACTTCTGCCACCAACTAAGATTTGCTGACTGCGGGTAACCCAGCAACAAAATGATTTCTCTCATATATATATATCCTTATATGCTATGTTTCATAACTCCATATTTCATGAACTTCATAATCTTTATATTTCAATAATCCTTAAATTTTGTTTCCCTTTAATTCATTTTAATTTGTTTTCATCTTTCATTTCTCATGCCTTATATAATACATATTTCATTAGAAACGCCATAACACCGCCACCATTTACATACGCAACAACCACACCATTACCTAAATGTCTCATAGCAAACATACACACACACACATACAAATATATATATATACATAATTGTTAGACTGTAAATAAATCCACCTTTTTTGTACTGTTGACCATGCTGTTCTCCTCTTTTTCAATTATATATTTATATATATTGTTATACTTTGGGAGGGTCATGTTGCCAATAAGAAACACACACACCAGTTGCTTTCACTCCAATTTATTATAAATTAAAAAAATAAAATCTTTTTAAAAAAAAATTATAATTTTCCGGTTGGTTGGCTGGTTCCACAAACGGACGGTTGTTCATATATTGTCAAAGTTATTTGGTCACATATGCTGTAACCTCTTCAGTGACGGGATTCTTTTCTTTGTTTTGTGCCTCTCCTTTGTTCTATCCTACGCCATCTTGTTTTTTGTGTGCTGTACTAGACACAGAGCTCTGGTTAGAAACCATTAATAACAAAAAACAAATCCTCCATTCCCATTATGCCAAACACATGACTTCCAAATATCTGATCCACCAAACTCAGCTGTTTCGGATATCACCAAAATCAACATATTGATTGTGGATTTATTACGGGTGATGAGAAACGTGTCCCTCATGTGCAACCCCAAAGAACTAGAGGGACACATGCAACACTTCAACCACCGTATGCAGTTCTCTGGTTACAATCAGAGAGATAAAATCAGAGTATATAGAAGAGCCAGAACCAAATGGGAAAAACTGGTAAATAATGATACAAATGGGACCTGCCCCTTGTATATGAGCAAATTTTGGAATAGAATAGAAGGAACTAGGAATAAGGTTAATAGAATAAACTCATGGTATGATAGCAATAAATACCAGTGTGTAATTTTCATCAATGCAACCCCTAGAAGTGAATTAGCTTACACATTTAGAAGGGCCCTAGATAAACTTAAACTTAATATTAAGATAGTAGTAAGACCAGGTACCTCCATAAAAAACACTTACTAGTAATACATACCCTTTTCAAAGACCCCCTGTATAGATAAGAAATACATAATCTGTAAACGAAGCCCCCATATTAACTGTAAAACTAGAAATGTAGTATATAGCATAAGATGTACTGAAGGACAATGTAAAGATAAGAATATAGTGTACATAGGTGAGACAGCTCGTAGTATAGGAGAACGGTTAAATGAACACAGGCGAGAGCTTCAAGATAGAAAAGAATCATCAATACTCCACCAACATGCTAAAATAGAACATAAGGTCAAATTAGAGAACATAGAAATAAAAATAAAATCTACACACAGAAAAGACGCAATGTTTAGATAAATCACAGAGGCAATACACATAAATGAACTCCAACCAAAATTGAATAGAAAATATGAATGGAATAGCAACATCACAACTTACAATTAAGGACAAAATGAAAACACACACACATAGAACAAACAACCAACCAGTAACATGTAAATAAGCAAATAAATAAACTAATAAAAACACACACAGACACCCGGATTTAACACATGCGCAAACTAAGCACACAGCACACAGAAAAACAAGATGGCGTAGGACAGAACAAAGGAGAGGCAAAATACAAAGAAAAGAATCCGCAGTCACTGAAGAGGTCACAGAATGTGTGACGAAAGAACTTTGACACTATATGAACAACCGTCCGGTTCTGGAACCAACCAACCAACCAACCTGAAATTTATAATTTTTTTTTAAAGAAATTAAAAAAACATTTTTTATTTTTTAATTTTTTAATTCATAATAAATTGGAGTTTGTTTTTCTTATTGGCAACATAACCCTCCCAAAGTATAACAATATCGGTATCAACACACGTTTTCAGATAAAGAATCTTGCTAAACAAATTCAGAAACGAAATATATATATACATATATATATATATATATATATATATATATATACATACATTCACACACACACACGCACACACACACACTTCACACACCCATATATATATATATTTATATATATATATATATATATATATATATATATATATATATATATATCACCACCGTTGTATGTATCCTATTACTCAATATTTCATAATCGCTCTATTATTATATTTTCATAATCTTTATTTTTTGCATTATAGTATGCTATATGATACATTATATTATATATGCTATTTTATTTCATATTTCATTCTATATCAGATTTTTCATATTTCTCATATTTTTCCATTTTACCAACTTTATTTTACATTATATTACATTATATTTTACATATTTCTTTGACACCAACACATTCGCCGTCACCACGACTAATTCCCACATTAGTCTTCATCATTGTTATTTCACATTTCACCATCATATATACACTGTTATATATATATACCCTATATTATAACTTTACATTTCATAATATTTCATAATCCTTATAATAACTATTTCTAATTTTATTTTAATTCTAAATTGATTTTTCCTAAAAATCTTTTTTCACAATGTTTTATATTTCATACCGTATATATTTCATACAGTATATATTATCCTTCCTCGAAACTACCACTCCACACAGCATTTTATACCATACACTACCAACAAAAGAACCGTTCTTTGTTATTCTGCCAATTCCACCATGTGTTTGTCTTCACTAACTCCGACACACACAACATCACCATCATAATATACTAGATTCTTATCAAAGTTGTATGTTTTCTTCGTTGGCACTGACCCACATCCTCTTATCTTTTTCACTTTATTTCAGTAAAAATATCTATTTTAGCTGACCAATTTTCAAACACAATTCTTTCTTTTCCTTTTCCTCCCCCTCTTTAACCATTACAACCTTCTATACATAAGGCTATCCCCACCACTACTACAGTGATTTTCCTTCTATTTTCATATTCTGAGAACTTCCACTACATAAGCCGTTTCTCCAACCACACAATCCCCATCGTTAACAGCCACATATTCAGTATTACTATGCAAATGTTTAGGCTGTCGGCGAGGGAAAAGATATTTATAAAAAACGCAAGATACTACAATGAAGCCCTTGAAAGAAGTGAATACAAGGTTGGAATTAGGTACATACCAATACATGCCAACCGTATCACTGGACATACTGATAGGACCTACAATCGACTCATCAGCAGCTGCAATAACAATACAAGACCTAAAAGTGATAGGCATGGTAAATTATTAAAACAATTGTGGCCACCTACACCACAGTATTGAACTCAACTCGGGCAGAAACACTAATACCGTGAGAGATTACCAAAGCACGCCTAGTCCTGTGACACACATGCACCGAAACACTTAACCCACAAGTATAAAGCAGGCATAATGGCAAAAATCTCAATAAGTTAAATTTAAAAACTATAATAACCACATGCACGTAAAACCCAAACACCACTAACTCTGATACAAACAAGCACAAGCTGATCTCTCATATCACGTACTCCAAAAAATAAACATATGCAGAACAGCACGACAGGACAGTCCAATAGCCAACAAGAAGCTAGTAACACACACGCTACACCCAGAATAAAAGAGAAGAAACGGCGTAGAACAACCCGGAATAATCTTCAATTTAATGGCCAGGACAAGGGCTACCTACCTTCTAAATTCTTCTCAATCCCAAGAAAAATCTTCCAGCCCACGCATAGGAGCCACCTAATCTTTAACACATTTACGGTTAAATTGTCGGAGAAAAACACACCTGATCTAGAGAAACCTCAGAAAATATGTGGCCAACAAAACTGCTTCAACAAGTAAGAATGAGCTAACACGGAATAATGGACGAACGCATACTCTCCCTGACACACGGAACTCTGAGAACCACAATGTCAACAACGCCTTCGAATGATAGTGATGACACTATAGTGGCAACAAATAACACCCTCAACATAGCAAACAATTCTGGTGGTGATGAAAATTACAACCGTAAATAGTAACCATAATAATGGTAAAGATGATGATTGCGATAATGGTAACTTCAGTAGTAACACAATTCCCACGAACCCTACGAACTCAAATGAACATGGGCGTGAACCCAACAGTACTTATGGAGACTATACGGCTAAACCTCACCAAAGGACCTCTCTTTATGCAGGGAACGGTAATTACAATTGCTGAAATAAAGCAAAATGCCCATTTAGCGGTAACTGCCTTATCAGCAGTGTGGTCTAACGAAATAGAATAATTATAGCGAACAAAATACGTAGAAACAACGTCTTATAATTCTTTAAAGAAAAGGTTCTATTCCCACACGAACTATTTCAGATTTAGTAGATTATTAGCGCATACAACCTCACTAGCTGGAGCCGTTAATAGATATAATTGAAAACACGGAAAATTTAGCTTGGAATAGAACTTCCTTAAAAAGACAACCCCATAAATAGCTAAACGACCAGGACGCCTGCTTTGTTCTAAATAAATGTTCTTCATAATTGTTTCTACTTTTGGCACAAGGCCAGCAATTACCCAGTGTATTACTGGTACTTTATTTTATCGACCCCGTAAGGATGAAAGGCAAAGTTAACCTCGGCGGGAATCCCGAGCCCTTTATAATACAATATGTAGAAAAGATAACACACTAGAGAGAGAGATAGTGCGCCATCAGTCAAACAGGGAAAAACCACCAGTGTGTGGAATCTATAGCCCATGGAAAGGCAGAGTAGACACAATAATTAAAAGTATAAATTAAAGTGTAAATACATACCTCGATAAATATCTAACACACACGTACAAATTGAAAAAGATCTGTTTCGCCAAATAGGTTGTTGACAGAAATGATTAGCCCATGGTTCATCAGCGTCTGTAAGGCTATACATTTCAGACCACACTAAGAGAATCTAAAGCGACCGTCCAGCTACACGTGGGAGAGAGAATTCACAGCGTGCCAAGGGCAGTAACCGGTGGTCTCTGAGGGATTAGCTGCTAGAAGGGGCAGCCCAAACCACTCAGGAAAGTGTGCTCAACCAAACAGAGAGAGAGGAAAGGGGCGAAATATCACGATAAATTAACGAAGCCATAGATTCTCGCTATTCCCTGTCAGTAATGTGCTCAAAGGAGAAGGAATCCCGAGCACTTTATAATACAATATGTAGAAAAGGTCTGTTTCGCCAAATAGGTTGTTGACAGAAATGATTAGCCCATGGTTCATCAGCGTGTGTAAGGCTATACATTTCAGGCAACACTAAGATAATCTAAACCGACCGTCCAGCCATATGTGGGAGAGATAATTCACAGCGTGCCTTGGGCAGCAACCAGTGGTGTCTGAGGAATGAGCTGCTAGAAAGGGCAGCTTAAACCACTCAGAGAAGTGTGCTCAACCAAACAGAGAGAGGGAAAGACTGTTATAAGGAGCGAAATATCACGATAAATTAACGGAGCCATAGATTCTCTCTATTCCCTGTCAGTAATGTGCTCAAAGGAGAAATAATCCCGAGCCCTTTATAATACAATATGTAGAAAAGATAACACACTAAAGAGAGAGATAGTGCGCCATTAGTCGAAAAGGGAAAAACCACCAGTGTATGGAATTTATAGCCCATGGAAAGCAGAGTAGACATACAATAATTAAAAGTATAAATTAATGTGTAAATACATTTCCCTGTTTGACTGATGGCGCACTATCTCTTTCTTTAGTGTGTTATCTTTTCTAGATGTTGTATATATATATATATGTATATATATTTGTATATATATATATATATATATATATATATATATATATATATATATATATATATATATATATATATATATATATATATATATATATATAATTGGATGCTTAGTAAAATCGAATCTTCGGTGGTGTCCAAGCAAATTCGACGAACTATATGTATGAGTTAGCAAAGCACTCGACAGGGTAGGTACCTAGAGTAATAACATACGTTTAAATAGCTTGACAAATTGAACATTGTGGTAGACAAAATCTAAAACACAATACCAAAGCAACGAAAGAGCTAACAGTTTGAGAAAAAAAAAAAATATATATATATAGGTTCTTAACCCCACTATCAGGATAAATAATTTTCTTTAATTTCTTTAGTCAAAATACGGCGATAGCTTACATTTATAATTCCAAACTCTCTCGCTGTTTCGAAAATATTCTTACTTGTTATATATATATATATATATATATATATATATATATATATATATATATATATATATATATATATATATATATATATATATATATATATATATGATATTAAATAAATGGAAACTATATTTATAAAACCATATTTATTTCGTTATATATATTTCAGGGATATCATATTAACAATATGTTATGCCATCTTCAGACAAAATACAATATAAACAGTCTTATAAATAAATAGATACGACATACCTTTCAATCACCTTGCATTTGTGAGGTTGATTTGGCAGTAAAAAATTGTGGACAGTTGTAAAAAGAAAGAGATAAAGAGAGAAAGAAAAAGAAACGAAGAAAAAGAAGAAATGGATGTGACTAAATAGAGGGATATAGAAAAATAGACATGTAAAGAAACAGAGAGAAATATATATAGAGAGAGGAAAAAAAAGAAAGAGATAGATAGAGAAATTAGGAAGTTGAGTATCGGTTGATACATTTATTTATTTATTTATTTATTTATTTAGCTCTAGTATTAATGTAAAGAGAGATGTATGTAGTTAAGAGAGAAAATAGCCGTTATATAGAGAGAAAAAAGAGAACATGTAAGTATACTTACACTATAATGCCTGTTTTATACGAACTAATAATTTCTACGGATAAAACATAGCGGTTTTAAATTCTGCATCATTTATGTCTGGTTATGTTTCATTTTCTCTTTTTCATTTTCTCTTTTTTCTCTCTATATAACGGCTATTTTCTCTCTTAACTACATACATCTCTCTTTACATTAATACTAGAGCTAAATAAATAAATAAATAAATAAATAAATGTATCAACCGATACTCAACTTCCTAATTTCTCTATCTATCTCTATCTATCTCTTTCTTTTTTTTCCTCTCTCTATATATATTTCTCTCTGTTTCTTTACATGAAGGTCTTCTCTTTATCTATTTTTCTATATCCCTCTATTTAGTCACATACATTTCTTCTTTTTCTTCGTTTCTTTTTCTTTCTCTCTTTATCTCTTTCTTTTTACAACTGTCCACAATTTTTTACTGCCAAATCAACCTCACAAATGCAAGGTGATTGAAAGGTATGTCGTATCTATTTATTTATAAGACTGTTTATATTGTATTTTGTCTGAAGATGGCATAACATATTGTTAATATGATATCCCTGAAATATATATAACGAAATAAATATGGTTTTATAAATATAGTTTCCATTTATTTAATATCATAAATATACTCCAAATACTTGTTGAGTGCTTTTATATCAGTTATAAATATTTACTCGTTGTTAACCCAACAATTTAAATATAACTTTCCATATATATATATATATATGTATTTATTAAAATAACAGACAAAGTTTAAGCAAAAAATCGCTGCTTTCATCCTTAACGGGATCTTCTGAAACTAAAAATTCAATCTGTGAACGCAGAAGTAAATATTTCGAAAAACGTTGCAACCGAAGGAGGACATGAAGACGATACTGTGGTTCGTGGAAACGTTCCCTGGCAAAGAACGGAAAAAAACGAAAATAATACGTCATTATTTGGTGCGTGAGCACAATTACGCGCAAAGACAAAACCACGTTTATGGTATAACTGAAGTCGTACACTAAAATTCTATTTAGGAAACCGAATGATTCTCGGCTTCAGAGTTAAGAATAATGTAAATAAATTACAGAGGTAATTGAAATCAACAAAAATTAAATATATACATGCTTGCATCCATATACGTACATACACATGCAATCACGAAAACACCCGCCATGGGTATGCAAATACAAGCACGTACACAAAAAACACGCACGCACATACATAAACCACACAGCGCCTGTACCCGCACACATAGGAACGTATACATCAAATACACATAAAAATATATTAAAAAAAAAATGTATATGTGTGTGTGTGCGTCTATACATATAATTATATAAACGTATATAAATATACACACATAAATACGTATAAAACGCGCGCACACAGATACCTACATGTAAATACACATATGTTTGCTACTAAACTACGTCAACCAAAACACACAGTACATATATACACACACCCTACATACGTACGAACGCGCATACTCACACAGACGCAAAACACACGTATACACACAACCATATGCACATGTACCAGTATATATAATATAATATATACGCCTATAACATATACAAGCACATATGCGTACGAGAAAGCATAAGTACCTTCACAAAACATACAGGTAATATATACTTACCTATACAAATAAGTAATGGTATAAACATAACATCTACTTAGTTACCATATCAAGAGGTAAAATATCCGCGTATAGTTCGTACTATCCGTTAGGGTATAATGTGTGGGGCTGTAATACAGGAAAGTTTTGTGCAATTTATGTTTACAAGCCGAAATTGCCTCATATTTTTTGTTTAAGATGTGGTCTTGGCTTAAAGTATTTCCAGGGCTTCAGCGGCGCAGAGGTCACATGGTCTTTTATTTCCGTTATACGATCTATCCCTCGCTAGGATCTCCCAGTATAACTTATATTGGGTGTGGTTGTCTTTTAGACTCCAGATATAAGCTGAAAGTGACGTCATAATCTTTCTTAAAGAGTTAACAAAAGAATGGTATGCATGTAAAGACGCTGCTTGAATCTATTGGCGGTTAACCCTATGTAAGGTCTATGGGACGTGGGTGTTTCAAACTTACGTTTGTAGACAATGTTACTAGAGAGGTATTTCCCGGATAGGGGGCAGTCAACTCGATTCCTACAATTAGTTAGTACTAGGTACAGGGTTGCACGACGTGTTCCTACGGCTAGGTAATATAGCTAAATTTGAAGTTGTGATGTTATGTGCAAGGTTAGGAGTCGTAAAGTAAGAAATTTTAATGGTATTTCTATTAAAAATGTTACTATATTTATGTGCTGGGGGAAAGGCTTCATAATAAAGGAGTGAAAGATCTTAGCTAATGATGTGACCACCTTCATATTATATGGTGGGTTATACCATATAATGCGTCGGGATCTATTTATCCTAGGTCTATTCTCATACTCTGTATATGCTACCTTATCGACAAATCCACTCCGAGCAAGTGCTTCATTGTAATATGTGGAATGGTCGACAAAAATATGCTCGTTTGTTTTTAGACGGGAAAGTCTCAAAGAAACGTTTCTTACCAGGTTCTTGGTTATGTTTGCAGGATGGTTAGAATACTTACTTATGTAATTAAGCGTACCATTTAGCTTTCTATACGGGTAGTGCAAGCCATTCGACAAATTGAGGGTAACGTTGAGGTAATTAAAGACCGAGATTGGCCTCAACATGTATGGAGAGGTTAAAGCCTTTAAAGAAGGCTGTGAGTTCTTTTCTGAACCTATCGCAAGCACGTGGGCCGCACTTTGTCATGGTCAAAAGACGGTCATCACGGTACAAACTACCGCCCACGTTGGGGTATTCCTCCTTGATAGAGAAAAGAAGGAAAAAGCCGATAAGATCAGTAATCTCTACAGTATCGCTGGCGCCTATACTCACGTCCAATGGAGTAGTATTAGTTTTTTTAATCCAAATATAGTCGTCGAAATTAATCACCGATTTATGGGCATTGAGGATGACATCAACTTCGAAATCCTTAAGCACTGCGAAATTGATAGCTCTAAGAAGAAGTGGTAAAGTGATGGAGGAGTAGTAATTATTGATGTCGAATTGGATAAAACGGCAATGTTCCTTGTTGCATATGCTGTTGAACCAATCAATCACTGCGAAAGAATTGTTCCACATTGCAAGAGGGGCCCAACTTCTAATTTCAGGTATAATTCTATCTAAAATCCTTTTACTAAGTCTACCTAAATCGGATTTCGTAGGGTTAATAATCCGAATAGAGGGGTTGTTCGGGAAATTAGATTTGTGATCCTTCAGTTTAAAGTGGGGAGAAATAGGGTCCAGAGGTTCAGTCATGTCCAGGATGTTGAGATCAGAAAGCATGTGTATGTACGTATATGGATGCAAGCATGTATATATTTAATTTTTGTTGATTTCAATTACCTCTGTAATTTATTTACATTATTCTTAACTCTGAAGCCGAGAATCATTCGGTTTCCTTAATAGAATTTAGTGTAGGACTTCAGTTATACCATAAACGTGGGGCTTTGTCTTTGCGTGTAATTATTCTCAACGACACACATATTGACGTATTATCTTCGTTTTTTCCGTTCATTGCCAGAGAAGGTCTCCACGTCTCTACGACTTCATTTATACCATAAACGTGGTTTTATCTTTGCGTGTAATGGTTTTCACTGCTCCATATAGTGACGTATTATCTTCGTTTTTTTCCGTCCTTTGCCAGGGAACGTTTCCACGAACCAAAATATCGTCTTCCTGTCTTCCTTCGATTGCAACGTTTTTCGAAATATTTACTTCTGCGTTCACAGATTGATTTTGTTAGTTTTAGAAGATTCCGTTAAAGGAGAAAGCAGTGATTCTTTGCTTAAAGTTTGATCTGTTATTTTAATAAATATTTGCTCTACGGTTCTTATATATTTGATATATATTTATCCTTATGGAGCCCTCTTTGGATTTTAGTCTTCAAATGTATATATATATAATTTCTTTAATTTCTTTAGTCAAAATACGGCGATGGCTTACATATATATATATATATATATATATATATATATATATATATATATATATATATATATATATATATATATATATATATGTGTGTATATATATATGAAAACAGGGAGAAAGAGACGATTATTAGGAAGAAAAAAAAATATAGTTAGTTCACCATACCAAGAACAATTGTTTCATCTTAGCGGATCATCAGCTCGTACTGGTGATTGTTCTCGCTATTGTGATGTAACTGTTGTGTTACCACTTCTACCAGTGTTCTACCTCTCTCTCTCTCGCTCTCTCTCTCTCTCTCTCTCTCTCTCTATATATATATATATATATATATATATATATATATATATATATATGTAAAGAGAGAGAGAGAGAGAGAGAGAGAGAGAGAGAGAGAGAGAGAGAGAGAGAGAGAGAGAGAGAGACATGTTCCTTCCTAAATATACATTGTGGGAATATAGTTACTGTCATATACACATACAGACGTAGTGGTTATATATTCATACTTGATGTGCTTTTCGAACGCTTCTTTAAATAAACGTAGGAACGAGCGCGCGAGCGCGCGCGTGTGTGTATGTATTCACTCGTCTATGCATGCATGTGTATGCGTATAGAGACACGTCTATGTATCCGACAATATAATAGATCATATATATATATATATTAAAATAACAGATTAAATGTTAAGCAAAGTGAAGGCACAAATAAATATTTCGAAAAATGTTTCGGTTGCATCGTTTTTCGAAATATTTAAACTGCGTTCACTTTGCTTAAAATTTAATCTGTTATATTAATAAATATTTGCTGTATGCTTCTTATATATTTGATATTTATTTATCCTTATCGAGCCCTCTTTGTATTTTAGTCTTCACATTTATTATTATTACTATATATATATATATATATATATATATATATATATATATATATATATATATATATATATATATATATATATATATAAAGTATTCGAAGTTTGAGAGCTACGACAATGCGAAATGGACGGATAAACAAGTTGGATCAAATAAGATGCTATGCTTTTTTACCCTAATTTATTCACTTGTCCTGATATTTCGAGATTAATATCTCTTCTTCTGAGGAAAATAAAAGGAATTAATCCAGTGTCCGATGAAGCGCGCTATACCCTTCTAATGGTAAAAGTGGTATTATTATCATCATTTTTTCAATCTCTTTTGTTTTAATAAAATCAATGTACTTAATAGGTCAAAAGGAGCACAGAGTTATTTCCCTTTATTTCTACTTAAATATATGCATACAAGTACACGCTGACACACATGTTCACGCCAACATATATATGCGTATGTAAGCACATACATACGCATATGTGCATGAATATAATCGTGAAAACAGATACATGCACATACACAATTTCTGACAGATATATAATCTGGTGAGTGAGTGTCTTTTCGCACAAGCAAATAGGCCTACACATATATATGCACTAATGTACACGCATATATACATCCATCCACATACTTGTCTCTATGCATGCGTATGTGTAGATGCGTGTATGTGTGGTTATGCCCATATATATGTGAAAATCTATATGTATCTGTACGACAAGTGTGAGTCTGTGGGTGTACACACTCTTGTCTACTATAGACTCTACTCGCTGTACCAGTGCGTCAGCGCCTAAATATATGAGTGTATATGTGTGTCTGTCTAGATTACTTAAACTGCATACGCTTCACTAACTACCATTTGTCAACAACCTACTAAATTTGATGAAGTAATTTCTATCGCATTTGACCGTAGAACAATAAAGTAAAACTTACTATCTTGTTAATAGGTCCATTTTCCTCTACACAAACACCATCAATCTTCTTTCCTCTCCCCAAACCTAGCCACGCTGAACAGAGTTTTCTTTTCCTGACTCCTTATATAAAGTGTAATAAAAAAAAATCTAATTTCATTGTTTGACGGAGTCTTTAATGATTAAAATCGGCCACTAAAATTCGGTGGTGACGTAGCCACTATCTGGTGTTGAATCAATCGATTACCGTTATCAATCAGCCCGCTAAAACGATCGTAAAACAATGAAGTAGAATTACCAACCGACATCTGACTTTTGTTTTACTTTCATTGATCAAAATACCCATATTCTCTTTACATCTTAATAATTCA
The DNA here is from genome assembly GCA_964016885.1 of Eledone cirrhosa. Taxonomy (NCBI): domain Eukaryota; kingdom Metazoa; phylum Mollusca; class Cephalopoda; order Octopoda; family Eledonidae; genus Eledone; species Eledone cirrhosa. Next base: position 65,805,786 of record OZ024740.1, on the reverse strand, counting down.
TTTTTCTCAAGCAACTCTCCCTTTTTTCTCAGGATCACTTTCATCCTTCTCACCTCACTTTCCAAATGTTCACTAACTTGCATTCTCCCAGCTTTAGAATATTTAGTTTTGTGTAATGACCTACGAGAACGAAAGTGGAAATCAGGAATAACAATACTCACTACTCAGCCAAAATAAATGTATATATATACTATATATACTATATACATATATATATACTATTTATATGAATATATAAACTATATACTATATTTAGGTTTAATTGATACAATCAAAATATATATCGATTATATTTCTCAGTAAAAAAAAACTCCATGAATATTTGATGGGAGCTATTTTCAGCATTTCTTACGGCCTGTCCTGTAATAGCTACCCTTCTGTTCAACGTTATTTTAATACAGTGTGGAGAGCATTTCAAATCTACTTCTTGGAGAGGGAACTAGTAAGTTTGTGCAGTGTGAGAAATATTTAGAAGAACTGACCCTACTGTTGAATAAAACCTTGGTGTTAAGAAGCATAACCAAAAGCAATAATTGGTGGTTGACACCATTACAATGGATGGTTTGCGCCTTTTCTTGAGGTTTCATGAATCATATCTGTATAAGGAATTATAGTCTATGATACCAATTCTAGGTAAATATATTTACTTACGTAATTATTGCTCTCCGCATATATCTACTAAATAATAGAAGTTTTTTTCTCAATTTATATATCCTCTTTTTTATATATTGTTTAAACTTGTATATAAACACACACACACACACACACACACACACACATACATACACACACACACACACACACACACACACACACACACATATATATATATATATATATATATATATATAATAAACACAATATCGGAGAAAGCTTTTTAGCGATACTCCGGCCAAATTCCAACTCACTCAACAAACATTAGGAAATAAGTGATTATATTCCCAATTATGTGTTCGGGGTGCTAACTCAAAGTATTGCGTGGAAAATTGGCTGTATTATTTCAAATGAGATATATCTAATAATACATATTACCGTCATTACTGATACAAGATTATGTCAACTGTTGACTTTCGAAAGAGTTCGTGTAATTGAAGCCGTTCGTATTACTGTTCAGTATTACAGAATTTTGTGGAGAATATACATTCTTCTGGAAAGGAAGAGATGGAGGGACCAGAAGAGAGAATGGGGTAGCATTTGCTGTTAAGACTGCTCTTGTGGATAAACTAGAAGAATTCCCAGTGAGGATTAGTGAGCGTCTTATGTCCATGAGAATTCCGCTGGACAAAGGAAGATATGCGACCCTGGTGAGTGTGAATGCTCTAACTATGAATTCTGTCGATGAAGAAAACATGTGGGTTTTTATCATGCCTTGAAAGGTGTTTTAAGAAATATCCCGCAGACATGGGGTGGGAAAGTGTAACAAGAATGGTATGCTCCTGCTGCAGATGTGTGAGGAGCTGAATCTGTATGTTACCAACACCATTTTCCAGCAAAAGAACAAATTTAAGACCACATGGATGCATCCTACACCTAAGGAATGGCATCTGTTGGACTACGTCCTTGTCAGGATGAGTGACAGACGGGATGTGCAGTGTGTTCGTTTTCTTCGCGGAGCTGAGTGCTGGACGTACCACCGCCAGGTACGCGCAAAAGTGAAACTAATCACTAAACGTAAACTCTGGGCTCCTGGTGTTACCCTGCCCATAAGATTGAATGATGCTCGTCTTAACGATAACCATGTGAAGAGGACATTGCAAGAAGAGATGCATGTTGCAGATCTTGGTGAGGATTTGCCGACCCTTAACAATTCGATTCATGATGTAGGCAGGCATGTTCTTGGATTGGTTCGGAGAAAACATCAAAACTGGTTTAATGAGAATGAAGAACATATAGAAGACTTGTTGGCTGATATGAGGCCTGCTCTGTCACGCTACATGACAGCAAAACCACAGGAGAAGAATATGTTGCATACGGTACTCAAGGATGTGAAATCACGTGTTAGGCGGAATCTTTCTCAGATGAAGGATAAGTGCTGGAGTGAGCAGGCTGATGAGATAGAAGCTGCATCAAATTCCAATAACACAAAACTGTTGTGGAGACTTTTGTGTGAAGTTTATGGACCGTCTTCTTCTCTGGTGACACCGCTTCGCAGATTGCAGATTGCAGATTGTGTTCTTCCTGAAAGTCAATCTGGTTTTCGTGTTGACGCGGTACTACTGATATGATATTCTCAGCTAGACAGGTCCAGGAGAAGTGCATGAAAGAAGGTATGGATCTGTATAAGGTTTTTGTCGATTTGACAAAAGCTTTCGATACTGTTAACATAAATGCATTGTGGAAGGTTCTCCAGAAACTCGGTAGCCCTGATAAGTTCCTTGCTTTGGTTAGGTCTTTCCATGACGACATGAAGGCTTGGGTTAATGTCAGAGGTAACATGACGGAGCCTATCACAGTAAAAGATGGAGTGAAACAGGGGGATATTCCAGCACCGACCTTGTTTGCCACACAGTTTGAAATGATTTTCTATATTGCATTCAGGAATTGCGAGCATGGTGTTTACATCCAATATCGAACCTCAGGCAGCATATTTAACATCAGGCGCTTTGCTGCAAAAACAAAAGTATTTACATCAATCATAAGAGACCTCCTGTATGCAGATGATTGCGATCTTGTAGCGCACACAGAGAGTGTTATGCAGCACATTTTCAATGCATTTTCTGATGCTTGCACTGCTCTAGGATTGACTGTCAGTCTCAAGAAAACCGTCGTCATGTACCAACCTGCCCCTGGTAAGCAGTACAGTGAGCCAAATATCTATGAGTATGGTAAACGACTTGGGAGTGGTTGATCAGTTTATCTACCTAGGAAGCACTGTCAATCGATACAGCAACCTTGATAATGAAATTCCACCCAGGATTAGGAAAGCAAGTGATGCTTTCGGAAAGCTAGAAAGGCGACTCTGGGGTCGACGAGACATATGCAAGAAGACAAAGGTAAAGGTGTACAAGGCATGTGTGCTATCTTCTCTTCTTTATGCCTGCAACATCTGGGTCAAATATCAATACCACCTTAAACAATTGGAGGGTTTCCATTTCCATCAGATGTGTCTCAGACGAATCCATGGCGTTCACTGGAGGGACCACATCAGTGGTTTCGAGATTTTGGAAATCTCTCTGTGTGACAGTATAGAAGCTCTTGTGCGTAAGGAAAAGCTCCGCTGGAGTGGTCACCTTCCCAGGACGAAGGATTCTAGAATACCAAAATAACTCTTTTGAGGAGAGTTAGTTAAAGGAAAACGACCTCCACATAAACCTCAAAAGAGGTATAAGGATTCGTTGAAAGCCTCTTTGAAAGATACTAACATCTCTACTGATACATGGGAAAATGTTGCTGCCGATCGTAATAAATGGAGAAAGACTGTATATGAGGGGAAGTTGCCTTTGAGGCATCTCGAATCGCATACGGCATTGTAAAGCGGGATGTGTGGAAGGGCATTACTGTTGCATTTCCAGAGAGCGAAGGCCTTTCTATGGCGCTAACATGCAGCGTCTGTGCGCGATTCTGCTTCAGCAAGGCTGGACTCGAAAGTCACCTTCGCAGTCATAAAGTGGTTCACTACCAGGCTGCTGTTGGAGATGCTACTCATGATGCCTGCTCAGCATGTGGTAGGAATGTAAATCAGCAGGAGGGCTCAAGCAGCATGCAAAAGTACATGAACTCCAACCACAGCTGGCTACTGCAAGTGAACGTTTTGCTTGCCAAATCTGTGAAAGACATTTGAGATCATTGGCTGGGCTAAAATGCCACATTCGATCGCAGCACTGTTAATTGTTATCGCGTGTGTGTGTGTGTGTGTGTGTGTGTGTGTGTGTGTGTGTGTGTGTGTGTGTGTGTATGCGCGCGTGTACATGCGGGTATGTGTGTGTGTATATATGTATATATATATATTATTGTACTTTGAGTCTCAGTCATTGATGTTATTTAACTGGAAGGTTTGTTGAAAGGAATATCAAGGGACTACCTGCAGCCTCAGACATTCAGGACGTATCGGAGGGTTATTGCTGTTCCCAGCAAGCATGCCCTTTGGAGTGTTCCAAAAAGCGGGGCTGGACTAATCTTCTTTAACCATCTTTGGAAACTCTTTGAAATACTACCTAGTGCGCCTATTACAATCAGGACGACATTGATTTCATAGCAGTTCCAAATCCTGGTATCGGTTCATTTTCACCCCTTCCTTTTCTTGCACTCTCGTGTCAAATGGACAGGCTACATCTACAATCAGGCACGATGTTTTTTCCTTGTCGAAAACACCAGGTGTTCCAGTTTCTTGTCCGTCTGTATCCTAACATCCCATAGCACCTTCACCTGATAGTTTTCTATAACCGACTCTGGCTTATGATCATACCACTTGCAGAATGTGGTAAATTGTTTACTTTGCATAGATGCTATGGATCACCCTGCCTATCACATCATGTATCCAGCCTTTATAGTGAGTCTAGGCTAGGTGTTTACACTCGTATACACATATCCTACACAGTGAGCTAGTCTCTTTCTTGTCAATATGGTGTTTCACCAACTTAGTTGTGAGGGCATGCTCTTGCGCAGCCATCAGCATTCCTTCTGTTGTTTTTGTAAGGTCTCCTCTTTTTACCCAGTTCCATGTCTGTGGATCTCTAAATTCCCTTTTCTTAAAGAGACATGCCCTGGTCTATTGTCTTCTCCTCCAATACAATTTTGAGCATTGGCTCCCTACTGTCAGCCACATATTTGTGAAGGCTGTTTTACTCCATCTGAACACATTCCTCTATGCTGATAAGACCTCTTCTACCTTCAGATCTCTTTAAGTAGAGTCTATCAACATGACTCCTCTTGTGGAACATGTTGTAGATAGCCATTAGCTTCCTAGTCTTCCTATCCATTTATTTTTGTTCAGCAATATTCCATTTCAGAGAATACCCGCACAGTACCTAATAATAGACACAGCTCGTGAATTTACTGCACTTATGACTTTCCTACTATTTAGATGTGATTTTAATATGTTCCTTACTATCCTTATGTATTCAGATCTTCTCAATTCCTCCATTTTTTATTCTTGATGTCAACTGCCTCCAGAACATCCAAATATTTGTATACCTCATCAGTGTCAATTTCCTTTATTATCTCACCTGTTGTTACCTGGATTCCGTTGCTTCTGCTCAATTTACCCTTCGTCATCACAATGACTCCACATTTATTAACACCAAATTCCAACAATATATCATTGCTGAAAATACGGACAGTGTCGACTAGTACATCCAACTCCTTCTCACACTTCCCAAAGAGTTTACGATCGTCCATGAAGAGGAGGTGGTTGATGGTAAGTTTTCCTCTTCCCAACTAGTATCCCTCTCACACTTTTCGCTATATGACGTACAGGGGTATCTGGCCAAGGACAGACTATAAAGGGGACAAACTATCTCCCTGGAAGATACTTCTCTTCATCTTCACGCTTCCCAAGGATTCTCCACCCGATGTTAACTCTGTTTTCCAGGACTTCATATATTTCTCAACAACTGTCTGATGTTATCTGCCACCTTCTGGTTATCCAAGAATGAGGTACCATGTCGAATGGCTTTTTGTAATCTATCCATCCCATGGCAAGACCAGTGTGCCTCTTCTTGCAATTCCTCATTACCATCTTATCAATAAGTAACTGGTCTTTTGTACCACGGGACTACTTTCGGCATCCTTTCTATTCATCTGGTAACAAGTTGTTTATGAGGAGGTGGTAGTAGATTTCCTCAGACACAATGCTTGTTAACAGTTTTCACATTACGGATAGACATGTGATAGGTCTATAGTTGGTAACATCATTACCCCTGATTCGGTCTTTCATTACCAGAACTGTGGTACCTTTTTGTCAACCACTCTGGTACCTCACCTGACATCAAGCAGTCATTGAACATGGTTATCAGTTTCGGGTGGAGGGATGTTATATTTTTAATCCAATACCCCTGCACACCATATGGGCCTGGTGATTTCCAGTTGGTTAGTTTTTTGGTTTGCCCTTTAAGAGCTTCAACAGTGATACTCAAATCAGGTTATTGGTGGGCTTGTTCACTAATCTCCTTTTGTACTGTCTCAATCCACACTGCCTGACCATTATGTTCAACATCCTGCTCCCATATTCCTCTCCAGAATGTATTAATCTGTTCCGCACCAGGGATCACGTCGTTGCCTCTTTCTTTCCCTTCAGGCTGTTCAAATAACAACTACTGGTTGTTGTCCAACATGCGGTTCTGTCTATCCTGGCTAACTCTTTTCTCATACCGCCTAATCATTGCACTTTTTGCTACAATGCGTCACTTCAGTTCCTCTATGATAACCTTTAATTCTTTCCCCCTAGTTTTGTATTATATTTTCAATCTATTTTTACTGTCTCTGTTTTGTAGTGCCCCATTCAATAAAGACTCAAGCTTTGCAAAGTCCTTTCTCATTTCCTTCATTTGACCATTCAGTCGTTTCTTCCACCAATGTTCTGATCTTTCTTGTTTGTTGTTTCCTCTCGTTTTTATACCTAGTTATATCTGCACCACATTTGCGGTTGCTTTGAGGATATTGTTTCATTGGTGAAGTTTCCTCGCCTCAAGGTATGGGATGACCTTGTTTAATTAGCTGTTATTTCTTTTAACTGTTTCCTGTCTTCATTGTTCATTTCATCTACCACTAAGTTCAGGATATCAACCAAATCTTGACCTAGCCCGTCAGCATTCATTTCTTCAATGGCCGTATTTTTGTTCCACATGTTATTTATTTCAGCATTCAGATCATTGTCTGCATCGGTTGCTTCCTCAGGTCTCTCAACCTCTTCACCTTCATTTCCCACTGGGTCATTTGCCTAATATACTCCACTCTTCATTTCCAACTTATTCTCTCTGCTCAGTTCCTCCAGTTCCAACTTGCGTATCCACCCATTAGCTCTTATTACACGAGCCTGTCCAGCAAATTTATTATTGTTGTTATTATTATTGTCGTTATTATTATTTTATATTTTTATCGAGCAATGGCCATTCTCGATAACGAGGGGGCAGCCATTATTCTTATATATATATATATATATATATATATATATATATATATGTGCGTGTGTGTGTGTATGGTATGTATGAATGTATATATGTATGTGTGTATATATATATATATATATATATATATATATATATATATATATATATATATATATTTATATATATATATATATAAATTTACATATATATACATATATATATATATAGAATTCACAGGAATCAAAGCTATGTTCAAAGCTTTTATTCGCTTACAATTGTTTCATCCAAAAAAGAGGCTTGGGTCTTCGGAGCATTTTTCAATGTTTGTACACATACATGACCTCCTTTCCAACGCGAGAGGCATACAGATACATAGGTATATTTTGATGTACAGTGTGGTGACATATATTATATTACTTCTGAATGGCAATGTAAATTCAACATCAAAATCACATTGAAAAAGAATCAAAGCAAAATTAAAATTAAAATACAACATCAATGCAAAATTAAATCGGCAGTTAACGTAGATAATGCAAGAGGATAGTTTGTTAGTCAGCTGTAGTAGTTATTGTATGCATTAGTTACACGTGGGGCATGCGCGTGTGTCTTATTTATATATGATCATTGTGCGGCAGGGTGTTACATGTAATACAAGCACTTTAAAGCGGGTAATCAATAGTATTATGGAGGTTGTAGTGGTAAGGTATTTTGTGTATATGATAAAGAAGCTTGTGTCCAGAAAAATAGTATAAATGAGAAGCAAAATAATGTTATGCTTTTTGTATACACCGCCATTTTCACATTCATGAAACGTAATATATAGTTTATATGTCCTTCACATAATTAACGATGATTCCGTATTGGATGTTTGATGTATTAAGTTAAATTATTATAGCTTGTTGCGGCTCAGTGTTCTTTAATCCAATTTTATAGAGCAGGTTGTTTCTGTTGCGAGAATTTACATCGTTTTATTATCCGGAAGTATGTGT
>OZ024740.1:65732751-65792751 GCA_964016885.1 Eledone cirrhosa | reverse complement strand
TACATATGTAAAGTTTGAAAAAGGTCGGTTAGCTACTTCTCGAGTTTTAGGGATTCAAACTCACAGACACACACCCACAGACAACCCCAGGGAAGTGACGTAATGCAGACAGCAGACATACAGACAGATATTATAAGGGAGCGACGTTATATATATGTATCTATCTAAAAAGAGAAAGACTAAGAATTATAGAGAGAGATCGCTAAATCGTCTAATGCGGTCGCTAGGGCATTGAACATTTGAAATTCTTTTTTGCTCAGAACACTCCATGAAACATAAGTATTATACGTGTAAAGTTTGAAAACAGTCGGTTGGGTGGTTCTCGAGATTTAGGGATTCAAACTGACACACACACAGACAGACATCCTCAATTGTATATATATATAGATAGACGTTTCTCATCTTAATACCGAGTTAATAAACGACAATGATGAGGGATAAATATAACTTTAAACTCTTGTGCTTGGCGTTCTTGCACAAGCAGTGTGATTGTTGTGCCATGATCGCAGCTTAAAACTCTTATAACGAGATTTATTTATGTTTAATTGTGTATGCCTTTATATATAACTGTATTAACATAAACATAGTGTTAAGAGTTTCCGAAGATTAGCTAAAAGAAAAAGAGCGATGCATGTTAAGTACAGAACTAAAGCATATTATCGGTAAAGGTGCATGTGTGTGCTTTTGTGTGAGGAAGAGAGTATTTTTGTGTATATTACTGATATAGCTGTAGTATGATATAGATTTATTGTTAAAGGTGTACGTGATGTTTATGTGTATATTATTTATATAGCTTATTGTATTTAACCGTGTTTGGGTGCACCAAGGTGTGTGTGTAGGCCTACGACCAATTTATTTGACTAAGATGGATATAAGATAATGCTGTCTTGTTTGTCTGATCCGCTATTCTTCCATCCTGAAAGGATATATCATCTCAGATGTGGGCATTCTCTAAGTAATTGATTTTTGCATTTAAGTATTTACCAGACAATTTTTAGTCCCTGTATTATCTTTAATTTTACAATTAATGTGAACTCATTGTATTGCATACATTTATCTTTCATTTACGATGCAAGTTTAGCCAATTCCGTGTTTATCCTCAATACCTCGTGTTTTAAAATTGTGATACATGAATAGTACCTTTGTTTAAACTGGTCATGTGGTATATCGATTCATCGTTCTCTGCTCGCTGGATAATTGATTGCAACCGGTGTGAAGTTGTTTTCTGGAAATGCTTTGTTATAGTAATGGGCTGCCATATTAAATATATTTTTAGTGGAAGATAAATCAGCAAACTTAGGACGGATTTCAGGGACTAGAATTAAGATCACTGGAGTATGGGTAGACAGTTTATAAATATATCTTGTATTTTTCGAGAATTCAAGTATCACATAATGTCGGCTACCTTAGCATTGCCTTAAAGATAAGTAACATAACAGATATACCGTCACTATTACGCATACTAGATGGGGGCTTTGACGCATTATTTAGCCTTATTACATATATATATATATATATATAACTGATTCTACTTTAGGCACAAGGCCAGTAATTACCCAGTGCATTATTGTACTTTATTTTATCGACCCCGTAAGGATGAAAGGCAAAGTCAACCTCGGCGGGATTTGAACTCAGATCGTAAAGGGACGTATATATATATATAACGGCGATGAATTAGTTTTACGAGGTTTTTGATATGTCTGTTATTAATTCTGGCAATATTATTACACAAATATGACCCTCCCCAAGTATAACTATATATATATATATATATAACGAAGGAAATGTGGTAAGGAACCAGGTGGACCATAACGCACCAAAGTACTCAATACTTGAGGTAGTAGAGTGGGTAATATGAACCAGTAAGACCCCGACAGCTGAGTTCAAGCCGTTTCGACGGCTAATTCTGGACTAAATGAAAATTTATCCTGGTATTTAAATAGCCGATCTTCTCAAGGGGTAATTCCATATATGGTCAAAGTGATTGTCAAAAATCAGTAGTAATTCTGTGGTTGCAAATTAGTAGGGGAGATGGTGGCTAAACCTGCCAGTAGGAGAAAGAGGGGAGGGGGTGGAGTAGACCCAAACAAGCGTTGGTAGTGCCAGCTAGAGCTGGGCATGAGGTCAAAGAAGATACAGGGGAGGGGGAGGGGGAGGAAGTCGGAACGGTAGGTAGAACAATGGGGGGTAGAGATATATAGGAAAGAAAAAATACTGAGAGTGAAGAAAAGCAAATAAGTGTAAAGAAAAAAGTAAAGTAAATTAAATTCTACGACCTAGGTCTCTAGCTATTGTTAGGCTAGAATAAATAAATAAAGAAAGAAAGAAGTAAAGAAAGAAATAAAGAAATAAGACTGAAAAAGAAACAAGACCCCGGATATTTGTCCCCTTTTTCCGACCGCTCCCACTATTCTCTGTGCCCTCTATATTTCTTAGTGGCACTTATGCCTTATTTTTTCGTTTCAGTATTTCTTTCTTCGCTTTTCTTTTGGGCGGGGTGGATTCTGAATTTATTTTTCCGTATTCTACCTTTGCTTCGTACGAACTTTCATGTAGCTTGTTTTAGATCTTTTAGAGTTAGCATTAGTATATATTTTTCTTCGGGACTCAGAATTATTATCTCGTACTAGTTCACTTTGCTGCACTGGGTGGTTGCTGGCATTGTGCCCGGGATGGAAACCTTTATTGTTTATTTCGTGGTAGTCTCTTTAGTATTTTGGCCCCTTTTGTTGACCCGTCACCGTATCATTTACGTACTTATACCTCTTAAAAGGGTCCTTGCCTATTCGTCCCACCTAGTTCTTTTACTTATTTCGTTATTTCTTTATTTCTTTCTTTACTTCTTTCTTTCTTTCTTTATTTATTTATTTTAGCCTAACAATAGCTAGAGACCTAGGTCGTAGAATTTAATTTACTTTACTTTTTTCTTTACACTTATTTGCTTTTCTTCACTCTCAGTATTTTTTCTTTCCTATATATCTCTACCCCCCATTGTTCTACCTACCGTTCCGACTTCCTCCCCCTCCCCCTCCCCTGTATCTTCTTTGACCTCATGCCCAGCTGTAGCTGGCACTACCAACGCTTGTTTGGGTCTACTCCACCTCCTCCCCTCTTTCTCCTACTGGCAGGTTTAGCCACCATCTCCCCTACTAATTTGCAACCACAGAATTACTACTGATTTTTGACAATCACTTTGACCATATATGGAATTACCCCTTGAGAAGATCGGCTATTTAAATACCAGGATAAATTTTCATTTAGTCCAGAATTAGCCGTCGAAACGGCTTGAGCTCAGCTGTCGGGGTCTTACTGGTTCCTATATATATATATATATATATATATATATATATATATATATATATATATATATATATATTAGGTATAGGATTATCCTACATGTAGTAATATTTAATTACTACACTGGATATGGTTGACGTACGGTGAGAGGTCCTACACAGTTGAGCAACCGCACCGACACACGGCATTAATATGGAAAGGCATCATATAGGTATGTCACTTAAAACATACCTATACCTAACAAAAGGGAATATATTCTTAGTATGATTCAACGCAATAATGACTTCATTCGGCGTGCACGATGGAAAGCTTTCTATTTCGATAAGGGACGCGCCAGTCACTCGTCTGAATCATATGGTTTTAAATCATATAAAATCCCACCCACAAACCCCCATCTCGATGCTTTCGAACAAGATCTAATGAAAACGACCATTTAACAAACATAGAAGTAATGAGGTGCAGAGCAACATGAAAGCACTACTCCGAAGACTGCAAAATACCAATGGAATTGTTGTGAAAGCTCACAAGACCTCTAACGTGTATACCATGGATATCGATACGTACAATAACTTCATACGCAACGAACTACACACAAAATATAGAAAAACAAATGAAACTACGCTAGCAAATATTAACAACGAGGCATACAAAGTGGTGAAGAATCTCAAGATAGACGATAGAACAGAGCCGATTATACCCGCTTCAACCTCAAGGACCATAAGGTAAATTTTGACTCTAACCCTAAGATTAGACTTATATGCCCTTCTAAATCAGACATAGGAAAAATTAGCAAACATATAGTTGACAGAGTAATAACTCAAGTGAAAAAGAAAATAGAAATTAAATTATGGGGCAACACTAGCGAAGCAATTCGCTGGTTTAATAACGTTAAGAATAAGAATAAATAACGAATAAGAATAAATCTAAGTTCATACAATTTGACATAGACGAATACTAATCTTCAATCTCACCAAGCACTTTACGTAAGGCCCTATCGTTTGCTAAAGTCAATTCCGACCTAACGGAGGACGAAATTAATATTATTCTCGAGGCTAGAAAAACTATTATTAAGTTCGATAACTGCTACTGGGAACGTAATGACAGACCCACAAACTTCGACATTACCATGGGTTCCAACGATTCAGCGGAGGTCACGGATCTTGTGGGAATTTACATAGCCCACATACTACATAGTAAATTTAGTAATCTACAGGAGGGGGGGGGGGTATACAGAGATGACGGGCTCTTATTATCTTGAATAACCAAAATCTTGAAAGGCTACGGAAAAATATTAGAAAATATTTTAGAGAACTGGGTCTAAAAATAACATACGAATACAATCTTAAAGTAGTAAACTTTCTGGACGTAACTCTTAATTTAAATACCGGACAGATACGACCCTTCCACAAGATGAATGAGAACCTTACGTATATCAACTTTAACTCAAACCACCCACTCTCCATGATCAAATCGGTTCCCCGGAGTATTTCTCTTAGAATCTCTCGCATATCGTCTAACTCTGATATTTTTAGTGAACACGCTGAATACTATAATAATGCATTAAGGAATGCCGACCACCGGGATACAATAGAATACATTGATAGGAATCTCCATAACACACATAGCTCTACACGAAATCAAGGAATAGGTAACCGGGGGACTAAAATACAAGCGCACACACACAGTACCACCAGACATACTAATAATAGAAAATCACCACCAAATAAATCACGTTGTAGAACGTCTATCTGGTATAATCCTATTTTTAATGCCTCGATTAGTACAAAACTATCTCTTTCATTCTTTAAGTTAATCAACAAACATTTCCCTAGTTCCCATAACTACAGTAAAATTCTGAACTCTAAAACTATTAGACTATCATACTCCACGGCACCAAACCTTGAAGCATACATAAAAAACTTAACTTAAAGCAATTAAACAACACTACAAAACGAAATATTTTGGTAACAGATGGGCAGAACGTAATATCTGCTTCCCAACCACTGAATGGGAGACGGGTATTACACAACCCACCTGTACTGCTATCACAACCTATCCATGGTATACCCGCTACCCACAACAAAGAATGAAGCTGCCATCTACCTGAAATATGTCCATTGAAGAATGAATGCCTAAATTCCAACATTGTTTACCAATGCACGGTTGAATCGAACGACCAGAAATGGTATTATATCGGATCTACCACCACCTCGTTGAAATCTCGCTGGTACCGTCATCGATTCTCAATCAAACATCCTGATCACCGTTTTGTGACCACGCTCGCCAACAAGACGTGGCAACTCCGCGAATGCAACCAACAGTTCACCTTAAAATGGGATATACTTTCCAGCGCAAGTGCATACCGGAGTGGATTGAAGTACTGTAGGTTATGTAACCTTGAACTCTTTTACATATTAAAATCCCAAAACAAACTACTTAACGATAGAATCGAAAGATCATTATACTGCAACAACAAACTAAAAGCTAAATTCTCTCACTATAAAATAACTTAACATTCGAACCCGTAACTATAACATCGCTTTCTAGCTAACCACCTTCTCTTCCCCCACACTACAAGACAATACACTGCTTATCACTATAAATGGTAACTCAGTGCAATTCGCAGATTACTACTACGAACCCTAAGTTCACCCACCACATAGACTTCGTCTGTCCCCTCTCTATCTCTCTCTCTCTACATCCATTCCACTCTCTCTCTCTCGCCTTTGGCCTACCTCCCTCCCTCTCCACATCTATGAACCTGCCCTCTGGGACAATAAATAATTCCGACCTTGACTATCAACGCATCTCTCTAAAAGTAACCAGTATAATAAAACCCCTACCATAACATTGATTAAGATATCTACAAACCACTCTCTCCTATTTCTCCAACCCCTGCATATTTTTTTCTCTCTCTCCCTCTCCCCTACTTTTCTCTCTTCCTTTTCTACTCTATCTTCTCCAATAACGCCACTTAAGGGTATTTACATTGTACATTTTAACCATTCTGCTCTGAGGATACAGTGGTCACAGCATTTGATATTTGTGTTCTGCAAATAGTTGTAAATTTGCACATAGCATAACTAGGCTGTATTACCACCGTGGAAACATTTGTAAGCACACGGAATAAATTACTTTTTTATGATGTCTGTTATTATTCATTCTTTATATATATATATATATATATATATATATATATATATATTATATTATATGTATATATATATTTTTCCGTTTTTCCGTTTATCGTTTTCGGTGCACCCGGCCGATTAACCCACTTGATATGCAAATTGGGCTACTCAGCCGTTATTATGCATAAGGTAAGTATATACGTTTACAATCTGGCAGGAAGGTATACGTTGCTGACGATGGCTAATAAGCTTGAAACTAGTACAGCGTTCCTTTGTCAGTGTTGAACAAACGAGCAACGATGGTTGCTGGACACTACGGCTTAATACGGGATGTTTGTTTATAAACACACCGAGCATTATAATAAATGTTCGGTGAATCCATACGTACATATATATATGTGTGCATGTATGTATATATATATATACATACTACTGTACGTATGTATACATATATGTATGTACGTGTACATACTTATATTTAAGTAACAGCCGTACTAAGAGTGGGAAATGAAATTTCGTTTCATTTTTTCCGTTTTTCCGTTTATATATATATATATATATATATATATATATATGTGTGTGTGTGTGTGTGTGTGTGTGTGTGTGTGTGTGTGTGTGTGTGTGTGTGTGTGTAAAAGATAAACAGAAATAACAACACAATTGGTACAGTGTATGAAAGGAATATATTGGGTAAACGCTTGAAACAGCAGGAACAGGACCTTAACGTGTCGGATAAAATACCCTATATTTGTGCAGCATCTGTGTCGACTTTCGAAATCTGTATCTTTTAAGTTGAGGCATTGTGCACAGTACCATTGAGTTAATCGAATAGTGACAACCAGCATCCCCACTTCCTTCCCCAGGTCTTAAGGGTCAATGTGGCTGGCTTTAAGGAGGTGTTAGAAAGGATTGTGATGATTTGGATAGAGAGATTGAACGTAACAAGACATTATACCTACCAACAGGTCTCTGCACCATATTATTATGGCAAGACGGCCCAAGAATGGATATTTACAAGCTCGACAATCACAACACCAAACATGGATGGCCTTTTCATCCCTGAAGTACGGCTTATGTAGTGTAGTTTATAAGACCGCCAGAACAATCATAATGTCAAAAATAGTTAAATATTATCAGAACTCGTATTGCAGCAGTCATCGATACAAAAGGTGGATTTATTGATGAGATGCCTCAAAATGATTCTCACAATTTGTCATGCCAATATCGTCTCAAATATAATACTTCGTTCATAACATATGCGTCTTTTACTAAATTCATGGTAATGTCCTCAAAGAACTGAGCAACCCTAGATATGGATATTTACAGCAGTAGATTTATTTAGGGAAATATTTAGCAATTGCTTCGCCCATTTTCTCTTTCATAGTTTCATAAACTGCACAAAACATAGCCTACATTTGACAACATTTATGGTTTTGGTGAAAAAAAGTAAGACTCAACATAAAAAGAAAGGGAAACTGTAAAGATGAAAAGAGCTACTGAATCTGGGAGATAATACAAAGGATTTAGGCATATGTCAGATTTACAAAGTACAAGCTATAGCAATGAAAGAAAGAAATGCTTGATAATTATATTGAATTTCAAATTGTTATGAGAAACAAAACAAGCGGCTTGTATCAAGCTCAAGGCTTCCTAAATAATTTCCATGTAATATATTCTAATATATTCTGTTCCGGAAATGTGACAAATACAAACCACAGTGAAGGTGATAGCCACAACCTTATACTCCTCAAATAATTAATAGGACTCAGTCTCAATATGTAATTATATTTAGTTAATATTATTATGTCATATGTAAGTAACCAGGAAAGCACCCGCTGTTCTCCAAACAACCTGTGACACCATCATTAAGTGAATCATATAAATTGACCTCAGGTGTTTTCTTTCATTTGTTCGATCAACGGATCAACCTTCTGAAATTAAATTGCATATGATTGTGCTTTTCACAGAACCGTATGGACTTCACAGAAATTCGCATGAAAATCCATCGTCACATGATGTGTGACATGAATGGCTCAATGAAGTAAAATTGTCTATCGGGCGGCTCTATTAATAGTTTCCGTCTAACCAACTTCTCTTATAGTGTTTGGGATGACGTGGGACTATAGTAAACATTTTCCAAAGATGACACGAATCCGGTTCCTTATAATTGTGAAACAAACTTCATGATCATTTGGGCATATTGCGTCCACATTAAATGAAATATATCCATTATAAAAAGAACACGGGAAATCGAACATGTATGATCAGCAAATCTCCCTCAAATCACACGGTATACATGAACATTACAAAAATGTAGGGCAATGTATTCCTATATATTCGAATATATTATACATATATATTTTATTGAAACTGTCAGAGAACAGATCGTATCCCTGTGTGTATGTATATAATCGCAGAAATCGGATTTCTGACATATATTGTGTATTCGAATATATATTGGCCAATAACTTTTATGCAAAATTATAGTGTTAGATTTGAAGGAGATCTGGCTGCTGTATGCATGTCTGTTACTCTGTACATCTGTCTGTATGTACGTAGGCATATTGAAAATGTGTGCATGTGCATGCATGCATCTGTGTGTATCGATGCTTTGGTAGTTTTCCTTCCCTATCCATTAATATCCTCATCAGTAATCTTCTCTCTTTATTTTCCATCTCCTTTCTTAAAACACAATGATAGTATTTGCTAAGATAAATCAATATTAGGTATATTTGTTCCAAGTTCTGTCAAATCCGTCTAATAGAAATACTTATGCACGAATGCCCACAATAAGAAATATTTTCCAAATCATAGCACTTCCATTTTGAAAGGGTGAAATGACATTGGTTATATAAATATTGCTTAATCGACGAAAAATATTGCAAGATTAGCATGATCGTTTATTACTAAGTAGACAATTTATATATTATAGTTGGAATAATTCACTGTTTCAATGAAGCGAACCAATATTTACTAAAGCTATAAAGGCTTATTGTAAATTGTAAATAATTATGTTCAAATTACATTTGTATAAAGTACAGAGATGGACATTCCAAGATTAAATATCTTCTGGTCAAACATGTAATCGATTTTCAGTTTATATCTTGCAGCTGGCGGTGCATGTTTTATTCTCTTCATTTATTTATTTCATTGGTTTCCCTCAGTTGTGCGCTATTTTAGGGAATCACCAACGAGGTGTTTAATCAATCAAATTTCCTAGTATATATTTCCAGCTGTTATTAATTGTATGGATAACAATGAAATGGTTACAATTAGCCGTTTGTTCATCCATTGGTTTCTTAGGGAAATGTATTGCCTATGAGACATTGTTTTGTTTTTTTTACCCCGCAATTTTGTGACGTAAGGGACGAAATTATAATTAAACAGAGCAAGCTCGAATTATTGCAACAGACTGATCAGTGCTAAAGGCCAGGAATAATAAAAAGTGATAGTGTGAAAAACAGAGTAGATCTATCATCCAGAAATTCGGAACGCAGAAAACTACTAAAAATACTTCAAGCCATCGATGCAATAAGAATTCCGTCTATCACCTTATCAACTGCTTTTTATTTCATCCTACCCGAAAGTATATAAAGCGGAGTTGGTTTCGGGATTGTTGGTCTCAGATCACATGGTAAGTTGGAACGGTAACGTAAGGCATTTTGCCGTGGCGTTTATAGTAGAAAGACGCAACTCTAGGCACATAGGTTTAAAGTGATGTACCGAAAAGACAGATGAAACGCACGCTTATATAATTATAGATACGGATGGATTCCATGAAGTATCAGTTGAGCAAGTTTTTGGTAAACCCAAAGCTATATTAGGGGACATTTCACCAACTCATCATAAAGGGGAATAGCACACGACCCAAAGTTCTTCACCATATGTTTTTTTGCAAAAATGTTTATATCTGACAGCACTGTGGAAATAGCTATATGCACAGCATAAAAGCCCTAAATTTATGTAAGTATTTGAGAGAAATAGAAGTCAAATCCCACTCACATCACACTGCAACTCAATAAAAAGATGGACACATAGGCTAAGAGTCCCTGATATTAAAACGGATAAATTACAGGAACAGTTAGAAACATTTAGCTGTGGTAGCAGCATCCGAACCACCACAAGGAAAAAAACAATAAAAAATGAGTAGCCACAAATAATTGGTTCGAATATACAGTGAAATATCATATCATCTATAAATGAGACATCGAATGCAGCAAATTACCAGGATTCTTAGTGTGTCTGATTGAAATCATTGCTGTATTCGATCCGGCATTATGCACTGTGAGTTCAAATAACACCTTATGCTACTTTGCATTTCATACATTCAGAGTTGTTAATTAAAGCACCAGATAACTACTAACGATGATTTCTCTCTCCTCCTCTCTCTCGTTCACACTCTACCTCTTTTTTATCACTAGATTGGAACCGTGATACCTTCGTGAAAACTTGTCGAAATGTGTTGAGCTGATCGGCATCAAAATTCCGTAAATTATAGATGCATCTGTGGATGATATAGCAGCGTATCTGTTAATTTCATGAGTAGGAATTATTTTAACAATTGATCAATACAGAAGACGTGAACGAAACTTCTATGTTCGTTAGTCTACAATATTGGGTTAGACTTGTTTTCTTCAGGCAATATTTTCAAAAGAAATATGTATAGATTTTTGACAAGTAAGAAGGAGGAATAACCATGCTTAAACGGTGTACAGCATTGTGCCGTATCTAATAAACAACAAACTCATCTCTAGATGAAAGCCTTTGAAACAGAAACGCGGGTGCAGTCCCACACACAGACACACACATAAAAACAAACACACATTCGCACTTACACTCAAATATATATAAATATATAAAGGTTCTACTTCTCCTTCACTAGCTTGCGTGAACTCAACAATCTCGCTGCATCTCTGTCAGACAGTTAGCTTAGATTTTACCAGAGAGGCGATCCCTCTCTAATTAAAACAAACTGTCTTGTCTCCCTCTTTGAAAATCGGGCTTATAACTTCCTGTTGCCATTGCTTATGTGTATTTTCAGAGTTTCAGGCAACCAGGCACACATGAGCCAGCCAGAGCATAACCTTTTAAGGATTTTAATACCTCGGAACGGATTTACTCTTCCCCAGTGACCTTGCCACATTTGAGCTCATTAAATACTCTTGTGACCTCAGCCTTCGAGAGATTGGTCACTGTTACCAGATACACCTCGTGTACATTGGAAGATGATGCCGTGATCGAGTTTAGGAGGTCAGCAAATTATTCTCTCGACCTTACCAATATGCATGTCTCCGAAGAGAGGAGAAATCCAGTTGGCGGATGGTTTGTCAGAACGATTTTATTTGTTGATCTGAAGTCGGATTCTAGCTTAACCGCTAAATCTCCTCTCTGTTGCGATTCATCGTGCCTGCTTCTAACGCAAGTTCAAGAAGTAAGACTTATTTCCAAGCCAAGATTTGTAAGCCCCCTTCTTTGCTCAGATGGCATATGCGACCTCTTGATCGGATCAATAGGTCCTCCTGTATTCTGGCGCCACTCTCGCTTCTTTCGCCCACAGCATTTAAAAGCTGAGCCGAAATATCTCCATTCTGTCTCAATGTCCTCACATTATTCACGGATATCACTTCGATTGGATGCAGTACTAAGTCCGTTCCTTGTCCTGACTTACTAATTCACCAACGGATCCCACTATTCTGTAGGTTTCCCTGGACCTCGGAGTTTCGTGGGCTTATTTGGCTTTAGGAAGTCACAAGTTGTAGATCACTAGATGGTGATCAGTTGACAGTTCCGCCCCCCTCTTAATCTACAACACAGACTCAAAGACAGCAGAGTCAATAACAAAATCAATTATTGATCTTTGCCCCTGATTCCCAATATATACCATGTAAATTTATAGATATCTTTGTGCTGGAAAAATGTGTTCATAATAGAGGATTCATTGCTAGAACAGAAGTCTAATAAGGCATAATAACGGGATCGCCTTTCCTTCTAAACTCCCCTTTCTATCTCTGGCCGTCATTGCCAACATATGCATTGAAGTCTCCCATCAGGATATATGAATCAGTCGGTAAACTACTAGGGCATCTGGCGCAATGGGTGACGCCTATAGCTCCCATGAAAACTTGCTTAATCCAGTGATGTAACGGCTGAATAAAGGCAGATGTTAAAAAAGCCAAATCTTCGGGGATTTGAGAACATAGCAGATTGATGATTAATGCGTATAAGATCCCAAAACCAGCAATAGCGTATGTATATAGTTCATTGATATATCCATATTCCGGAGTACGCAGGGATACATGCGTAACTCGTCGAGTACTCTATCCTGAATACACTAGTGACGTTTGATTAATTAATAAAACATATACCAAAACCACAGATCCTCTGTGTCAATTAAACTTTTGAAAAGCAGAAGAACTGCGAAACCGGTAAATGAACCAAATAAATATATATTTAAAAAAAAAGAGTCCAGTTGCATTTTCGATTTCATCTTTTTTCCTCATATATATATGTGTGTGTATATATATATATATATATATATATATGTGTGTGTGTGTGTGTGTGTGTGTGTATATATGTAAGGTCATCTCAAACATCGTGTTTGTAACTCGCATTTATTAGTATATATATAGATATATATATATATATATATATATATATCACGCAAGGATGCTGTTAAAACTGCAAAACGGTATCAATAACAGCATCAGGTAAAGTTTACTTTAAATATAGAAATCAACGTCTAGAATGGTTTAAGCCCGTAGAAGTGATAGGAAGAAAGGAGGAAAGTATATCGTCGAAACCACAGGTGGTCTAAAAGATGATGAGTGTATTTAAACGTTTGTGTTATGTTTTCCCAACCATTTTCTTCTCTTTCTTCCTTCTTCCTATTACTACACCGAGCCAACACACTCCCAGCCACCGAATTTTTATCTGCTGAGGTAAATGTTACCCGATGCCGACATTGATGGCATTTTGCTGTTTTGGCAGCTTCCTTGCGTTGAGTTCTTGTCTTTATTCTACGAATATATATGTATATATATATATATATATATATATATATATATATATATATATATATATATATATATGTGTGTGTATATATGTATACATATATATATATATGTATATATGTATATATATATATATATATATACTACTAACACCTTCCAACCAACATCTTCCTGTACATAACCATGGAAAAAGAAGAAGAGTGCACCCGAGCATAAAGTGAAAGGGGCACCTAACGGGCTACAGCGCATTGACATGCATAGGAACGGTCACCTTGCCGGAACCACCCGTAGCAAACGTACAAGGACACGTAATCGCCACTGTAACGTCCTACGCCCCCCCTATCACCCCCACACCACTCTCGGAATGTGGCCTCCAACATACCCCGGATATTCTTCGAAGCCTTAGAGAAGAACTTCCCGCCCAACCATAGGTATAGAAATATCATTAATAGGAACAATATAAAAATATCCTTTTCTACTACTCCTAACCTAGCAGACATCATAGGAACAACGAACCACAGTAAGATCACCAAGACACAGCACCTTAGCACAGAGGCACCTACACCTAACAATAACGATATCGGCCTTAACGCCTCCCTAGCAGCATCCAATAGTGCTGGCAACAACCTCTACAGACGCAACCAGCATAACCGCGACACGACTGGGAACATGCAGGACATGACGTGCGGAATAATAATCTTACCACCCCGCGCCCAGTAGGTTATAATGGTGCTACCGACAGGTGCGGGAGCGTGGATAACAACGTAGATAGCAATAATGGTAGCCTTACCGTGGGAATTAGAAGGAACCGCGACAGAACATGCAACTGCCGCGAAAGGGGACGCTTCCCCCTTAGAGGATACTGCTTGACTGATAGGGTTATATATAGGTGCCCTGTAACTAGCCACAATAGCATTAAACATCATATAGGGGCTATATCTGGCCCGTTCAAAATTAGATTTCGAACACATCTCCACTCTTTCACAAATAAGAAATTAAGACATTCCACTTCGCTGCGGACAACATCACATCATTAAAAGACTTAAACATTAGCATCTCCAAGCACTGGGATATTGTCAGCAGGGCTGCACCGTACAACTTCAAGAGGAAGTGCGATCTTTGCTTCATGGAGCTCTACCACGTCATTACTGCACCCCACGAGCTCATCAACAGCAGAGCTGAAACGACGATAAGCTATACACATCGCTTAAAAATATCCTTCTTCAGATGGGATAAGGATGAGGAGTGAAACCGTGTACCGGGTCTACCTGCAACAAGCTTTAACACTCCACTGGGCAGGCGCTCCAAAAAACATCCAGCAAACAATCCATGCATCCCAGACCCAGCTTCAAATGACCCAGGCGGGCAGGTGCAGTAAAACAAACGTCTCAAAATAAGCGTTGATTACCTGACCCTGTGCGTATCGACAATGGTAAGGTTGTAACCACATCTTGTAACGGATAAAAAATTTGTCCGGGAAAGACTGCCCTAGCACCGGCCAGAGTTACCTCCCTTGACCTACTGCAAAATCAAAACACGCTTTTTTTGCGAAGAATGAACTATGACCAGAACTTGCCCCAAAAAACACTTTCAGGGCCATGTAAGGGACGCGTTTGGTTATGTATGCCCTTGAGAAGCCCGACCGGGCGAAACGTACGTCGCTGCTGTTTTAAATAAACATGTATTAACGGTCTGTTCTTCGATTTCTTACTTTTCCACGTATATATATAACAAAGAAAGTGTGGTAAGAAAGCAGGTGTGGACCATAACGCACCATAGTACGCGATACTTATGGTAGTAGAATGGGTAATAGGAAAAGATTCAGGACCCCGACGGCTCAGCTCCGGCCGTTTCAACAGCTAGATCCGAAGGCGTTCGGATCTAGCTGTCGAAAGGGCCGGAGCTCAGCCGTCAGGATCCTGAATCTTTTCCTATTTATATATATATATATATATATATATATATATGTTTGTGTGTGTGTGTGTGTGTGTGTACTGATGTGTAAGTAAGTATGTATGTGTGTGCTCATGTATATGTGTGTGTTTGATTGTGTGTGTATACATATTTTTGTAACAATTCATCCTTTAAAGAGTTTTCTGGATTTATATTAACAACTCAATAGGGTGTCTTTAACTAATGGAACGTGTTCCTTCCAAAGTGCTCTGAATGGACAACATATTTTAACAATGATTCTGTTCAACATTTTTTCCTTTATATTAAACTTTCGAATTTTTCATTTAATTTCCTACTCAAACTGTCACGCTGATAGGATTTGTCGAAACAGGAATTATATAAATAAAGGAATAAAACAATGAAGCTGTTAACATTATGGGTTTGAATTAGCTGCACAGTTGATTCTGAAGTGGTAGCACTCTGAAATGCTTCCTCTTGTTAAAAACAGATATTGATGCATGTTTGGATGCGTTGCTAGCTTATGAAGCTGCTAAGCAATTAGTTACATTAATTGACGTAGTTCTTCAGAAATAAGGTTTCCTGAATGCAGGAAAACACCAGGAAACCGAGACGACAGAAAATAAAATTCAATGTGCATAAAGTTGTTTTATACATTCAAAAGGTCTCTACAGATGTCAGTAAATGTGGATACTCTGGAGAATGAAACATTCCAACTCATCGGGCAAGCATCCTTCGACGTAGTGATAGACTAATGGCATATACAATTGTAAAACAGACGAATATGTTAAAGTTAGTTATTTATATTATCTCTGTTCACCCCTTCGTCGTTTCTCCTATTTCTTTCTCTCCTGGTTGCCTCTGTTTCACTCCAGCTTTGCTACATGTTTTGTCAAATTCTGTATTTTGCGTATAACTCGGAGGTATTTTATTTAAATACCGATGTAGTTAAATGTATATAACCTATATTTGTCTGTTCATGTGTGTGACTGATATGAAATGCATTCGTGTTTAATCACTTTTGCGTAATATTGTTCATATTTCGCCATTAAACCTTTGAATATATTATGAAACAATAGTAATAATGTATTGTTTGCTGGCGTCGTTGTTTAACGCAAATGATCATAGAAACACTAGTATAATCTTCCATAACAGAAATAATTTCAAGAATTATGTGTTTAAACATACAAATAGGCCCCTCTTGTATGATCGTTTTTTCTGTATCTGTGTTTGTTGGATGTTTGTATGCTTGCTATGATACATATTTATTTCTAGACTTCCTGTCCATTGTTAAACATAGCGGAAATTAGCATTTCTATAACAAACGTTATTGTTATACCCTTCCGGTTTCAAAACTACGTGCATGAATCCCCCCCCCCCAAAAAAAAAGTCTCTTAAAATAGAATAAAAAACACAATATCTTAGACCAGTTTCAATTAAGTTAAATATATTAATTTTAACTAAATGGCATGGTGGAATGTAAGACTAACAACACAGCTAAAAATTATTGCGTCATACGAATATTCTTATATATATACTAGACCACCTATGACTTCAAAATACGTTCACTTCAAAAAAATTTTTTAAAAATCATGTTCACTTAAAAATAATTAAAATATACAGACATGTATATAATGTGAAATGAAACTGGAAAGCGTATATATATACGTGTGTGTATGTATATATATAAATGTGTTTGGTTAAATATATGTATGTGTGAGTGTATTTATATATATGGGTGTCTGTGATCTATATACACTGGTCATAGACATATACACATATATATATACACACACTCACATATAAATATATACAATAACACCACCAGCTCTCTCTTTCATTCTCCCTCTCTGTTTTCTCTCCCTTTCTCTATGTCACTCGAAGAAAATGTTTATAGAGAAAAATAACAGGTCCATTCATGTTGCCATCACTTTGTATTTATTACGATAATATGCATCAAATAGAAAATAGATTTTACTACAAGCAATCCAGCGTAATATAATTAACTCGAGCCCGTATATTTAATACGTCAAATATTATATTTTTTAAATGATACGACATTAAATATTTTTGAACGTTAAGAATGATTAGCGTGGAAAGCATGTTCTAAAGCATCAGTCTATGTATTCAACTTCGACTTACTTTCAATCATGGAATAAACAACAAAGTATATTTTCATCGGAATCAATTGGTTAGACTTTTTGCCTTTCCATAGATAAAAACTAAACGTTGGCGTGTTCTCTTCTACACTTTCTATCCTGTTATCCAGTTGCGATATAAACATCGTTGTCCTATATGTTAATACACGTACAGAGGTATACCTTGCGAATATACATTGATTTGGTTTAGGATCTAAATATTTCTCCACAATCTAGTATATTTAATATCTTGCATATATGAATAAAATAACATTATACGGATCTCACAGTGAACCGAATCATTTGTAATCGCATTGTTGTGTTCAAACATTGCTATAAACTTGAATAAATAAATATGTATGGAGGGTGATTCGCAAGTCAATCTTAAAGAAACATTCAGGTTCCGAATTAGTCACGTTACACATACATGACTTAGTGGCCAATCAATTATCCATTAACAACTTCTGTTATACTAGAGGTAGTAAATATTTTGTATCGAATTGAATAGAAGATAAGGTTCCAATGCAGTATCCCAATTTCCTCTATTTTCACATATATGGGACTGAACATCTGTTGAGGAGCACTGAAAATAAATTATACTGAAAGCCACAAATACATGTATTATGTCTTATATTTAGAATTATTAGCATGAAACACGAATGAAATTTTCTGTAACTATCGCAGAATTTACTGTGACGTTTACAAGAATTGACAGTTCAATATTTAACAAATAAGATAACGTTATAATGTGCTAATGTCAAGATCATCCTAGTTTCTTCTTGACATATTGGCGATTAACAAGTACATATGCTAACAAATACTTATTAGCATATAAAATAAATGTTATGCAATATATATATATATATATATATATATATATATATATATATATATATATATATATATATATATATATATATATATATATATATATATATATATATATATATAATTGGTGTTGGATGCTTAAAGCGTTCGTATGCGGTAGAGCGTATGAACACTCGATGCTCTCATAGAGCAGAGTATGATATCACAGAAAAAAAGAGAATCAGTTTTGCGACGAATGGAATTTATTGGTTATATTACAATCGTTTCTCTGGCGACCAGCGCGAGGCACGATCGATGTGATGATCGAACCTGACTCTGAAAATCGCAAGGTCCTCAGATACCTCTTGATTCTACGAAGCACATTTTCCACGTGAGTGTGTGAGTGTAAATATTGAGTATAAATATCAAAACATCGAGGTTTATTTCAGCACATCTACCTCAAACTTCCCTCTTAACCACCCCTTATTCCTGCTGTCCATGGATAGCCTGTTTATGATACTCCTCGTAACCAAGCCAAAATCAGAGATGAGAATGACTTGACAAAAGTCACTTAGTTCTGACATCATACACAACCATCAGATCTACCTACTATTCAAACTGTTTCTCCTCTCTTTCACTACCTATGTTATCCTCTCCATTATGTTTCTATTTCTTACCCCAATTTCGGTTTACTGCCTTCTTTCTATTCTTCCTTCATCACTTCATTTTCTTTATTCCTGAAGACATTCGTGTGTGTGAAGCCTCGAGGAGAATTTGGAGGTTTTTGAGGATAACTAAAACTATCTGTAAGGTTAATGGTAGATTTATTGGTGTTTGAAATAAGTACATTAGTGAACATTGCACTCTTCTCGAGCCATAGAGCAATTGATAATCAGAAATCACTACGAGGGTGGGATACAGTAACACATTATAAATGCTTAGCTTTTTAGGAAATCGTAAATAAAAAGCAAATTAACAAACACATAAATACACTATGCTATTTTCTCTTTGACTTAAATACGCCGAAATAAAAATTTCTCGATGTTATTTATGTACTTTTTCTTTTTGAACCAATGTTCCCGCGCCCGATCACAGACCACTCCCGGAGAGAAACATAAAAACAATCGAAAATGTTAGATTTTTCTGCGCAGACTCTGCCCATATATGCACTATACCTCTTCAGGAGTTCAGGTAGATTCCCCTCACTGGAAATAACAGTGCATTAGATCGTATCTAGATGTCGAAACGGTGAGAGCTCAGCCGTCGAGGACCTAAAACTGTTCATATATATATATATATATATATATAATATTTATATTAATTTAGGTTGAAGGCGGCCAACCGGACTGGTAACTGCTATTGTTTGGCCGCCTTTTCCTCTGTCTGCTTTTTCAGCCTAACGGATTGTGTCTATTATATTCCTTTGTTAAATTTCGAATACCTGATGATGTCACCGGATTCATACTAAACCCGGTCAATGAAATGTTCATAGTATAACAAACTTTTAAGGAATTATACCAGTCCAGCCTGCTGTTATTTTATATGTACATATATATACATAAACACACGCACATACACATACACACACACACACACACATATATATATATAACGAAGGAAATGTGGTAAGGAACCAGGTGGACCATAACACACCAAAATACTCGATACTTAGGGTAGTAGAGTGGGTAATAGGAACGAGTAGGACCCCGACGATTGAGCTCAAGCCGTTTCGACGGCTAATTCTGGACTGAATTAGCCGTCGAAACGGCTAGAGCTCAGCCGTCGGGGTCCTACTCGTTCCTATATATATATATATATATATATATATATATATATATATATATATATATATATATATATATATATAATATATATATATATTTATATATATATGTATATATAAGTAGAAGGGGTATTTAATTTGTTAGAAGTCCAACAAATATAAATGTTTATAACTGATTTAGAGCACTCAACAGTTTACTGGAATATACTCAATGATATTAAATAAATGGAAACTATATTTATAAAACCATATTTATTTTATTATATATATTTCAAAGTCGGTGGATTGGCAGTATCGGTAGAGGGTCGGGCGCCATGATTTGAAGTATGGAGTTACCTCCCTTTATGATCTGAGTTGAAATCGCGCCGATGTTACCTGTGTCTCTCATCCTTACGGGGTCGATAAAATAAAGTACCAGTAATGCACTGAAATAATTGCTGGCCTTGTGCCAAAAGTAGAAACAATTATATATATTTCAAGGGTACCAAGACACATTGGTACGCTTTTTATCAGATAAAATACAAAGTTTGTTTTATGAATAGAGACATACCCATGGAAATTATACCTTATCGGTTGGAAATTCACTGGATATATACGTATATATATATATAATATATATATATATATATATATATATATATTTATAAATATATATATTATATATGTATATATATTTTATATATATATATATATATATATATATAATATGTATATATATAATATATATACATATTTATTCTATATATATATATATATATATATATATATATTAAATGAAGAAGTATATACATTTCTACACAAGTATAGAGACACATATAGATACATAGAGAGCGTCCAACTGGTACTAAGTTTGGTTCCATGAAAGAGTTAATAAAATCAACAAATTCAGAGCCTATTAAAATCATATATGGGAAAAAGCAAATAAGATGAGAAAAAAATATTTACTTACTCATTTTAATGTCTCAACTGCAGTTTCATTGTGAGAATAACGATAATCCGAGTTGAGTATCGCGAGAAATCTCAAATAATCAAGAGACTTTCTCGGTCCAGTTATAAAATGCAAGACAAGAATTCCTAGCCGTTCACTGTCATGTATATATATGTATATATACATATATATATATATATATAAGCTATTGTGACCTTATATATATATATATAAGCTCACAACAGCGAAGTTGACGGGCTAGTATTAATTAGCAATTACAGAAATTCGAAATCATATATAAATATATTTATATTTCATTTCAATTTTCCATAATTGCTGAGGATCGTGACATATGTATGCCTATCTTGCAGTTTTTTAGTTCAGCCTGCACCCACTATCATGGCGCCAGGGGGTAGGCTGTTTACCCGACCTGCCTTTTCCAATGACATAATGAGAAGGATCATCATGGCAGCCGGCTTCTCGTCACAATTGGAGCCATCAGACCACAATCGAGGGGGAGTTAAGTGCCGATGCGGAATTACCCTCTTCCTTTTCGTAGAAGGTAAATCCTTCATCTGATACGTGCCTTGCTGTGTCGCCTTCTCCGTATTCAACTTATTCGCCTCGGCCACAATCCTTGGTACCGCAGCCCGCAATGCAAAGGAGAGGAACGCAAGAATCTAGTGGGGATTGAGTGGCCGCTTTCCCTTTGCATCAGCCGCCGTCGAGACCTCAGGTCTTCTCGGGCACTGGACAGGTGACCTCGGTAAAATGAGTCCCGTGCAGTGAGGAGACTGTTGCAGCGGGTGTCACTAACCATTGTACGCTTAAACGCCTTTGCCATTTTTGCCGCGAGACGCAGCCGAAACACAGCTCTGATTTAGGGTTTACAGTCTGTCAACACTTCTCCTTCCGTATTTTATTTTTCATTTGATAATATTCCTTTTTTTCCCTTCCCTTTTCTCTCATTTACAAACATTACAGGAAACGTGAATGAAAAACAGGTGATTGTAATAATTGGTTTATTTTTATTATAGTTTTATTCAATACTGTCTATCGAATAACCAACGCAAGATTACCTACATGACATTGTCCTAGTATAAAACCATACAGTACACACTATCATATACCACAAACATTACCAGTGCAACAACTTTCGAAATATAATCGATATTTTTCTCCATCATATTTTTTTAATATGGCAAATTAGCACCACTTACATCATTTACATGAAAACTTGAATCTATTATTTAAACGTTTCCAACGGGAAAATCGATCATCATGTTCACACTTAATACCAGCGCTTATAAAGTTATAATAATATTTGTATGTATAATCAATATACAATTTAATAATTGTACTTGTCATTGCACTGGCAATATATTGATTTTTTTGAGTTGTGATGGTCACGTGATCTGATGTTTCACTAAGAGCCTCCTCTAGAGTGAAAAGAAGGCATCGTCGTCAGAAGTAAAATGGACGTATGAAAATAGAATAAGCCGGTGAAGGTTTCGCGGCCAGCCATGTCTTGGCTTGTGGTAGATACATTTTGGATGATGTGTTAAAATACCCCGTATCACAGCGCCCTCACGATCGAGAAGATTCATGTCATCTCTAACGATAATATTAAGGGCAATCTAGAATATTACATGTAATTAATTTCCTGAGAAAACTACATATCTAATTCATTAGTATATCTATATTTCTGTTAATAACTGACGTCTTCTGAAAATCGATAATTCTCTGAAATATTCGTTCACAGTGAGTGCGTTTACGTTGAACTACCATGGTCTCACATTATCACTCACAGCTTTCTGCAGTCACGTTAAAATCTATAATTGATTAATTACGTTCAACAGGTGCTGATATCATAACAGACCAACCTTTGACATGTGGAAATATAATGACATTTTCTAGCGAAATAAAAACCAACGTAACTTCATTGCATTGAAACTCATCTATGGGTATACCAGCATGTCAAAGTTCTACTACATTGATATGTTCACCACATGGTTATGGATGACATTTTAATGGCAATAAATCAAATAGCCAATGCTATTATCATAACGCGGGGGAGATTTAAAGAGCCCACTCTCGCCCAATCTGTTCATCAGATTTCTTAGTCAAGCGAAGCCAAAATCTCATAGGATGGCATACCGTCGCAAACAACGTAAAAATACCCATATAAGGGCATTGACCAATCACCGCGCACACCTGGAGATATACAACCAACACCGCCCCCTCACACACACATATATTATCGACTGTTTTCAAGTCTAGCAGTCACAAGTGGGGAAGGGGTCGTCCTGATGAGTATCAGTTAATTCCGAAATGCATTGACGATTGTCCCCCTTGCTTCTGCTGGACACCACCAGAGGGCGTTAGCCCCGGTGTTTTCTGCATAGTTATGGCTTTATATATGTTTACCTGTAAACATACCGTGTTTCTTTAGAAAGACGAAATTTCTATACATGTCTGTATACAGGTATGCCTGAAGCTAAATCCTAATTATATATATATATATAGAGAGAGAGATATATATATATATATATATATATATATATATATATATATATATATATATATATATATATATATATATATATATAGAGAGAGAGAGAGAGAGAGAGAGAGAGAGAGAGAGAGTAAGAAACTAGACCTGCGAACACTTTGTGTCACTGTATTTTCATTTTCCGTCATTTAAACTTACCTTTTAGGACGTTGCATATATCACGTCTGAGAAGACATCAAATCCCAAAACGTACTTCAGCACCGGATAAACATTAGTATAATGTTGGCTCGTATGAGCAGGTCCAAGAGTAATTTCGTACAATTTCTTGAACGTCAAATCTCCCCTGAATCTCAATATACGAAACTGTGTGAAGAAACATGAGATGTATTGGTTAGTAGAGAATCCCAATATATTACAGGAATCTCTAACCATTTTGGACGGCCCAGGAATCGTACGCAGATAGTTCGTCACAAGATACGGGAGTCAGTTGAACAAAGCCCAACATGTATCCAGTTGAAGCCAACCCTTGGGTCTCTCCGCAGACGGTGTATGTGTGCAACAATCGCGAAATTTAATATATTTATGCAAGGAAATTGTAAATATGATTTCGAAACTCATCAAAAAAACGAGTTTTTAAACTATGGGCACATATGTATTGACGTGTCACATCAGGATATATGAATCAATCATAATTATATATAATCCTGCAGTAACTTCATCAAGGAAGGACCCGTATTTTGGACTCCTTGTTTGGTGCATAAACTTGCACCACTCACAGAGACCTATCTTTCAGTCTAAATGTCACGAGGCAAATCCTCCCTTCTAATAGGATCCAGTTCATAAAACATTCTGTCAGCCGGGTACTTTTGAGCATCCCCGCGGTGGTGTCCTTTCTGGTGCCACACCTAAATAGTGGAGTTTCTATTATCCATCTAATTCTACAGTATAACTTTGTGGAGAAGACCTCGACCATATCTAGCCGATAACATCTAAACTCCTTCACAAGTTTATGTACTAGTTTCAAGCTTATTAGCTATCGTCAGCATCGTATACCTTCCTGCTTGATGGTTGAACGTCTGAAAGTATATACTTTCCTTATGCATATTAACGGCTGCGCAGCCTAATTTGCATATCGAGTGAGTTCAGTCGGCCGGGCACACCGAAAACGAACAAACCGAGCATTATATTAAATGTTCGGTAAACCGATACGTGCATATATATATATATATATATATATGTGTGCATGTATGTATATATACATATACTACTGTACGTCTGTATACATATATGTATGTACGTATACATACTTACATTTAAGTAAGTGCCGTACTAAGAGTGAGAAATGAAATTTCGTTTCATTCTATTCCATTTATCGTTTTCGGTGCGCCCAGCCGACTGAACTCACTCGATATGCAAATTAGACTGCTCAGCCGTTAATATGCATGAGGAAAGTATATACTTTCAGACGTTCAACCATCTGGCAGGAAGGTATACGATGCTGACGATAGCTAATAAGCTTGAAACTAGTACATCGTTCCTGTGTCAGTGTTGCACAAAAAGGTGACGTGGTGGCCTAAAAACTGTACGGCGTAATACGGCCTGTTTGTTTGTTTACAAACAAACAAACCGAGCAATTATAATAAATGTTCGGTAAATCGATACGTGCATATATATATATGTGTGCATGTATGTATATATATACATACTATTGTCCGTCTGTATACACATATGTATGTACGTATACATACATCATACTTACATTTAAGTAAGTACCGTACTAATTGTGAGAAATGAAATTTCGTTTCATTATATTCCATTTATATATATATATATATATATATATATATATATATATATATATATATATATATATATATGCGTGCGTGTAGTTGTGTGAATTTTGTTAATCCGTTTTATCTTTCTTCAAGATGCATATTTCTCCAATGCAATTAGTAATTTTTAGTATGTTCTCCCAAAGTGTAATCTATAAAAATCTATTTACTATATAGCGTTTTCCAGATTAAATATGTATTATTATTAGATTAGATATGCTTGGTATTTCGATCTAATGAAATATCTTAAGAAATTATTTGTAGAACATGAATACACTATAAATTTACACGTCATTTCTGTAAAAGACGACAAATAAAGAAATATAACGGAATTACAACGAACATGTAAATGATTTTGTTGAAATTTTATTAACAGATAAAATGATGCTTTCATTGTTAGGTCTTCATTTATATTATAAGAATAACCGATAATAAAATAGATTAAATATTAAATTTAAACTGATACACATTCTAAATAATTCAAAATAGTCTCATTTTTAAACAGTAACAAAATGTATGTCAGCGATGCCCGCCTTTTCAGACGGTGTTAATTAATAAACATTTCTTACTGGTGTGAAGTTATCGTACTATGATTGTAATCGATTAGGAAATGAACGAAAAGTTGGTATTAATTTGTTCGTATTACTATCAGAATTCAAATATATTTGTTACTAAACTTCATTTTGAGACTTTGCATAATAGTATTATAGATATGTGCGTATTTCCATAGCTCTACATCAGCTTAATAGTGCATAGTTGTGAAAAGGCTATGCTTTTGTTACGTATAATCTGTATGCATTCGCAAGATTTTCTATATATGTATTTGTGAGTGTACATCTATCTATATATATATATATATATATATATATATATATATATATATATATATATATCACCATCTCTCTCTCTCACTCTCTCTCTCTCTATATATATATATATATATATTTACTCACAAATATGTTTGTGTATGAATATGAATGTTTGCGTGTACGTGCATGGATGATGTGTTTGTGACAGTTAATCTCCCTAAAATATTTAGAGTAGAGTATGGTATTGCTGCTCTCAATTAAGTAAACAATGTTGCCATTTCATTGATATGATTAAAACTATTGTATGTCCTTTGTATTTGTAGTTAAAGTGAAATAAAACATCAATAAATATGCTATTTGATATCCGTAAATCTGGCTACTATTATTGTTGTAGTAAATGTAATAAATGGTAAGACTTTATACGAAGGCTGTGAATTGGCATGTTTTAGAACATCACCTAAAATAATTTTATTTGGATTCATATCGACGTCAATACCGCATGTCCTTTTCTTGTGCCGATAAATAAATGTAACACTTGGATAATATGTATTGCAGTAAACATTCAAGTTCATTCTTATGGCGTTTAAACTCATCTCATATGAATGACTTCATTGTGAAGGGGAAATGACCTTTCAGACTCGAGAGCCACCTAACTGTGATGATATTCCGTTATCGTGTGAAGAGATGAGCCAATAATTCAAAATGTTTGTCACATAAATATGCATAAAGACAAACATGTTTAACGTCAAAACAGAAATGTCTTTATAAATATGCAATAGGAATTTTAGAATGCGGACAAATACTCATGTAAAGTTATGATTTGTTTATGGAGGTGTTTGGTATCATGATCTTAGTTATACGTTCTGATTGATCCATAAGATCACAGACCTGATTCGATTGCCGAGTGGGATGGACCTTGTCAAATTGGATTATGTAAACAATGTTTTCATTGGTCTTTCTATTGCTGATACTATCTACCGGTAGGCAGTGCTGGCAGAAGGAGCAATGTGAAATAAATTGTCTTGCTCAAGGACACAATGCATCAGCCGGTCCGAGAATTGAACTCGCAACCTCACGATTGTTAATCTAATTTTCTAACTACTAAGCCACGTGTTTTCTTAATATATCATATGTATAGAAACTTTGAAAGTAACCCCATGAAGAAAAGGTTGTTTCGTAAATTTCCATAGAAAATTTTGTCAAACAAAATTAATTGAAAACTAAATTATGACATAATTATAGTTGGCGTTTAGTATTTCAATCAAATTAGCAATGGACTTTAAAATTGAAAGTTTTATATTGTCTAATGAGAGAATATGAAATCGAATCGGTAATAATTAGAAACAATTAGACACTCAAAATGTTACATTTACAGAATGATAGCTAGTAGTTTTACACTCTGAAGGAAAGGGATATGAAGTTTACCTTTAATGACTTTACGCGGCCACCGAACAGTTGCATATCGATTACTGCACGACAAAGGAAAGTATAAAGCGAAAAGAGTTTGCATAGTTGTTAATGTGGAGCGCTGGAAGTTTATGGATCCTACGAACTTTCATCAAATGAACGACAGACTCGCTAATTAAACAGTACATTTTCAACATGTGTACTCATACTGTATGTCGTACAAACTTGGACTTTTGAATCATAGATACAGTATATCTGACACATGTTCAAATATATCCTCACTTTTTATTCCCAATCTACTGCAGGTTCTATGTAATAGAACATGCAATTGTCCATGATTTCACGCCGTGGTATCGAAGCCGGAAGCTTATTATTGTGAAGTGAAACTTTTAGCTCGCAATTAGGAAAGTGATTGTATATTCCACTGAAATATTTCATGAATTTTATTAACATGATTATTGCTATGAAAGGTGACACGTGACTTAAGTTTACCCATCGGAAACTCTTAACCAACAACTCATTTTCCACAACACGAGTTAAGAAATAAAATATAAGTAAATGAGTTGCCTACTATCTTCATATAATCATTTCAGGAAAAAGGTGACGAATACGCCGTCTCGTTAGAGCATGCCATTAAAAAAGCCTTAGCATTTTTTGCTGTGCTTTTCATCGCTTGTTGGCGTAACAAGCGCCACAGTGAACACCGTAACGTCCGCTCATCATCCCATGGGTCCGAAGACAGTGGGCGCGAAGGGCAGTCTGTGATGTGCTTCCAAATCCGGTCAAAGTCATATTTTTATTTTAACTTTCCGATGTCAATGAATAAACAACCCACCCAATACTAGTGTCAGTTTGGCTCCATCTCTGTTTTTTAATAACTAGAACTCCATCAGGAGGAGAGTGTTTTCTTCTCTCTATTTTTTATTTCCAGATAAAACAACTGATCTCGGAACAAAGTAGTTTTAATGTCACTTTTCAATATAATTGCAGAAATAAATATATGTTTCCATATAGCAATTGTAATTATTCAGAATATGGGTTCTTTCTATTTTTTATTTCCAGATAAAACAACTGATCTCGGAACAAATTAGTTTTAATGTCACGCTTCAATATAATTGCAGAACTAAATATATGTTTCCATATAGCAATTCTAATTATTCAGAATATGGTTTATCGTGAGCAATGGACCACGTCATATATTTTTACGCAGAAGAATTATATCTAAATGCATGTATAATTGGGATTCATAATATTAATAAAATTAGGTGTATGTCAAATTTCTACTGAAACAAGATAAAATATTTTGAAATGATGATGAATGTTAGATGAATTAGAGTATTTGCTCTATCATGCAACTGATAAATTAAGCTTAATATGGTTTTCCATTGCTAGGGTGAATAACTGGTATATCCTTTTAATGTGTAATATGAATAATATGCATGAATACTTAATGATATCACCTGATTATTCATATATTAAATAGAAATGCGTGTTAACACTCGACAGATCAGAGACAAGTTATGCTTCATGCAACCACTGAAACAAATAATTATCTCATATTTGCGAAAACATCAAACATGTGTGGAATCTAGAGCAAATGCAACACTGTCAGATTTATTATTCATTGCAAGAAAAAAAATCTGCATTTTAAACATTTCAATCGAATAACACGTGATGCATAAACGTTTATTTCACAATACTGCATCAAAGCATATTAGAAAATATGAAAATATGAAAAGCGATAATATAATGTCATAATGTAAGATAACATATATTTATGGAAAACACACATTTTCCTGCCTCCAAACTACTATTCTCAATCTCTCTATCCTATATAAACCATATAAAATATAGCAATGACTATGTATATAATTACATAGCCAATAGGAATATGACTAATACACCAACGCATGACAGATACTCACTCAAAATTTACATATATGTGTCATATTCACATTATGTCACATACAAGCATGGGTTTCGTGTATGTGTCCTCACCTCACACAGACACACACATTCAGAGGCACCAAAAAAAATATACACACACTCATATATATGTATATATATATATATATATATATATATATGTATGTGTATATATATATATATATATATATATATATATATATATATATATATATATACATACATACATGCATACATACATACATACATATATATATATATATATCAGACTTACGTAAATGGCAACCTCGTGGTATTCATGGTATTTATATCCCCGCATTTGCCTCTTACTGCAACTCCAAAAACCTGAAAACGTATAGTTTTTTTCGCTTGCGCCTATCCGCTAATGTTGGAGGGAACATCCGAATTCCAATATATACAAAATTGCATGAAGGAAGGGGGACATTATATTGAGCGGAGAAAACGGGGAGAAAGCAATAAGCAATTTTACTGTTCAACATAGGAAAGCCGCTTGTTGGGACATATTCTTCACATACAATTTTGCCTTCCCGTACAGTGCAAAAAAAAAGGATAAATCGAAAACGAAGCCTCCCCCATATAAGACACACACAGTGACACCACGAATAGATTCACCCACGTCAAGCAGTCGCTCAGGGAGTTCTAACTGTTATCCAGCATGATTTACTAAAAAAATACGGGAACCCAACAACAAGCCAAGAAAACGGCTTAATACGGGATGTTTGTTTACAAACACACCGAGCATTATAATAAATGTTCGGTGAATCCATACGTGCATATATATATGTGTGCATGTATGTATATATATATATACATACTACTGTACGTCGGTATACATATATGTATGTACGTGTACATACTTATATTTAAGTAACGGCCGTACTAAGAGTGGGAAATGAAATATCGTTTCATTTTTTCCGTTTATCGTTTTCGGTGCACCCGGCCGATTAACCCAATCGATATGCAAATTGGGCTACTCATCCGTTAATATGCATAAGGTAAGTATATACGTTCAACAATCTGGCAGGAAGGTATACGTTGCTGACGATAGCTAACAAGCTTGAAACTAGTACAGCGTTCCTTTGTCAGTGTTGAACAAACGAGCAACGGTGGTTGCTAGACACTACGGCTTAATACGGGATGTTTGTTTACAAACACACCGAGCATTATAATAAATGTTCGGTGAATCCATACGTGCATATATATATATGTGTGCATGTATGTATATATATATATACATACTATTGTACGTCGGTATACATATATGTATGTACGTGTACATACTTATATTTAAGTAACAGCCGTACTAAGAGTGGGAAAAGAAATAACGTTTCATTTTTTTCCGTTTATATATATATATATATATATGTTAGCTTTCAAATTTATTATTATTCCTATATATATATATATATATATATATATATATATTAGTCTTCATATTTATTATTATTACTATATATATATATATATATATATATATATATTTATATATATATATATATATATATATATATATATATATATATACATATATAAATATATATATATATATATAAATATATATATATATGGAGGAGGTTATAGTTCACTTGAAGCATTGTGTAATGAGGTATAAACGTTTGAATATGTGTAATAAAGCCAAAACAATGCAGGTATGGACATAGAAAAAAGAATGCAATTGTAAAAGATATTGTTGACAATTCGTCCTTTACCTTAGATATATTTAAATGTCCTTAATTTTCGAGATAATATCTCTTCTTCACAGGGAAATAAAGGTCTCAAACCAGCGTTCTAAATATCTTGCCAAGCCATGCTGACAGGAAATAGTATAGAGTATCTGTTCTATCTCTAATGTCAAACAGTTAAAATTAGGTGGATACAGAGTAGTCTCCCTTTAAAAGGGGTTTGTTTGAGGGTTTTTTTTTATTTTTTATTTTATATACATGCCTGTATAAGTGTGTGGGAGAATGCATGAAGGTGTAAGTATGTGAGTGTTTGTGTGTGAGTGTGAGAAGATAAGTCTATTCGTAAATGTGGGGATAGGTGTTATCTGGTGTTAGAACTGGTTTTGTGTGTGTATGTGTGAGAGAGAATAAGTGGAGGTGTAAGCGTGTGTGTGTGCGCGTGCGTGTGTGTGTGTGGGGTGTGTAAATATGGGGCTAGAAGCCCTATCAGGTTATAAATTGGGTGTTGAGTTCTAGTCTATTATTGATAGGTGGTTGTGTTTTATCTATAATTAGTGCTTCCTTAATTCTAAGATTGCCGAGGTGTCTGTCCTTAGTTTCTATCCTAACTGTTATGGTTTTGTCGGTGTTTTTGCATTTAACTAGGTTTTTCTTAAATAAGGAAGCGTTAGTATTGAGGTGTTCTTTTATTCTTATGTGGAGTGGTCTGGTGGTGCTACCTACGTAGAAGTTGTTGCATTTGTCACACTCTAGTCTGTATACGACGTAAGCCTGGTGGCGTAGGTCTGTGTCGTTGATGGGGCAGTTGGCTAGTCTGCAGCAGTTGTCATGTCTGGTGGAGTGTCTCTTGGCCATCCGTCCGTGTTAGTGCCTCGGGTGTGGTGTCCTCTGTTCTTTCTGGCACGGTTTGTGGTGGATGTCGTGTATCCGTTCAGTTTGAGTACTTCCAGGAAATGTGTGGTGTGTGTGTCTCGGTATCTAGCGTCGGTGCATTTGTTCCGGATACGTGCAGTTCGTTCCTTATGTATCCGAACTTGGCACCGAGTGGGAGGGCCGATCTGAAATGTACGAACAGGTCCCTGCTGGCGGCTTTTTTATAGAAGCAGGTGTGGATATTGCCTTCCTCTGTTACCCTGAGTTGGAAGTCCAGTAGGGATAGGGATCCGCGGTCGTCGGGGTGTTCCATGCTGAACTTTATACTGGCGTCCATGCTGGAGAATGTTGTGTATATTTTATCTGCCTCCTCACGGGATGATGTAAGGATGAGTATGTCATCTTCATATCGGGTGAAGAAGGCATGGGAGTGGCATGTGTTGAGGGCTCGGCATTCTAGCTGGTTCATGTAGGTGATGGCCAGCAGGCCCGATAGGCTGGATCCCATGGGTAATCCTGTTGTCTGTCTGTATGTGAGGTGGTGGAAGGGGAAGTACGTGTTGTCTACTGTGAAGAACAAAAGCTGGTGTATGTCCGTCGGGTGGAGGCCGTAGCAGTGGATGTCCTCTGCGACCACGCAGTCCGTCAATAAATCGACAGCTGGATGAGCGAGGACTGTAGTGTAGAGGGAGACAACGTCGAGGCTAAAAGCGTATTTATTTAGTTTAAGTTGTTCTGGCTGGAGTTGGTGTAGTCTACGTATAACTTCGTCGGAGCTACTGACATGCCCGGGAAAGGTGGAGAGTAGAGGCTTGAGGACCTGGGAGTGGAGCCAGGACATTTTGTATAGTGGTCCTTCTATGCTAGAGACGATGGGTCTTATTTGCGTCTTAGTACTATTCTTGTGGGTCTTGATGAGGTGGTAGAAAGTGGGCAGTCTGCTATTTCTAGTGGTGTAGTTGAGCTTAACTTTATTTGGGAGTTGTCTTCTCCTACAGATATCGAACCAAATGGAGTTGGTCTGTTTTTCGATCTGGGCTGCAGTCATGTCCGGGATCACTGTGTATAATTCACTGTCGCTTAGGTGTTCAAAGGCTAGGTTATTGTATGTGGCTTGAGAGATGACGCAAAACTCTTTACCTTTGTCGGATGGTAAGTATATAACTTCCCTATTCCGTAGGTTCTTCGGGGCGAGTTGTTGTGTCCTGGAGAGGTTTGGGGCTATCTTCTTCTGTTTCCGATGTTTTGGATGTACTTGTTGACACTGTCCGTATTTTCAGCAATGATATATGTATGCAATTTGGTATTAATAAGTGTGGAGTCCTTGTGATGAAGAGGGGTAAATTGAGCAGAAGCAACAGTATCCAGGTACCAACAGGTGAGATGATAAAGGCAATTGACACTGAAGAAGAATACACATATTTAGGTGTTCTGGAGGCAGATGACATCAATAACAAAAAATGAAGGAATTGTTAAGATCTGAGTAGATTAGAAGAGTAAGGAGCGTATTAAAATCACATCTAAATAATCGGAATGTCATAAGTGCAGTGAATCCTCGAGCTGTGTCTATTATTAAATACAGTGCGGGAATTCTGAAATGGAATGTTGCTGACCAAAAAGAAATGGTTTAGGAAGACTAGGAAGCTATTGACTATCTACAACATGCTCCACAAGAGTAGTGAGGTCGATAGATTCTATTTAAAGAGATCTGAAGGTGGAAGAGGTCTTATCAGCATAGAGGACTGTGTTCAGGTGGAGAAAAACTACCTACACAAATACGTGACTGACAGTAGGGAGCCAATGCTCAGAATTGTACTGAAAGAGAGGACAATAGACCAGGGGATGTCCAAGGAGAAAATAACGACAAGGTGGAAGAGTAATCTTCAACCAAAATCCCTTCATAGCACCTTCTTCACGAAAACGGAATTTAGAGATCCACAAATATGGAACTGGTTAAAAAGAGACCTTAAAAAGGCTACAGAAGGAATACTGATGGTTGCGCAAGAGCAGGCCCTCAGAACGAAGTGGGTGAAACACCATATTTACAAGGAGGAGGCTAGTCCACTGTGTAGGATCTCTGCGGAGAGAGAGGAGACTGTGGCTCACATTGTATCCGAGTGTAAACTTCTAGCCCAGACTCACTATAAAGGCTGGAGAAATGATGTGATTGGTAGGGTGATCCACTGGCACCTAGGCAAAGTAAACAATTTACCACATTGTGAGAAGTGGTATGAGACTAAGCCAGAGTCGGTGATAGAAAACGATCAGGTGAAGGTGCTATGAGATTTTAGGACACAGACGGACAAGAAACTGGAACACAATAGGCCTGACCTGGTGGTTTTGGACAAGGAAAAAAGATCATGCCTAATTGTAGATGTAGCCTGTCCATTTGGCACGAGAGTGCAAGAAGAGGAGAGGGAGAAAATTAACCTATACCAGGACTTAAAGTGGGAGCTAAAAAGGATTTGGAACTGCCATGAAGTCAAAGTCGTCCCGATTGTCATAGGCGCACTAGATACTATCTCAAGGAGATTCCAAGGATGGTTAAAGAAAATTAGTCCAGCCCTGCTTTTTGGAACACTTCAAAAAGCATGCTTGCTGGGAACAGTAAAAAACCTCCGATACGTCCTGAATATCTGAGGCTGCAATTAGTGGCTTGATATTCATTTCAACAAACTTTCCAGTTAAATAGCATCAATAACTGAGACTCAAAGAATAATAATTGTTTCTACTTTTGGCACAATGCCAGCAATCACCCAGTTCATTAGTGGTACTTTATTTTATCGACCCGTAATGAT
Organism: Eledone cirrhosa; assembly: GCA_964016885.1. NCBI lineage: Eukaryota > Metazoa > Mollusca > Cephalopoda > Octopoda > Eledonidae > Eledone > Eledone cirrhosa. The sequence continues at coordinate 65,757,886 of OZ024740.1, read as the reverse complement.
GAAAGGCAAAGTTAACATCGGCTGGATTTGAACTCAGAATGGCAATTGTTTCTACTTTAGGCACAAGGCCAGCAATTACCAATGCATTACTGGTACTTTATGTTATCGACCCCGTAAGGATGAAAGGCAAAGTCAACCACGGCGGGATTTGAACTCAGATCGTAAAGGGACGTAACTATGCTGGAAAGTATGGCGTCCGACCCTCTACCGATACTGCCAATCCACCACCAATCCACCGCCAATCCACCGCCCTTAATAATGATAATAATAATAATAATAATAATAATGATTTCATTTATTTATTAATAATAATAATAATAATAATAATAATAATAATGATTTCATTTAGTAGCCACAAGGGCCGACATGTAGGGGACAATACAAAGACAAGGACATTGGGGGTTTACAATAAGGTCGAGTAAAAGTGCACAATGGCAAGACTAATTTAACAATGAAAATATAAAAATATAAAATAAACTATGCATAAATATAACAAAATAAATTCCCCGATAGGGGGTTGACGACTCTGGGTGATTCGGGTACCCTACCAATCCTGAACCACCCTGCGCTTCTAGGGCACCCAGGAGAGCACCCCTCTCTTCAAGTTAGCCAGCCTATAGGCGCATGGTCAGAGTAGGCCCATTCACACGAGCCATTCTCGCCACATTCACCCACCTTAGTAAATGTACTGGTGGGGGCAGCACTTCTCTCTCCACCCTCACCCTCCTTTCCAGGTGAAACTTGAAGAAGTTGATGAGGGATTGGCCGAAGAGAAAAGTGTCTGTCTTTAGTCCTTTCAACCTGGTCTACCATACAATCTCTTTCGCAACTGCCACCAGACAGAGGAAAATGTCCTGCTCTTCCTGACCTAAGGAAGGTTGCGGCTCGATCTTCACTATGGACTCGGCCGATAGCCGGATTCGTTCCACACGCGACAGTAGCTGTTCGACATAACTCCACAAGTCAGTAATGCACGGACATTGGGCAGGTCCGTCTGACAGCACTTCCGTGCCTGTAGAGTTTATCCCGAACCGGCAGTGCCCCCCGGTAGCACTGCCAAGCGAGGGATTTCTGGAAATTGTCCATCGTCCCCGGCTCAAAAGTCCTCCGGTACAGACTGGTCAGTTCGACTTCGTCGAGTCCCAAAGCATCTCCGAGTGCGTCATCGCACTTGCCCACCACTAATCCTCTATAGAACTCGAGAGTGGAAGTTCCACTGATCGCATTGCCCGCTTGGTAGAGGGCAGTGAGTGCCTGGCAACATTCCAGGTGCCAGTCACCCAGTCTCGGTCTCTTCTTAACCCAGGACTGAAGCTCAGTCAAATAAATGAGCTGCGGAAAGGCCCGTCTGATAAACGGCGACCACACCTTTTCACCATTGAGGCAGAATATCTGGAGATGTCGCAGCCTCAACGCATGTATGCGCATCATTAGCCACGGCATGCCCAGCCCTCCGCGTAGAGGGTGCTGGCAGCAGATGGACCACCTCACGAACGGAACTTGCCCCTCCACAAGAATTTGAAGAGGAGCCGTTCCAACTTGACGAGGCGCGGACGGGGGCAAGGCACGACGCTTAGGCGGTAGTAGATGACGGACGCGATGTACGCATTCGCCACCTCCGCGCGACTTTTCAGTGATAGCTTCCTCCCAGCCCATTTTTGGGTGAGACTGGCTACTCTGCTCGTTACCTCGTCCCAATTCTTTTCCACCTGGAGGTCTGGTCCGAACCAAACCCCGAGCAACTTTACCGGTCCGTCCGTCCAGCGCCCCACGACGCTGTTGGACGGCATGGGCTTGCCTCTCCAGGTTCCGAGATGCAAGCCCACCGACTTTTCCGGGTTAAGTTTGGCTCCTGTCAACCTTTCATATTCCTTCAATAAGATGCCGACCACCTCGATTTCTGAGGTGTTCGACACCATCACGGTGATGTCGTCCGCATAAGCCGACACCGCCTTTCCACGTCCCGGTTCGAGCGGGATGCCCTGCAACAGCTCCAGCTTCCGCAGTAAAGGCTCGAGAGTCAATACGTACAGAAGGGAAGAGAGAGGGCACCATTGACGGACCGATCGGGAGAGCCGAAATGGTTCCGAGAGGTGGCCATTAACCTTGACCACCGAGCGTGTTCCGCTGTGCATTGCAACGATCCAGCTTCTAAAGACAGGGCCGAAGCCAGCTGCTTTCAGGACAAACTCCAGATACCGATGGTCGACCCTATCGAATGTTTCGATTGATCTATATTGATCAGTTCCCCACCGAAGCCAGGTTTACACCCTACCCTCATTATGATATATCGCATGAGGTGGAGATTGTCGTGTATGGACCTGGCTGGGATTACGCAAGTTTGCGCCTCCCCAACCAAATCCTCGACGACAAGCACCAATATCTTTGCTAACACCTTCGCCAAAATCTTAAACTCTGTGTTGAGCAGAGTTATGGGCCTGAAGTTGTCTAATGTATCCCTCTTGTTCTCGTCTTTCCATATCAGCGTCACCACTCCCCTGCTCACAGAACTGGGAATACTCCCATTCTGCTGCCAGTTGTAGTAGAGTGCTTCGAGGAGTTCGGAGAACAAGTCTGGCATATTTACGTAAAGCTCGTAGGGCAGGCCATCCAAACCGGGTGACTTGCGCCTCATGCAGCCGACAAGGGCGTCCTGAATTTCGGCTGAAGTAATCGGCCTTTCGCAGCGCTCAGCGTTGACCGTCGAGATGCGCGGCAAGCCGTCAAGGTAGGGACTGAAATCCGCTACTCTCTCTGACTCGCCACTCTCCCTGAACAACCGAGCAAAGTGCTGGCGAAAGGCCTCACACATCCGCTTGGAATCGCTTATCTCGTGTCCGTCTCGGTCCGCCAAAGACCGAATTGTGGTTTTATTACCACGCTGCGCCTCCGCCACACGGGCCCATCGAACAGCTTTAGTTCCCTCGTTTCTCAGCGCACGCGCCTTAGCTCTGACAATGCAACCTTCGTGTTTGGTATTGAAGAAATGGTCTAATGCCATTCTCGCCGCTAGCACGTCAGTTGCGATGCCATTACAAATAGCCTCGTCTAACATATCTACCAGCTCCCCCTCCTTTCTATTTTTCTCTAACGCTAGTTCTTTGCTGAACTCTATCGAAGTTACTCTAACCTCTCTTTTGAGAGCCCCCCACCATCTGTTGTTGATGTTCCCCCCTGTCAATTTTTGCTTAACTAACTTGTTGACTGGGTCCCTGTAAGCCCTACGTGCCGGAAATTACATGTTCAGCTTCCAGTAACCCGGTCCTAACCTACGCGTTTTATTTAGGTCGACCGTACAGATCAAAAATGTGTGATCTGAATAGGCGACCGTTTTAAAAAGTGGACAGCCCACACTATTTCTATCTATTTTCCTAATGAAGATTCTGTCTATATACGATCTAAATGACCCCATTCGGTTGGTCCATGTCCATACTGGCACATTGGGGAAATCTAGTCGATACCTGTCAGACAGTTGGAACTGGCTGAGTAGGTGCTTGAGGCTTTTGCACCCCCCGCTCCTATCGGCTACTCCCACACAATCCCAGCGTGCGTCTAAGATGCCATTCCAGTCCCCCGCTAACAGTAAAGGGCTAGACGTACCCAGAAATGTCTCCAGGAGCCTAAAAAAGTCAGGTCGTCCGGCCCCTGTAGGGGCGTAGACGGCCAGCAGTCTAAAGGCACCACCTTCGCTACTGCTCACATCCAAGACCACCAACTTACCGTCCGGGTCCTGGAAGATCGACCTTACCTCGAGATCCAATCCTTTCCTAAATAGCACTGCCCCCCCCCCCCCCTTCCCGGCCTGCTAACAGACGCGAAGATCTGATAGTCGTCGAAAATGGGGGCTAGTGCGCGCGTGTCGGAAATTCTGGTCTCGCTTACGGCAATCACATCCATTTCCAGCGACCGAAGGGCGTTGAGCAGGCGACCCTGCTTCCAGGGTGACTCCAGGCTGCGAACATTTAAACATCCTACTCTTAATATGGCCATATTGGAAAGCTAAGAGAGAGAGAGGGAAGGTTTACTTACCTCCCGGGTCTTGTGAAGGTCGCGTGGTTCGACCTCCATGGTTGGTGGGGTTTCTTTTGGGAACCCCTTTAAAAGTCTTGATGTGGGTTTGACATTCGGGTTTCCCATGTCTTGAGGAAAGCTCTCTCGAATTTCTTTGAAGGAATTGAGTGACATTCGGACCAGAAGCAAATCTTCTGGCACGCTAAATGTGCTCATTTCAAAAATCTCCCCCTCTGTTTGAATGTCCTCGCTTCGCGCTAAGAGGGCCATCAGTTTATCGTTGGCCTTCTGACAAGCACGAAGTTTTTAACATTTTGTTGGTGTGGTTTTATTTGTTTTCGTTTTGGTGAAGGTGGTGGCGATGGTTTTGGTGGTGTTGTTTCGGGTATGTCTATGTTTGTTGTAGGTGTGGTGTCTGCAATTTCAGGTATTTGTGTGTTTATTTGTACTTGTATTTGTTTAGGTTGTTTGCGTTTCGGGGATTGTGAATGTGGTGTCGATGTTGCTGTTGGTGCTGATGTTATTGGGGAAGTGTTTGCGTTAGTGGTGTCTGTATTTGTTGTTGTGTGTGTTTTTGTGTTTTGTTGGGGCTTTTTTTTGTGAGTTTTCTCTGTTTTTTTTTGCACTTTTGTGTTTTCTTTCATCTTCGCTGCTGGAAGTGTCTGTGTCTGTGAGTGTCTCTGTGTCTGTGTGTGCGTTTATTTTTTTTTTGTCTATGTGTATAATTGGGGGGGGGGGGGGGGTAGGGGGAGTGGGAGATTTCCTCGTTTTCCCCTTGGATTGGTTTTGGTGTTGGTGTCCGTGTTTTTGTTGATGTTGTTTTTGGTGGTGGTGGTGGTGCAGCTTTCCGTGCTGACACTGGCGTTGGCAACAAAGGAGGTTTGCGACCCCCTGCATTTTTGCGCTGAGGGTAGAAGGCTTGAAGATGCGTTGCTTCCCCGCAAACGAAGCAGCGTGGCCTTCTTCCGTCAATCATTAGTTGGATTGTTGTCCCGTCCTGCAGGCGGGCAAAATCTGGGATGTTATTCATATCCTCCGGTTTCATTTGGAGGAGAATCTCCAAATCCATTCCGGACCAGTCCTCTCTCGCTCTGTCCTTTTGATGTCCAGGAGGGTGGTGTCTGTCCCCTCCTCGATTACGCATCCCAGCAGCCATCATATGTTCATTCCTGGTGGGATGCTGGGAATGCGTACCTTCACTGTCCTTTTACCCATATAGGACGGATGCATGATAATGCATTCCGTTCTGCAGGGGGTCACCGAGTGCTTAATAGCGAGGGCCTCGGTTTTGAACAGTACTGAGATGGTACCGAACTGTTTGCCTCTTGCTTTGTACTCTATGTTACTTCCGATGTACTCCAAAGCAGCCTCTTCCTCTGATTGGCTCGCAAGTTCCACTTTTCGTGTCTGCACCGAAATACATCGAAAGAGCACCGTCCTCCTTTGCATGGCCGCTATTGCCTCGTCCGGGATGGTCAGGTTTGCCCAGGACTTCTCCCGTTTAATTAGCCTCCACGCTTTGGCCAACTGTTCGTCTTTATCGCTAATATCAATACCAATATTCAATAAGCGATTTGTTTTTGCTGCTGCTGCAGCAAATGTGGTGTTTCTGATGCTCTTATTGTTGTTGTTGTCATTCTTGCTGTTGCCACCGCCATCCTTGTTTACATTGAAGCTGTCGGTGTTATTGTCGTTATTGCTCTGAGTTGTTGTGGTGGTGGTGGTGGTGGCGGTGGTGGTGATGTCGTTTTCAGATGATACTGCTGCTATGGCAGAAGGTTGTGATGGTAGCTATTTAGTTTTGCCTTCACATTCAGTAGAGTGGATGACAGGCATGACTGTAGCCGTCGTAGTCGTGGTGAAATCTGCAGTGGCTGCCTTTAAATTTTGACCTGAACGTTGTTTACCGTTTCAAGGTCAAAAATTTCCATAATTTTCTTTTGGTGGGGAAGCGATTTTTTTCGAAGTTTTTAAAAAGTTAATCTGAATATTCGGGCTTAAAGCCCGAATATTGAGAGGTATCCCTCTCTTTAAATCAAGATGTGTACCTTAAGTTTCGTTAATGACAAGAAAATACGAAAAAAAGACACTTTAAAACAGCTTAAAGCTACGAACCTTTCCCCCCGCAGACTTGTCTGTCTTCACGCATGTGCGGCCATTTAATAATAATAATGATAATGCTTTCTTTATTAACCACAAGGGTTTATATAAAGTAGACATTAAGGACAGTACAGGACAATACAGGATGGTACAAATGGGCATTTCTGCGTGTAAAAAAAAAAAAGATGATGTAATAAAAATAACAATGAAAAATTCCCCAATAGGGGTGAGACTTCCGAGGTACATTTGTGGTAAAAGCCCATTAAAATGTCACAGTGACCCTAACCACCAGGGCAAGTGCCCTCTCCCAATTTTCCAGCTTAATTTGCAGACATATACTCAGAGTAGGCCCATTCACTCGGGTCATACTTGCTTCTCTCACCCATATTTCAACAAAATGCTGGGAAGAGAGCACTTCCCTCTCTACCCTGATTTTCCTTTTCTAATTAAAAAAAATAGAAAAATTTAATCAGTGCATCACTGAAGAGGTATGTGCTCGTCTTCAGCACTTTCAAACGTGACCACCATACTATCTCTTTAGCTATATGCCACCAGATAGATAAAAACTGCCCTCCCTTCCCGGCTAAAGGAAGAGGGCGGGGAAATCTTCACGATGGACTCAGCTAATAGCTGGATCCGTCCTACACGCGACAGCAGGTGTTCGACATAAACCCACAAGTCAGCAATGCTCGGACACTGGACGAATGCCTGGAGGACGATTTTGTCGCCCTGCGCGTAACTCGGACATGCCCGGCTGGCGGCACCTCCATGCCTGTAGAGTTTATCCCGAACTGACAAAGCTCCTCGGTAGCACTGCCAGTCCAGGGATTTCTGGAAGTTGTCCATAGGCCCCGGCCCGAAAGTCCTTCCGAAGAGATTGGCTAGTTGATTCCCGTCGACGCCTAGAATTTCTCCAAGTACGTCGTCGCTCTTCCCCTCCACTAATCCTCTATAGAACGCCAAGGTGGGGTTTCCACCGATCACATTGCCCGATTGGTCGAGGGCTGTGAGCGCCTGAAGACATTCCAGTCTCCAGGCGCTCCCTCTCGGTCTTCGCTTGACCCAGGACTGCAGCTCCGTCAAGGAAACGAGCTGGGGAAATACGTGTCTAGCAAACGGCGACCACACCTGATCACCGTCGGGTAAGAGGTGGAGATGTCGTAGCCTGAGCGCGTGCCTGCGCATCATCAGCCACGGCATGCCCAGCCCTCCCCGTAGCGGGTGTTCACAACAGATGGACCGCCTGACCATCGGAGCGCGTCCCTTTCACAAAAAGCGAAAGAGCAAACGCTCCAGCGCAGTCAGGCGAGGCTTAGGACAAGGTACGACGGTCAGGCGGTAGCCGATGACAGACGCGATGTACGCGTTAGCCACCTCCGCTCGACCTTTCAGGGATAGCTTCCTCTCCGCCCATTTCTGGGTGAGAGAAGCCACCCTGCTCGTCACTTCGTCCCAGTTTTTGTCCGTCTGGAGGTCCGGACCGAACCAGACAGCTAGCAATTTAACCGGTCCGTCCGTCCAGCGTCCGACGACGCTATTGGACGGCATGGTCATGCCTCTCCAGGTGCCGAGCTGCAGCCCCACTGACTTTTCCTGGTTGATCATTGCTCCTGTCACCGCTTCGTATTCTCTTAGTGTAGTGCCGATCGCCTCGATGTGTTTGGCGTTCAACACCACTACGGTGACATCGTCCGCATATGCTGACACGGATCTTCCGCATCCTAGTTAGCGCGGGACGCCCCTCAATAATAATAATAATAATAATAATAATAATAATAATAATAATAATAATAATAATAATGTTTTCTTTATTAACCACAAGGGTTTACATAAAGTAGACATTAAGGACAGTACAGGACAATACAGGACGGTACAAATGGGCATTTCTGCGTGTAAAAAAAACGGAGGTTGAAATAAAATAACAATGAAAAATTCCCCAATAGGGGGGAGACTTCCGAGGGACATTTGTGGAGAAAGCCCATTAAAAGACCACAGTGGCCCTGACCACCAGGGCAAGTGCCCTCTCCCAGTTTTCCACCTTTAATTTACAGACACATACTCAGGGAAGGCCCATTCATTCGGGCCATACTTGCTTCTCTCACCCATCTTTCAACAAAATGCTGGGAAGAGAGCACTTCCCTCTCTACCCTTATTTTCCTTTTCAAATGAAATTTGAAAAAGTTAATCAGGGCATCACCGAAGAGATAAGTGCTCGTCTTCAGCCCTTTCAAACGTGTCCACCATACTATCTCTTTCGCCATGGCCACCAGACAGATAAAAACTGCCTGCCCTTCCCGGCTAAAGGAGGGGGGAGGGGCAATCCTCACGATGGACTCAGCTAATAGCTGGATCCGTCCTACACGTGACAGCAGGTGTTCGACATAAACCCACAAGTCAGCAATGCTCGGACACTGGACGAGTGCGTGCAGGACGGTTTCGTCGCCCTGCGCGCATCTCGGACATGCCCGGCTGACGGCACCTCCATGCCTGTAGAGTTTATCCCGAACTGGCAAAGCTCCTCGGTAGCACTGCCAGGCCAGGGATTTCTGGAAGTTGTCCATAGGCCCCGGCCCGAAAGTTCTTCCGAAGAGATTGGCTAGTTGATTTTCGTCGACGCCTAGATTTTCTCCAAGTACGTCGTCGCTCTTCCCCTCCACTAATCCCCTATAGAACGCCAAGGTGGAGTTTCCACCGATCACATTGCCCGATTGGTCGAGGGCTGTGAGCGCCTGAAGACATTCCAGTCTCCAAGAGCTCCCTCTCGGACTTCGCTTGACCCAGGACTGCAGCTCCGTCAAGGAGACGTGCTGGGGAAAAACGTGTCTAGCAAACGGCGACCACCACTGATCACCGTCGAGGAAGAGGTGGAGATGTCGTAGCCTGAGCGCGTGTCTGCGCATCATCAGCCACGGCTTGCCCAGCCCTCCACGTAGCGGGTGTTGACAGCAGATGGACCGCCTGACCACCGGAGCGCGTCCCTAACACAAGAAGCGAAAGAGCAAACGCTCCAGCGCAGTCAGGCGGGGCTTAGGGCAAGGTACGACGGTCAGGCGGTAGTAGATGACGGACGCGATGTACGCGTTAGCCACCTCCGCTCGACCTTTCAGGGATAGCTTCCTCTCGGCCCATTTCTGGGTGAGAGAAGCCACCCTGCTCGTTAAGTCGTCCCAGTTTCTGTCCGTCTGGAGGTCTGGACCGAACCAGACCAATAGCAATTTAACCGGTCCGTCCGTCCAGCGTCCGACGACGCTGTTGGACGGCATGGACCTGCCTCTCCAGGTGCCGAGCTGCAGGCCCACTGACGTTTCCAGGTCGATCATTGCTCCTGTCACCTCTTCGTATTCTCTTAGTGTAGTGCCGATCGCCGCGATGTGTTTGGCGTTCGACACCACTACGTTGACATCGTCGGCATATGCTGACACGGATCTTCCGCATCCTAGTTCGCGCGGAGCCCCACTCAACGTCTTCAGTTTGTGCAGTAATGGCTCGAGAGTCAATACGTACAATAGGGACGAGAGGGGACATCCTTGGCGGACTGAGCGCATGATGTTGAACGGTTCCGAAAGGTGACTGTTCACTCTCACTACAGAGCAGATGTCGCTGTGCATGGCAGCGATCCAGCCTCTGAAGACGGGCCCAAAGCCAGCCGCCCTCAGGACTGCCGCTAGGTAACGATGGTCGACCCTATCGAAGTCTTTTGACTGATCTAAATTGATCAAAGACCCACCCGTGCCAGGTTCCCTAACTACCCTCCCTACGATGTATCGCATGAGGTGGAGGTTGTCGTGGATGGATCTGTCGGGAATGGCGCATGTCTGTGCCTCTCCCACCAGACCACCAACGACAAGCGCCAACCTCTTTGCTAGCACCTTGGCCAAAATCTTGAACTCTGTGTTTAGCAGAGTTATGGGCCTAAAATTATCTATGTTATCCCTCTTGTTCGGATCCTTTCTCAGCAGCGCCACCGCTCCTCGGCTCACAGAGCTGGGAATTCTCCCGTTCTGTTGCCAGTTGCAGTAGACGTCCGCCAAGAGGCTTCCGAACAAGTTTGGCATTTGTACGTAAAGTTCATAGGGCAGACCATCCAAACCAGGCGATTTACCCCTTGTGCAACTAGTTCAGCGGTTGTTATCGGCTTTTCGCAACACTCCGCCTCAGTGGCCGAAAGCCGCGGCAGTCCGTCGAGGTAGACACTAAAGTCCATCCCTCGATCCGGCCCGCCACTGCCCCCGAACAGTTGAGCGAAGTGTCGCTGAAAAGCTTCACACATTTGCCCGGGATCGAGTAGCATGCGCCCGTCGTGGTCCACCAAAGACCAGATCGTGGCTTTGTTGCCACGACGCGCCTCCGCCACTCGGGCCCATTGAACGGCTTTCGTCCCCTCGTGTCTGAAATCACGCACCCTAGCTCTGACAACGAAGCCTTCGTGCTTTGCATTGAAAAATTGGTCAAGGGCCAATTTTGCCGCAAGTACGTCAGTCGCGATGCCTTTGCTAAGCGCCTAATCTAATTTTCTAACTAATTCTCCCTCTGTTCTATTTTACTCTATTGCTAAGGTCTTACTAAACCTAATGGACTCTATTCTAATTGCTCTTTTCAGAGCAAACCACCACTTGTTGTTGACGATGGCCCCCGTCAACGCACGCTTAACTAATTCGCTAATCCGGTCTCTGTAGGCCTTGCGCGCTGGTAAGGGCGCGTTTAGCTTCCAGTAACATGGTCCTCGCCTATGAAGCCTATCTAAGTCAAGCACACAGATCACGAATTTGTGGTCCGTGTAGCTGACTATCTTGAATTGTGGACAGCCTATGCTAGACCTATCTATTTCCCTACAAAATACTCTATCTAGATATGATCTGGATGACCCTATGCGATTTGTCCAAGTCCACATTGGTACATACGGGAAATCCATTCGGTACCTGTCAGACAGTTCAAAACGTCTGAGCAGGTTGGTGAGACTCTTGCACCCTCCTTCCCTATCCACTAATCCTACACAATCCCAGCGTGCATCTAAGATCCCGTTCCAGTCGCCCACTAACACTAAAGAGCGGGACGTTCCAAGAAAGATCTCCAGACTCCGGAAGAAATCAGGCCGCCCTGCTCCTGTCGGGGCATAGACGGCCACTAACCTGAAAGCTTGCCCGTCTCCGCTGGTCACGTCCAGCAGCATCAACTTACCTTCTGGGTCCAGGAAGATGGCCCGTATGGCAAGATCCAAACCTCTCCGAAAAAGCACAGCAACTCCTTCCCCCGATCCCGGACGGCTGGGAGATGCGTACACATCGTAGCCGCCGAAGATCGGTGCGAAAGCCTGGGCTTCGGAGATTCTGGTCTCGCTGATGGCCACTACATCTATGTTTAGTGACCTGAGGTCGTTGAGCAGGTGGCCCTGCTTCCATGACGACCCCAAGCCACGCGCATTTATGCTGCCTATTCTGAGTGAGGTCATGTTGAAAAGGAGTGGAAAAGATGGGAAAGACCACTTACCTTACTTCTCGTAGGGGAAGGACAGTTTTTCCATCCTTTTCACTGCTTGTAGCCTCCTCAGGAAGGATGTCCTTATAAATCCTGCTGGAGAGTGCTTGTCGGAAGTCTCCGATGTCTTTGTGGAATTTTTGTTTTAGTGTCATGTACGTTTTCTGTGTGATACAAGTGATTTGTATGTGTGGAGGTGGTGTGAATTTTGGGGTTGTTGTGTAGTCTTTTTCTGTAATGCTGGTGTTGTGTTGGATGTAGTGTAATAATGGCTTGTTGTTCAAATTTAATGCTGTGTAGTGTGTATCGTTTTGGTTGTTTTGTTTTGTTTGCGTTTGTTGTGGGTTTGTTTCTGTTTCGCATTTTGGTGAATTTTGTGGTGTAGGTGATGGTGCTGTTGGGGTTAATGATGGTGATGGTGTTGGTGTTTGGGTTGATGGGGTTGGGGATGCTGGTGTGGATGGTGGCATATCTGTCCTAACTTTTTTGTTTCTTAATTTATTTGTTTCCCTTTGTATTTTGTTTTTGGAGGGGGAAGGAAGAGAATTATTTCTTTTTTGGTTTCTTTTTTTTTTCCGGATATCGTTTCCCACTCCTCGTCGTCACAATCTGTCTCCAGTTGTGATAGGCCGGGGAGTGGAAAATCCTCCACAGGCGTTAGTTTTGCTTGTGGCGTAGTGGATGGTGTAGGCGCTGGTGCTAGTTCTGAAGTGTTGGGTGGTGGTGGTGTTGGTTTTGCTGGTGGTGGTGGTGGTGTTGGTTCTGCTACTGTTGCTGGGGTTGTTGCTGTTATAGTTGCTTCTGTTGTTGCTGCTACAGTTGTTGCTGCTATCTCTGCTACTGGTGGTGTTGATGGTTGTGTCACTGGGGTGGGTAGGAGAGGTGGCCTCAACCTTTTAGCCTGAGGGCAGAAAGCCTTTAGGTGGGTTCCTTCACCACAAACGACACACCTAGGTCTTCTGCCCTCGACAATTACCGTGAGGTGGCTGCCGTCAGTGAGGTTTATTACCTCTGGGATCTCCTCAATGCTTTTTTGGTCCGCTTGGATCAGGAGCTCCATCCCAGATCCGGACCAGTTCTCCTGCTTTTCTTTTGCTATTGCTATTATTTTTGTGTTGGCTTCGATGCCGGCGAGGACGGCCGCTATTAGCCAGGGAATTTCGATGGCCGGTGGAACGTGGGTCACCCTGATCTTTACGAGTCTCTGGCCACAATAGCTTGGGACGAGTGTGAAGTCGTCACTTCTTAATGGAGCCATGGAGTGTTATCTAGCCTCCTCTGGTGTTTCAAAGAACACGTCCACGGTTTCATACTTTTGCCCACGTCTGATGTGGGTTTTTCTTGCCCACATATTCCCAAATCTTTTTGGATTTGGGACTCGGATGCCCGTTCCACTCGGCGCGATTTTACATTTATTGTTCGATACGACACTGTGCATAGGCGCCGATGCTCCATTTTATTAGGTGGGGGGGTGAGGCTGATCCTGTACCCATCTTTCTTTACCATTTGTTTGGCATTTTCTAAATCCTCCTGAGTTACCGTAAATGCTTCGAACTGTTTTGCTACTCTGGCGAAACTGAGGGTCGTTTTTATAATGTCATTGTTGTTGTTGTTGCTATCGTTATTTGTGTTAATGTTAATTTTAGTTTCAGTTGTGGTGGTGGTGACGTCAGTCGTCTTTGGTGGGGAAGAGTCCATTTTGCTTGATTTCATTTCGACATCACGAGTTAATTTATTTTTTTCTTCTTTTGTTTCTGTTGTCGCTGTGGTGGTGGGGGTGGTGGTTGTCGCCGTGGTGGTGGTGGTGGAGGCTTTAACAACTGCAGTCATTGGTAAAGGCGGGAAATGAATGTCTGCCTGAGACAAATTTAAAATATTGCTACTGCTTATATTATTTGTAGTGTTGGCAAACGTAGTAACATTTACAATGGTGGTGTCGGTGTGAGGTGTTAATTTGTGAGGAAGGCTTTCAGCTGCTAGGTGCAGAGGTGAATTAGCCACTTTTTTTCAAAGAAATTTTTGATAATAATAAAAGTTTAAATTTTGGGCACAAGGCCCCAATCTTTTTGGGTGTCCTTTTCGGAAAACAATGTATGTGCGCTTATATATGGTTAACAATAAAAAAATTTCCATAAATGGCAATTTTTAACAAACGGAAATAACAAACCTTTGCGGAGCTCACGATGATACGATTTACTACGTAGGTCGCCAATAATAATAATAATAATAATAATAATAATAATAATAATAATAATAATAATAATAATAAAAAGAAGAAGAAGAAGAAGAAGAAGAAGAAGAAGAAGGAGAAGAAGAAGAAGAATAAGACGACGACAATTTGATGATGATGATGATGAGGATGATGATGATCGTGATTATTTTTGTCAGTGGTTCAAATGTTGTTAACAGCTGTTTCGTTTTTAATGGGGTTATCTTTATTTCTACTCTTATTGTTGGCAATGCTGCCTAAACTAGTTATTAATTCGTTAGTATTATCGGGAAAAGAAATAATTAATATTTACCTAGCCAGGGTTTCAACATAAAAGTCAGCACCCTCATTGAATAGCTCCTCATTAGCTGAAAATCTAGATTTCTTTCATTGGAAAAACTACACTAAAGATTAAATTATTGCCCTAAGGTTGTTTAAAAGAGGCATATTAAACTGAGGGTCCCCGAGGACCACATGGATCACATATGTATTGTCTGCGAGCCACATAAGACAACTATTTGCGAACATTACAACACATTGTTTTAGATAAAACCCCCACGCGCTGTAAAAACCTTTGTGTGCGCCGCAGGTGTGTTTGTAAAATGACGCACGCGGCCCGTTGGCCACATATTTGACATGCCTGGTTTGAAAGACTATGTACGGAGTAAATATATTCTCTCGATTTATAAGGTCTATATAATCTGGTATCAGAATCCAGGGTAACACTCACACACATACACACACGCCGCACACACACGCATATATACATGTATATATATATATATATATATATATATATATATATATATATATATATATATATATATATATATATATATATATATATATATATATATATATATATATATATATATATATATATATATATATATATATATATATATAAATATATATATATATACATATGTATTATATGTATATATATATGTGTGTGTGTGTATGTGTGTTGTATACATATATATATATACATATATAACAAAGAAAGTGCGGTAAGGAACCAGGTTGATCATAATGTACCAGAGTACTCGATACTTAGGGTAGTAGAGTGGGTAATAGGAAAAGAGTCAGGACCTCAACGGCTGAATTCCGGCCGATTCGACAGCAGGATCCGAAATCAGTCAGGACCTAGCTGTCGAAACGGCGGGAGCTCGGCCGTCAGGATCCTGATTCCTTTCCTATATATATATATATATATATATATATATATATATATATGTGTGTGTGTGTGTGTGTATTAGTTCAAATTATTTCTGGCATCCTGTATTGAAACACGTATCTAATTTTCCTTTTTTATACCTCTATATTATAGCTACGTTGTTCTTATTTATTCATCACAGTAATTTCATTCTTGCTACACACTTACTCAAACTTTTGTAACATACTATAGTTGAAATGTATTTAATCTCTCTCTGTAATGTATAAAATATTTTAGTAACATAGAATTTATTCCCTCTCCTTACCTAAATGCTTTGCTAGCTAATGATCTTCTCTAAAATGTATCATTTACCTCTATTTGTATCATAATTTGTTTTCAGTTTTATCGTTTCGATGTTTCTGCTGAATAATTGGTTCACATACATTATTATAACATGACAGTTTGTTCTCAACTGTAAGTTATTTACAAATAATAATATAATATGAATCGTGATTGATGTATGGTGTCTGTTGTATACATTATATCTGATAGTTTAAGTTACTATAATCGCATCTGGTGTAGACAAATATTTTGCACTTATATTATGCTTATTTTTGAGAGTGGATCAAATATTGTTATCAATTGTTACGTTCCTATTGGAGTCAGCTTTATTTCTAAACTTAATGTTGTCTATGCTGCGTAAACCAGTTATGAGATCATTAGAATTTCCAGGAAAATAAGTCATTACTCTTTATATCCGGATCTCGCCAAGGCTTCAGCACTCAGAATGAATAACTCTTCATTAACTGAAAATCTAGAAATTTTATTGGAAAGAGTGTTCACCAGTTTAATTAATAGCCCTAAGATGGTTTAAATGTCTATGTATGCAGTAAGGCATACTCTCAGTCTGTAAGTTATATAACTTGTTATCTTATTCCAGTGCAACTCTTACACACATACCCACGCTCACACATACACACACATACATACACATGCTCAAACACATAAAAATACACAAACACACACACATATATATATTGTATGTGTGTATATATATATATATATATATATATATATATATATATATGTGTGTGTGTGTGTGTGTGTGTGTGTGTGTATGTAAATATATATATATATATATATATATATATATATATATATATATATATATATTGAGATAAGCAGAACAAGCAAAATTCAAACACTTTAAAAAAAAAAAATTAAATATAATTTAAATATTTACTCACCCCAGTGCTTTTACTGATCAGTTTCGCTTCACAAAACATTAGAAATACATGGGATCTCCAATGGAAAAGAGAAGATCTTCGGAAAGCATTTTCCTTTCCTAGGGCAAAAGTTCCCAGGAACGGCAAAATATATTGCGTTCTACTATCTAGTACAGGATCGAAAGAGGCCGAAATTTGACCTATACATGAACCAGTCCGTAGCAAAAGCGGAAGTAAACATATACGTGTTGTCTGTCTCACCACTAAAAATAGCAGCTAAATAGAACAACAGATTTGTTCTCTACATAACGTAGAATATTAAATGAAGTTAATATGCCCACCGGTACTAAGTACCCGTGGAAATATATAGGGTGTCTATGAAACAGGGTTGTTCAATGGTATTACTTTGACATACCAGAACTATAATATTGAGATAAGCAGAACAAGCAAAATTCAAACAATTTTTTTTTTTTAATTTTGAAAAATATAATTTAAATATTTACTCACCCCAGTGCTTTTACTGATCAGTTTCACTTCACAAAACATTAGAAATCCATGGGATCTCCAATGGAAAAGAGAAGATCTTCGGAAAGTATTTTCCTTTCCTAGGGCAAAAAGTCCCAGGAAGAATTTAATAGAATAAAGAGAGATAAACACAGATATATACATATATGTGTTGAAATCATAGCGAATTATGTCCCTTATGATTTGAACACATATCTGTGTTTAACCCTAACCCTAACCATCCCGCCGAGGTTAACTTTGCCTTTCATTCTTACGGGGTCGATAAAATAAAGTACCAGTAATGCACTGGCTAATTGCTGGTCTTGTGCCAAAAGTAGAAACAACTATTACATTAAATTATATTATACGGCTCAGAAATGTTTTTCCTTAATTGTAAGGGACTATTCTGAGTTTCTAACTCAATATATACTTCTGTTCCTTATACTGTGATTTCTGTAGCATAACATCTGTTTGTAACTCTTGATTTTCTATAAGATGTCACTGACACTGTCAATATTTATGTATTTATATAAATGTTCTGAAGACTAGGATTTTAATTACCTGTTTAAACATTGCGTATGCTCCGATGAATTAGACTGGAAGAAACACTTGTCAGCAATTAAATGTATTAAACTAAGATTTGATTGTTTTATATTTTGTATATATACATATATATATATATATATATATATATAACTGTTTCTACTTTAGGCACAAGGCCATCAATTACCCAGTGCGTTACTGGTACTTTATTTTATCGACCCCGTAAGGATGAAAGGCAAAGTCAACCTCGGCGGGATTTGAACTCAGATCGTAAAGGGACGTAACTATGCTGGAATGCATGGCGTCCGATCCTCCACCGATACTGCCAATCCACCGCCCTTATATATATACGAAAAACAAAAAACAAAAAACAAAAAACAAAAACAAATAAATCAAAAATAAATTAAAAAAAAATATATATATATTGAAATACTTAACTAAAACACACACACTCAAAACTAGAATGGCTAACCAGCAAAAATCCAAACAGAACTGGTCTGATAATGAAATCGACATTCTAATAAACACATGGCATTGCCTTACCCAAACAGAAGACATAGATGCTTCATCTCTGAACGACATTGCTAAACGTACAGTTCAATTTTTGAAAACTCGATCTGAACAACAGATTCAAAATAAATTAAAGCAAATCGAAATTGCTTTTAAATTAATCAATAAACATTTGGATAAACTACGGTGTGTTTTTTCTTCGAATGCTGTCCAGCAGCAGCAACAACAACAACAGCAGCTACAACGGCAACAACAACAACAGCTACAACAACAACATCAACAACATCAACAACAACAACAACGACAACAACAGTGTGAACCACTCCTTGATTCATCAACAATGGCCGATCTACTAAATGAAACTATTGACCCCCCAGTAGCCTCTGTCTCACAGCATGAAACGCCACATCCTTTCTCTGGCCCAGCAGTCCAATCATCACCACTGCCAACATCTCTGCCTACTACTACTACTACTACAACATTTTTGTCTACTGCTATGTCAAGGAATTTACCTTCTAATACCAGAACAAGAACTCTCCCTCCCACAGTCCACAAAGGTCGTCAAATCCTACCCAAACCATCATCTACACCTCTCACAACACACACACCCACATACCCACCCACTCAAAACCCCATCATTTGCCGCTACTCTCTACGCTATAGAATATGTACGGATAGTGGCTGCAAATTCACCCATTTACCTAGGACAAAACGATCTATCCCCACAAACAGCCACCACCATAATAGATACTCTAATTTAACACCAACACAACCACCAATAACTCAAACAAGGAATCCACAAATCTGCCGCTTTTCCCTGCGAGACAGATTGTGTTTAGACCGGGATTGTCCCTTTACCCATCTCCCGGGGACCCGTCGGACAAATGAAAATAACATTAAAAATAAAAGCAAAAACAAAAACCATAACCTACATAAAAATAACCACTACCACAGTCACCAACAGTCTTCTAAACAGGAAACCTCTTCCGCTTTTTTAGCCATAATGAATCTGGCAAAAGAACTGGAAAAAAACATTCGAGCTATCACCCAGCACCACCCTCCACTATCACCCCACTGCACAAACTCCCATTGCTGCCATTAACAAACAAACAAATTAACAACACACCAAAACAATTAAAACCATCCACTCTCGCCTCTACATTTTTGCTTAACGCCCAAAGCATCAGCCCTTCCACCAATACTCAAAAATGGAAGATCAAATTCCTGGAGGACTGGATTGATGTCCATCCAAACCACATCCCTTTCTTCGTCCTCACTGAAACCCATCTCAGTAACCTCCACTTGGAAGCCGAGGTGAAAGTGAAAAATTGCAAAGCCATCCGTGCTGATCGCGCTGGCAGAAGAAAGGGCGGAACTGCCATTTATGTCCATAATTCTTTCTCAACAGAGGCTATGAACATATTCACTAATGGATACTGTGAAGCAGTCACTGTATTCAGTCAAACCAACAACCTATTAGTAGTTGGGCTCTATAGGCCACCCCAAACGCCTGTACCATGCTTCAAGGAATGCCTCAACAGCATAAAGTGTTTCATCCAAGAGTGTCACCCTGACAACATCTTAATGATGGGGGACTTCAACCTCCCCGGAGTTGACTGGTCCACAAACAGCCTGCCACCAGGTTCTTCTGCCTCAACCTCTGACAGGGAAGCTGTGGAATCGCTTCTTGACTTCATGGATGATTTCTTCCTATCCCAACTGGTGCTCGAACCAACGAGGTGCCACAAAAACGTCCTAGACTTAATTTTCAGCAATCACACTGACAATACCCACAATATTGCAGTGGAGAAAACTCTACTCTCTGATCATGACATGGTTCTCTGTGATCTGAGATTCCACCGTCCAATATACAAACCCAATGTCATCTCTCCTGTCCATCCGTTTGACGCTATGGATTTCCACAATGCAAACTGGGAAGCGATCAGTCATGATCTTGCACATGTCGACTGGTCCTTCACGCACACTCATACACCCACTAACATCAAAAAGTCCTGGCAGACATTTGTGGACACTGTTACAAACATATGTGCTAAACACACTCCATTAAGAACTATAAACAAATCTAAGAGCAGAATCCCTAGAAATAGAAAAACGCTCATCAGAAAAATTAAGAGAACGAACAAAAAAAAAAAAAAAAAAAAAAATCAACAAGCTGAAATACTGTCAGCAGCAACACATCAACTTGACTGCCATTTCATCATTGACTGCCATTTCATCACTAGAGATTAAAAAACATAACCTCC
This sequence comes from Eledone cirrhosa, assembly GCA_964016885.1. Taxonomy (NCBI): domain Eukaryota; kingdom Metazoa; phylum Mollusca; class Cephalopoda; order Octopoda; family Eledonidae; genus Eledone; species Eledone cirrhosa. The sequence goes on along the minus strand of OZ024740.1, from coordinate 65,737,888 downwards.
AAAACAACATAATGTCCCTCATCAACAATCAGAGAAGAGCTGAAGAGGCCTGGGCCATTGAGAAGATCAAACTCAATCCCAAAGTGTTCTTTTCATTTGCAAAAAAACACAAAATCACTGGCTCTACTGTTGGCCCTCTAATTGATGAAAATGGCACTCTTCAAGACAATGCTAAAACCATGGGTGAGATACTGCAGAAACAATACTGCTCTGTTTTCAGCAATCCTGATATGGCCGATCTGGGCTGTATCAGCGATGTTACTCCCCATTACACCTTATCGGACATAACGTTTGGCGCCCCTGATGTCTTGGCGGCAATAAAGGAAATCAAGCATAATTCAGCAGTAGGTCCCGATAGGTTCCCTGCTTGTGTCTTGAAGGCGTGTCAACACAAACTTGCATCTCCTCTTGCCAATCTGTGGCGGAACTCACTGGATGCTGGATATGTGCCAGAAAACCTTCTATCCCAGTCTGTTGTCCCAGTTTTCAAAAAGGGAAACAAATCCCTTGCCGTGAATTACCGTCCAATCTCACTCACCTCTCATAACATTAAGGTATTTGAGAGAGTGGTGAGATCGCGAATGACCCACTTCCTTGAGAGTAACAATATGCTGAACTCCAACCAGCATAGATTCCGTAATGGAAGGGATTGCCTGACGCAGCTACTGCATCACTTTGATGACATTTTGAGAGCCTTGGGAGAGGGTTCCAACACTGATGTTATCTACCTTGATTTCAGCAAGGCCTTTGACAGGGTTGATCATAACATTCTACTGAGAAAGCTGTCCAATATTGGTGTCACTGGAAAGCTGCTGCAGTGGATCAAGAGCTTCCTGTCAAACAGAACCCAACATGTTGTAGTTGAGGGAGTCACATCAAGCCCAGCCAAAGTCAGTAGTGGGGTCCCACAAGGCACTGTGTTGGCCCCACTTCTCTTCATCATCTATATTAATGACATCACTGACATCATCAAACACAGCAACATTAAAATTTTCGCTGATGATTCCAAGCTCGAAAAGGTCATCAATGGCGTGGATGACCGGATAAGCCTTCAGTCAGGCCTACTGGCTGTTACCCAATGGGCAGAATAGAACAACATGTTACTGAACGAAGACAAATTCGAACTGATCCACTTTGGAAAAGAGGATGCTCTGAAACTCCCGTACTCCCTTCCCTCCGGGGAAACTCTCGTGGCATCTAACAACATCAGAGACTTGGGAGTAACCGTGGACAGCAACATAAGCTGGACCACGCATATAAGCAGCAAAGTTGACATGGCCCGCAGAATGTGTTCCTGGATCCTCAGAACCTTCCAGTCGAGAGATTCCCGCACCATTATCCTTCTCTTCTCTACTTTTGCCCGACCACACCTTGAATACTGTTGTCCACTGTGGTCTCCCCACACGAAACAAAGTATCATGAAACTTGAAGCTCCTCAAAGGGCAATCACGAAAAAGATAGATGGCATGTCAGACCTTGACTACTGGGGGTCGATTAGAAAACCTGAAACTTTACTCACTCCAACGTCGCCGTGAGCGTTATATTATCTGCATGATGTGGAAAATGTTCCATCATCACTGCCCAAATGATGTTGGCATCGCCTTCAAGATACACCCAAGGCTTGGGCCCCGTGCTATCCGTCCCATTCAAAAATCTAAATCGCAACTCATAACAACAATACGGCACAATTATTTCACCTCAATCGGCCCTGCTCTCTTCAACATCACACCAGAACACGTCAAAACAGAAACTGACCACACAAAATTCAAGAAGTCTTTGGACAAATTCCTCCAAGTAATCCCGGACAAACCACCCACACCCGGATATGTCTCCGCAAACAGTAATTCTCTTCTCGAATGGGCCATGGTGCCCAAATCCTGAATTGAAAGACTTCGCCAGGTGGTGCTATTAAGTTAGACATTGCCTGGGCCAATACTGGCCAAAACATTTCAAAGTTATTCAAAGTTATATATATATATATATATATATATATATATATATATATATATATATATATATATATATATATATATATATATATAACGACCGGAGCTCAGCCGTCGGGGTTCTGACTCTTTTCATATATATATATATATATATATATATATATATATATGTGAGGTGTGTCAGAAAAGTTCCAGGTCTGATGTCACAAAAGATATATTTCAAACCCAAACTTCATACTAACACTTTTCTCCTTCAAAGTAATCCCCCTAGAGTATGTAACTGTAATCGTAGCTCTCTGCAGCAATCACACTTTTTCTTCATAATTTTATATACATGTCCTCTGTTTCAGGTCGTCAAGCAATGAGCGCAGAGCAACAAACAAACTTGAAGTTTCTGGTACTGTTGCTGCAGCAAGTGTATGGAGATGAGACGATGTCACGCTCGTGTGTTTATGAGTGGTGAAAGAGGTTTAAAGAAGGTCGCGAGAACGTGCTAGATGACCCCAGGAGCAGAAGGCCCTCAACAACTATGACTGAGGTCAACGTTGAGCGCGTCGGGCAGATGGTGCGTAGCGATCGTCGGCTGACTGTTCGACTGATGACAAAGGAGTTGGGCATCAATCGGGACTGCGTCTGGAATATTGTCACTGAAGATTTGAACATGCGGAAAGTCTGCACGAAGATGGTGCCAAAACTGCTGAACGATGAACAGAAGGGTAGACGCATGAAAGTGTGCCAGGACATCCTGGAGCGTCTTGAAACCGAAGCAGACTTGCTAGGGACAGTCATCACCGGTGATGAGTCATGGATCTTCGAGTACAACCCGGAGGAGACCCGTTTTGAAGACGTGGACGACATCAAAAAGGCCATGACGACGGAACTGCGGAGGATCCCGGAAGAACCCTTCCAGGAGTGCATGCAAGCGTGGCAGAAAAGGATGTAAAAGTGCATTAGACTCTAGGGGGACTACTTTGAAGGAGAAACCTCTTAATGTGAAGTTTGGGTTTGAAATAAATCTTTTGTGACATCAGTCCTGAAACTTTTCTGACACACATCGTATATATATATATATATATATATATATATATATATATATATCACATAAGAAAAAGAGAATCAGTGGTGCGACGAATAAGATTTATTAGACATATTACGATCGTTTCTCTGGCGACCAGCTCGAGGCACGATCGATGCAATGATCAAACCCGACTCGAAATCGCAAGCTCCTCAAAATATGTCTCGATACTACGAAGCAGAGTTTCCAAATGTCCAGTTACACGCGCGGCCTTCACTCGGCAGCTTAGATCCTGTTATATATATCACTTCAATCTATCTCTGGCATTATGTATTGAAACACTCCTCTATGTTTACATTTGTTAAATATTTTATGGGTGTTATTCTTATCTTTCCATCATAGTAATCTCATTTTAACGAATACACCTGCTGAAATTTTTAATATATCGTACATTTTAAATAGATTTACTCTCTCTCTCTCTCTCTCTCTCCATCTCTCTCTCTCTCCCCCCATCTCTCTCTCTCTCTCTCTCCCCCCCTCTCTCTCTCTCTCTCTCTCTCTCTCTCTCTCTCTCTCTCTCTCTCTCTCGTTCTCTCTCTCTCTCTCTCTCTCTCTCTCTCTCTCTCTCTCTCTGTAACGTATATTATAATTGAGCAGCATCACATTTATTTGCTTTCCTTACTTAAATATTTTGTTAGCTCATCATCTATACTTAATCTCATCATCTTTCTCTGTTTGTTTCCTAATTCGATTTCAGTTTTATGTTTCGCCTTTCTCTGCATTTGTCTTCATATCTTATTAGTCACAAACTTAACCTTAAATTTCTCTTTCTTTTGATGTCTCCCCTTTTCTCCATCTGAATGGTTTATACATCAGACGTGTACCTTATCTATCTGCTATCCCATTCCACTCTCTCTCTCTCTCTCTCTCTCTCTCTCTCTCTCTCTCTCTCTCTCTCTCTCTCTCTCTCTCTCTCTCTCTCTCTATCTCTATCTATCTATCTATCTATCTAGCTAGATATCTAGATATCTATCCATATATATATATATATATATATATATATATATATATATTTATATATATCAATGATATTAATAAATGGAAACTATATTTATTAAAGTATACTAATAATTATTTAAATTTACCTACCGTCTATATATAACGACTTTTTTCAGTCTACGCTTCTACTTCATTTACATATCCATCCTAAAGATTTGAAATATTTTCTCTTTTCCTTTCACTATCCAAACGGAACCTAAACCGATAAGGTCGGGTTTCCGAGATGTGTTACGATTGATAAAACAAATTTATAAAACAAATGTTGTATTTTATCTGATGTTTTTTATCCCAAATGTTTGGTACCCATGAAATATATATAATAATGTAAGTATGGTTTTATAAATATAGTTTCCATTTATTAATATCATTGATATTATACTTCAGGAAATATGTGAGGTGCTTCGATTCTGTTATAAATAAATTTTTTGAATCACCAACAAATTAAATATCTCTTTACTCACGAATGAAACAGTTCTAAATATATAAATACGACCATTTTAATTGGACAGCCAGCTTCCTGATGATTTCTCACGAATGAAACAGTTCTAGTTCTGTAGAAGCTCTTCTATATTAAAACTCTCTCTCTCTCTCTCTCTCTCTCTCTCTCTCTCTCTCTCTCTCTCTCTCTCTATCTATATATATATATATATATATATATATATATATATATATATATATATATATATATATATATATATATATATATATACATATATATATAGCTTAAAATGGAGTGAGAATAAGAAGAAAGCAAGAAAGGAGAGGGGTTCCTCATCAGTTGTCTACAGGGCTGTCGGATATTTCCACGCTTTAAAGACGAGATATCTACCGCCCAGGGCGTTCAATAACAGGGTAAGTTATTGGGAAATAGAAGGGAAAAGGGAAAAAAAGAGAAAACACCGAAAAAAACAAAAACAAATATATATATTAGAGAGATAGAAGAAGTTCCATAAGATATATAGAACTAGTTCACCATACTGGGATACATGTTTCACTTAAGCGGATCCTCGGTCTGAGTGGAGTTGTACGGAAAAGGAAAAACAACTATATTAATACTACCTCTACCAAACTCGTCCCATGGACTGAGTGGTCTGCTACTCTACTACGGATATAACCC
>OZ024740.1:65700251-65730251 GCA_964016885.1 Eledone cirrhosa | reverse complement strand
ACGGCGTTGTATGACTCAACAAGAGGTTTACGTAGATGACGAGTTTATGATTTCACTTGTATTCTTATGTAAGTTTATCTTGGAGTAATAACATTGAAAAAGTGGAGAATAACATGGTCAACAGTACAAAGAAGGAGATTTCTTTACAGTCTAACAATTGTTTCACTGATAGAGTTGTCTAAAAATTGCTAAACACTGAAAGTAGTGCCACTCAATTTAAAATACATGTTGGCCCTACCATATCTTCAGAGACTGTCAAAAAATATAAATATATGCGTAACCGGCAAATTTACAAATTCAAATTATCATATCAATAATAATATTAATAATGAAGATATAGAGAGAAAAAAAGGAAGGAGGATATATATAGTAATGAGAGGAAAGAAGGGAAGAAGAAAGACGAAGGAGGAAAAAGAAAAAGAGATAGAGAAAGACGAAAAGGAAAAAAAAAGAGATAGAGAAAGACGAAAAAGGAAAAAGAAAAGGAGATAGAGAAAGAAGGAGAATATTATTATCGCTAAAAATAAGATGTATAGAATATGATAGAAAAACACAAGTAGAAATATCGTAGGATAGAGAAAAGTATGATGAGGGACAAACAGACGAAAGTAGAAATAGGATAGAGAGAAGAAGGTATAGGTGCAAACAGATGAATAAATATTAATACATGAATAAATGTAAGTAAAAATAAAAATAGATATATAGAAATATATGAGGACATGAATGAAAACATATATAAAAAATATATATGAAAAAAATTGATAGATAAATAAATAAGTAAATAAATAAATAAATAAATAAATAAATGAATTAATAAATTGGTATAATATGTGAAAAGTGAATATAAAATGGTATAATAGTGAAAAGTGACGATGAAAATAAATAAATATATGTGTAAAAAAGTACGGAGAATATTTAAACATGTTAAGATTATTGAGAATTGTTTTTGATAATTGTTAAATATGTGGATATATATTAAGTTGAAAATATGATGATGTTAAATATATGTATGTGTATTGGCTATTTTAATATGTAAATTAACTAGTTTTAAGATATGGTGGATTGGCAGTATTGATAGAGGGTCGGACGCCATGCTTTGACGCATTGAGTTACGGCCCTTGCCATTCTGAGTTCAAATCCCGCCGAGGTTAACTTTGCCTTTCATCCTTACGGGGTCGATAACATAAAATACCAGTAATACACTGGATAATTGGTGGGATTGTGTCAAAAGTAGAAAAAAGTATATGATAAGATAAAATGACCGAGATGAAAATAAGTTTAGGGAGAGAAATGCAAAGATAGAGAGTGAAAATGAAGAATGTAAATATAAGAGGTTTTGAAGCTGTTCTTTGGTAATTATAATGGTGAAGATGCTGCTGATAATGTGATATCGTAGTAGATCCAAATGGTACAATCACGGTTACGGAATAGATGAGATGGAATTAAGTTGGTCTAAAGTTCTCGAATTTCGTTGCTGATTTATGTCGGTTACGCATATATTTATATTTTTTGACAGTCTCTGAAGATATGATAAGGCCAACATATATTTTAAATTGAGTGGCACTACTTTCAGTGTTTAGCAATTTTTAGACAACTCTATCAGTGAAACAATTGTTAGGCTGTAAATAAATCTCCTTTTTTGTACTGTTGACCATGTTATTCTCAACTTTTTCAATTATATATATATATATATATATATATATATATATATCAGCATCATCATTTTTACGTCCGCTTTTCCCTGTTTGCAAGGGTGGGACGGGACTGATTCTGGCTTGATTTCTACAGCTGGATGACCTTCCTAATATATATATATATATATATATATATATATACATATATATATATATATATATGTATATATATATATATATATATATATATATATATATATATATATATATATATATATATATATGTATATATTTATATATTTATATGTATATATATATATATATATATATATATATATAATTACATTGTTCGAAAATTGAATTTCGATGACGAAATTGTCAGAATTCTTTCAACAGTTCAATCGAGAAATAGATCGATAGATAAAATGTCTTCCAAACAAAGATATAACAAATGACATTCATATATATATATATATATATATATATATATATATATATATATATATATATATATTTATATTTATTAAACAGTTCATCTCTTTGAAATACTTATAATGTATGCCTACTAATTGACTTATACATGATTCCACTTATTTCCCATTAATATATATTTGAGTCTGTCCCCTAATTTCCCTAGTGTTATAATAGTTTACAACTAATAAAATCACCATTAAGGCAGCTTGAAAGTAGAATTATTTTTAATTTGTCTGGCATATAGTGTAAAAGATAATGTAAGCGTAGTGATCACTCTATTGATGTTGTTTTATTTGCTCCAGGTCAGTTCATATATCAGCCTTTTGACAGAGATCGATGTAGTATTTAGCTACAGGTCAGATCTGATCGAAGCACAAGACATATTATAAGCTAAGAATAATACGAAAATCATATATAAATGCTAAAAATAGACAAATTTCATCAATACACTATTCTACTAATAGTTTAACTATATTCAACTGGAAGTTAAGTGAATTAGTAACACTAGGCTGACTGGAAAACAACACCAATGTGATACTACGCAATCATATGCAGCAATCTCGTAAGCCAGCTTATATAACAAGTTATATGTCTGCGATACATATGTGAGAGCTGTAGAGAAACAATAGCATACCTATCACAATGTAGAAAGCGAGATGAATATGAGTTTATGAATTTTCATATGAATTCACCACATGGCTTACATACGACTACAACCAATGAAGTATAAATAGAAAAACAAACAACAAATTTGGGCTGGCTTCAAAATACATGACACTTAAACCAATGCAAATATTTCAATTCGTTTGCGAAATCATTTAATTCTAAATCACTTAAAAAGGATTAAGTAAGCAATTTCTCGATCAAAGATTTTCTTTTTCTTTATTCATACTATATATTGTTATTAACTACTGCTAGAAGCGTAAATGTTATTTCGGTGACAGTAGACACTATTTGAACTAAGAACGCGGGGGGGGGGGGGTAATCGATCCTTTGTAAGTGGCATATAGCCAAATCACTGCATCTCGACTGGTGGTTTATATATCGATCCATGAAAAGAACAATGGTAATTTTAACCAGTATATTATTTTAAGTAAGCGTGCGAAAGAAATGCTACGAAGCATTCTTCCCGACGCGCGCAAAGACTATCACAATTCGGCTTCTCTTTAAACAGTACAACATATAAAGTTTGACTGGAAACGATGAAAAGAATACACGTCAAAGAAAATGTGTACCACATTGTGTATTAAAAAAAAAGAAAAAAGTTATACAGGCGGAACAGAGGAACACGTTCAAAGGCTGGGTGTTATACAATAATTTCGAAATAAAAGAAAGGAAAGATTTGATATCCATAAGGTGAAGAGAGTTTCATAGGATTACAAACTGTCATTCAGCAGAGAAAATTAAAACATATCGACTTCATATTATTGCCAAAAAAGTGTAATGTACTTATTCCAAGGATGACATAAAACTAACATAAAGGAGAAAATACCCGAAATATGAAGAGAAATAATTAGATTGAGGGCATTGTACATAACAATTGGTTATTTGTAAATGGTGAATCTGATAATGGCAAATACATACCATACGGAAATTACAAGAACAAATGATTGTATAAACTAAACACATACAGCGGTGAGTTACAATGTTGAAAGGAAAACGGGGAATAAACATAAAGTTAACAGTAAGGATTTCTGATTTAGGCAGATGGCAACACTTTTTTTAGGTATGGGGAAGTCGATGAAATCAACCCCAATGGATTACTGGTAATATAGTTTATTGACCCCGTAAGGATAAATATCAAAGCTTCCCTCGGCGGGATTTGAACTATGAGCGTAAAGGGCCATAGCTACATGCTGTAAAACATGTTGTCCGACGCTCTACCGATACTGCTAATGCCCGCATGAGGTTATTAACAATAATTAATTCTACTTCAGGCACTAGGCCAGTAATTTTGTGGGGAGAGGAAAGTCGATTAAATTGACACAAGTTCATTAGTGGTACTTTATTTTATCGATCCCGTAACGATTGAAAGGCAAAGCTAAACTCGGCGGGACTTGAACTCAGGGCGGAAAGGGTCGTAATTACATGCTGTAAAGCATGCTGCCGACGTTCTACCGATATTGGCAATCCCCAAATGTGGTTAATAATAATGGTTTCTTATATAGACACAAGGCCTGCAATTTTGGAGGAGGGGGAAGTCGATTAAATCGATCTCAGTACGTGACTGGTACCTTATTTTATCGAACCCGTAAGGCTGAAAGGCAAAGTTAACCTTGGCGTAATTTGAACTCAGACCGTAAAGGGGCGTAACTCTAAGCTACAAAGCATAGCACCCGACCCTCTACCGATACTGCAGGAGGGGGGGGGTATTAGTTAGAGCACTGTACAGTGTAGGTTTTAGCTACTCTCGATACATGCTTTCCACATAAATCCACCTTTAAACAAATTGGTTGGAATGGAGAACTTCTGTCTCCACCCTGATGTATCTGTCAATCAGTGATTCACCGATGAAGAAAGTGCATTTCTTCAACCCTTGCAAACGAGACCATGACTCGACCTCTTTGACCATGACCACCGGGAAGATAAAACATGCCTGACCACTCTGACTAAAGGAAAGCGGCGGGGATATCTTCACAATGGACTCAGATGATAGCCGGATCAATCCTACACGTGACAGCAACGGTACGGTGGGCTCCATCGAATGTCTTTCGTCCCCACCCCTACACGTGTAAGAACAAAATATAATATATATCACTTATCTAACGAAAGTAATATACATTATCCTTCGTTCCTGAATGATTTGTATTCATATTGAATTAATCGTTTTTGATTTAACTTAAACTGATGATTCCAATATTTGTGCTATCTAATAGCAAACTTTCAAATAACATGATTTGCTCTCCGTGATATATTCCTATGAAAAGAAAGAATTGTTGGAGATTACATGTCTTGAACTTTTAATCTTGGTTTATATGCACATTCTAATTACATATAGGCTCTGCATGATCCTATCATAGCATTGAGCTAAAATTCACCATAGTAATCGAGTAAGATTTCCTCTAATAAGTATTATTATTATATATATATACAACCCCACTTTATATATATATATATATATATGTATGTGTGTGTGTGTGTGTGCGTGTGTGTGTGTATAGTGGGTTTACAGAGAAAAGTGATAGATTGGAAGTTATATATATATATATATATATATATATATATATATATATATATATATATATATAGAGAGAGAGAGAGAGAGAGAGAGAGAGAGTGAGAGAGAGAGTGAGAGAGAGAGAGAGAGACCCTAACATTGACCGCGTGTTCAGAGACGGCCACTCTTGTTAAGCTAACAGCAACATTTTATATAACTCTTTTTGAAAGTAATTATATTTGCATACATATTGATTAAAGCAGATACTTCTGCATTAAACTTTAATATTTCAGAATTAATGATGAGCGAACATTTCAAGACAGTGTTTATTATTAATTTATGATTTATGATGAAGTCCTACTTTATTATTTATTGGCGTTATTTACATGGAATTATGAATTGATATTGAATTGATATGTTAGAGAATACAAAGTATGTTCAGTGGAATAAGTTCTATTTCGGCCAAAACGGCGGATAATGGGAAAATACTTGGAACGGAAGTTACCCTTGAAATGGGAATACAAATGGAATTAAACAAATTTCGCGTAAATCTGAGCAGGGATTCACGAGATACGGTGAATTTTCCGGGTACCTTCATAAGGAGAGAGAGAGAGAGAGAGAGAGAGAGAGAGAGAGAGAGAGAGAGAGAGAGAGAGAGAGAGAGAGAGCTAGTGGTTGCGAGAGATCAGATTGAAAGAGAGACATAAAGAGAGAGGAGCCAGAAATGCAAAATGTAATAGAGACAGAAATCTAGTGGTGTTGTTGACAGGTGACTTCAAACAATAGAATAGAAAATTACTGTATCTAGCTCGAATTTGGTGACTGAATATTAAGTCATATGTATCATATAACTTGTGTTCAGACAGGATGTGTGTAGCTAAATAGGAAGGATTTGTAAGTGTGTTTGTATATGTGTGTTTGTCTGTAAACCCGACTGCTGAGCTCAAGCCGTTGCGTTTTAACATTTTCCTATATATATATATATATATATATATACAATATTAAATAAATGGAAAACTATATTTATAAAACCATATTTATTTCATTATATATATTTCGGGGATATCATATTAACAATATGCTATGCCTTCATCAGACAAAATACAATATAAACAGTTTTATAGATAAATATATTCGACATACCGTAATAAACATCAACTTCATTTGAAGAGGTTTACTCTAGCAGTGAAAATACAGAGAGAAAGAAAGAGAGAAAGAAAAGAGGGAAAAACGAAAGAAAGAAAGACAAAACGAAGAAAAGGAAGAAAAAGAAGAAAAAGAAAAAGAAGAAATGCATGGAACAAAATAGAGAGATGGAAAAATAGATAAAGTGAAGAGCTTCATGCAAAGAGACAGAAAGATATATATATATAGAGAGAGAGAGGAAATAGAGATAGATACATATATATATATATAGAAAATTAGGTAGTGGGAGGTCATTTTGAGTAAGTGTATCAATGATACATTTATTTATTTATTTATTTATTTATTTATTTATTTAGCTCAAGTATTAATGTAAGGGAGATCTATAGATAGATATAGAGAGATATATAGAGAGAAAACAATTTAAAAATATTCAGACATATTCGAGGCGTAGAAAACCCTATGTTTTAATGTATTAGTCTTTATAAAACTTACACTACACTGTAAATATCAGTATTCCTGAATGAAACAAGTATTCACAATGTGTAAAAATTCATTATCTTATGTTTAGTTTTAAAAATTCATATGTCTATGTGACAGCTACAAATCTCAACGTGAATCCAACTGATTCACTCCGCAAACTCTAAGTTATCGGAAAACATTCTCAATGTGGTATAAAAATTTGAGCGTATTATTATTCTTGCGATTACTCTACAAGATTATCTATCAAGCAGAAATAGAGAGCAGATTTCAATATACTAATCGAAAATATATATTATATTATAAACATAATAATAAGTAAAAATATAGAATAGAAAACTAAAAAAATATTACGAAAGAATATTACATAATAAAAATATTGCATATTAAAAATACTACGTATTAAAAAATATTACGTATTAAAGATTTACATATAAAAATTTACATATAAAAATATACATATAAAAATTTACATATAAAAATTTACATATAAAAATATATAAAAATATATAAAAATATAAAAAAAAATATATAAAAATATTAAAAAAAAAAAAAAAAATAAAATAAAAATAAAAATATTATAGAATACTACAATACTAAAAGAATAAAAGTAAAAATAAAAAATAAAAATAAAAATAAAAATAAAAATAAAAATGAAAATAAAAATAAACCACAAAAAAACAACCCTTCAAAGTTAATTGACAATATATTGCCACGTTCACTACAAGACAAAGCCAAAAATTATCTATCAAATCACATCTAGCAAAGAATATCGTAAAAAGATTATGATGTCCAATTATGTCTACATATGTTCCTATGTTTAATATAGAAGTTTATCTAGTGTAAGGTTAATTCAAAAAATTTGGAGCATCGGCTTTTAGGGTAGCTTAATTTTTCATGAGGAATGTTTAGATAAAAATAAAAATAAAAATAAATAAAATAAAATAAACAATAAAAAGAGTAAAACGAGGGAATCAAAGATTTAGGAATCAAAAGATTTATCGGCTAGTTCTCATATAAATATAAATCAAACTAAATATACTACATTTTAAATTTAAATTTATATTTAAACGTTGAGTTTAATCTATGTTTGCAACAACTGAATAAATTTGTCCGTAGGTTAAGGGAGTTTTTAGATTTTAGTATAAAGAATATCTCCTCTGCACAGAGGTCACATGTCTCAGAGGATGAATTAAAAGGAATCCCTCTTGAGACTATATTCCAAGCCGTCGAATATCTAACGTTATCTAGCTTAAGTTGCCAGAGTACCCCTGATAGTGCCGTTGACGATTTTTTATTTGGATCTGTGAAAGAATTCTTGTGGTTATTATAGCGAAGTTTAAATTCCGTCGATGTGGAACCGACGTAGTTAAAAGAATTAGAGTCAGTATTAACATTACAATTGTATACTATATTTTTAACTAAGCAGTTGTTATTTAACGGACATTTAGATCTATCTCTACAGTTACATTTGTTAACTTGTATATTATTTATGCTATTATCAGTAGGTTTTAAGTTCCTATTATTTATTCTATTAATATTTTGTGCTAAATTTTTGGTGGATGAGTAGGTTAATTTAATTGTATGCCTATTGAAGATTGAGTGATACCTATGTGTTCTAGGGAAGCGATTATCAAGAGCTTTGAAAAATAATTTAGCGATGTGGGTTTTAATGTTTAGTGAGAAAGGGGGGGGGGGGCAAACCAAATTATGTTCCTAGTTCTATTTCTTGTTTGTCCTTTGGAATTATTGTAATGCTTTCTATTATAGTTGTTAATGTTGTTGCCGTAATTAAAAAAGTTGTTACTTTGTTTAGTTTGTCTATCATTATCTATGTATACAATCTTATCAGCATACCCTGCCCTAGCTAGTGCATCATTATAGTATTGGGCCTTTTCGTCAAAAATCTTTCTATTCGACGAGATCCTTTCTCTCTTTCTTTCTCTCTGTATTTTCACTGCTAGAGTAAACCTCTTCAAATGAAGTTGATGTTTATTACGGTATGTCGAATATATTTATCTATAAAACTGTTTATATTGTATTTTGTCTGATGAAGGCATAGCATATTGTTAATATGATATCGCCGAAATATATATAATGAAATAAATATGGTTTTATAAATATAGTTTTCCATTTATTTAATATTGTAAATATACTCCAAATATTTGTCGAGTGCTTTTATAAATATTTACTAGTTGTAACCCAACAATTTTAAATATAACTTTACATATATATATATATATATATATATATATATATATATATATATATATATATATATATATATATATATGTGTGTGTGTGTGTCTGTGTGTGTGTGTGTGTGTGTATGTGTGTGTGTGTGTGTGTGTGTGTGTGTAATCTGAATTTTTCGAATATTAATAATTGTTTCTACTTTTGGCACAAGGCCAGCAATTAACCAGTACATTACTGGTACTTTATTTTATCGACCCCGTAAGGATGAAAGGCAAAGTTAACCTCGTTCGTTTGCAGTTATGTAATCGAGCCTCATTTTTAAAGCCATGTCAGTACAATGAGTATATGTCCAGTGAAATATATATAATAAGACCTTAAACACTTACTGTTCCTCAGTCTGGAGAGTTTTTGTTAATTAGGTCAATAATTGGTGATTGAACCCAATCAGTAGGTCGACTATAAACATTGTATTTTGGACCTCACGAAACAGGCGTATCAGTGAACTTCAGACAATCTTGAATTGATTCTTTCTATGAGTGAGTACATTTATTATTATCATTATATATATGTACATGATGCTAGGTGTTTCTCAACTAGATATATGAAAGATATTTTTCTATATCGTTTGAATTTATATATAAATATATATACATATATATATATTAAAATAACAGATTAAAGTTTAAGCAAAGAATCGCTGCTTTCACCCTTAACGGGATCTTCTGAAACAAAAAAAAAGTCAATCTGTGAACGCAGACGTACATATTTCAAAAACACGTTGCAACCGAAGGAAGACAGGAAGACGATATTTTGGTTCGTGGAAACGTTTCCTGGCAAAAAAACAGAAAAATCTAAGATAATACGTCATTATTTGGTGCAGTGAAAACAATTACACGCGAAGACAAAACCACGTTTATGGTATAAATGAAGTAGTAGACTAATATTCTATTATGTGGTTCATGGAGAATGTTTTAGTTTCAGAAGATCCCGTTAAGGGAGAAAGCAGCGATTCTTTGATTAAACTTTAATCTGTTATTTTAATAAATATTTGCTCTATGGTTCTTATATATCTGATATATATTTATCCTTATCGAGCCCTCTTTGGATTTTAATCTTCAAATTTATTATTATTACTATATATATATATATATATATATATATATATATATATATATATATATATAAATTTCGTATTTCAAAAGAAATACGGTTTTAGGAAGCCGTAGCTATGAAAATACCGGGGGGCTAACGCCCTCTGGTGATGTCCCCCCGGTTTTTGCATAGCTACGGCTTCCTAAAACTTTATTTCTTTCAAATTACGAAATTTCTATACATATTGTATAAAGCTATGCTTGAAGCGAAATCTTATTTCTATTCTATTATAATTTGAGCCAACTTATGCAGCTTCATATGCAAATGAGATTAATCAACTCATTTACGCTATAAATTCTCGGCTTTCTTCTAGTCCAGCAGTCGCAAGCGGTGGGCGGGATCGTCCTGACGATGGCCAGTTAAGCCTGAATGCATAGAAGTTGTACCCCCTTGCTTCTGCTGGACATCACTAGAAGGAGTTAGCCCCCCGGTGTTTGCATAGCTACGGCTTCCTAAAACAGTATTTCTTTCGAAATACGAACTTTCTATACGTATTGTATAAAGCTATGCTTGAAGCAAAATCTTATTTCTTTCATATACATATATAAAACCGAAAGGACTTGCTTAGTCACTGCAAATATGATTAATATATACCTTTCTCTCCTACTAGTCTTTCATGAAGCAGAAATTTTAACGAAGAGAGGGTATCGTAAATATGGAAGTTCCGAATCAAAATCATATTTGAATGGATATAAATGAAATCAAATTTACTTGTAAAACGCTCGCCGCTCATAATATAGATTATATATATATATATATATATATATTTCTTTAGGTTTGTTGGTTCCCTACTGGATAGAATTGGTCATTCCGTATGGTCAATCTTGGTGTAATATTGTGGAGAGTACTCAACGTAGTGCAGTTCACCCGTCTTCGTTTGTGTAGTTGGTGGTGCGAATAATTATTTATTATTTTTTAATTTAATTTCATCCTATAACTCGTAACATAAGTTTAACCTTCCAATTTTCTGTTCACACATTAGACCATACAGACACCCATTAAATATGCCTTTATTAAGATATAGATTCTTTGGAATAACATTTTTCGCAGCGTTTTCTAGCGTGACTGTAGTGTGACCCTTACGCTAACTTCTTTCTTTTTTCTTCTTTCTTTCTTCCCCTTTTTTATTCTTTGACGGAGAGGGGGTAGTACATTATAAGCCTTCGCCCCCTCACCAGATGGTCATTAGCAGACGGAGTGGCCATCACTTTGAGGACGACTGGCCGAGGTGAAAGCAGCTAGTTGGTCAGTCGTCCTCTCTGTCTCTGATTTTGCGGACCCATGGTTTTTACATATTCCTTTGTTATATTTCGAATACCTGATGATATCACCGGATTCATATGGAACCCGGTCATTGAAATGATCATAGTATAATAAACCTTTCAAGGTTTACACCAGTCCAACCTACTGTTATTTTATATATATATATATATATATATATATATATATATATATATATATATATATATGTGTGGGGGGGGGGGGGGGGCGTGCGTGTGTGTGTGTGTTTGTGTGTACAATGTTCCTCTGCGAAACGTGCGTTTAATGACGATTCATTACTCTTCAGAAGCTGATATTTTTGTCCTTTAGCCGCCAGGCCTGCCCGAACAGACTGTTGTTTCCCTTAAGTATATATTTATATATATATATATATATATATATATTTCGTTTCTGAATTTGTTTAGCAAGATTATTTATCTGAAAACGTGTGTTGAAACCGATATTGTGATACTTTGGGAGGGTCATGTTGCCAATAAGAAACACACGCACCAATTGCTTTCACTTCAATTTATTATATTAAATTTATAAATTGAGGAATTTATAAATTTCCGGTTGGTTGGTTGGTTCCACAACCGGATGGTTGTTTATATATTGTCAAAGTTCTTTCGTCACACATTGTGTGACCTCTTCAGTGACTGGGGATTATTTTCTTTGTTTTTGTGCCTCTCCTTTGTTCTGTCCTACGCCATTTTGTTTCTGTGTGTGTGTTGTGTGCTCCGTCTGCGCATGCGCCACATACGGGTGTTTGTGTGTGTTTATATTCGTTTATTTATTTGTTTATTTACATGTTACAGGTTGGTTGTTTGTGTATGTGCGTGTGTGTTTTCATTTTGTCCTTAATTGTAAGTTGTGATGTTGGTATGGTCCGAAACAGTTGAGTTTCGGTGGATCAGATATTTGGAAGTCATGGGTTTGGCATAATGGGAATGGAGGATTTGTTTTTTGTTATTAATGGTATCTAACCAAAGCTCTGTGTCTAGTACAGGTAATCGATGGTTGGGGTGTTTACTTGGGTAGTCTATAGTAACTCTAATACTCTGGTGGATGCAGTTAGCTATTTGCTGGATGCTCTCCATTGTGTTTTTCTCTAGTTCCTGACTGTTCTCTAGTGGGGGTGTTTTAACTACGATGTTTATATCATCAACGTAGGAATAAGGCTAATAGAATAAACTCATGGTATGATAGCAATAAATACCAGAGTGTAATGTTCATCGATACAACCCCTAGAGGTGAATTAGCTTACAAATTTAGAAGGGCCCTAGATAAACATAAACTCAATATTAAGATAGTAGAAAGACCAGGTACCTCCGTAAAAACACTTATTAGCAAGACATACCTCTTTTCAAAGACACCCTGTATAGATAAGAAATGTATAATCTGTAAATTAAGCCCCCATATTAACTGTAAAACTAGAAATGTAGTATATAGCATAAGATGTACTGAAGGACAATGTAGAGACAAAAATATAGTGTACATAGGTAAGACAGCTCGTAGTGTAGGGGAACGGATAAATGAACACTGGCGAGACCTTCAAGATAGTAAAGAATCATCTGTACTCTACCAACATGCTAAAATATAACATAAGGGTAAATTAGAGGACATAGAAATAAAAATAGAATCTACACACAGAAAAGACGCAATGTGTAGACA
The DNA here is from genome assembly GCA_964016885.1 of Eledone cirrhosa. Classification (NCBI taxonomy): domain Eukaryota; kingdom Metazoa; phylum Mollusca; class Cephalopoda; order Octopoda; family Eledonidae; genus Eledone; species Eledone cirrhosa. Next base: position 65,717,084 of record OZ024740.1, on the reverse strand, counting down.
AATCACAGAGGCAATAAACATAAAAGAATTACAACCAAAATTAAATAGAAAACATGAGTGGAACAGCAACATCACAACTTACAATTAAGGACAAAATGAAAACACACACGCACATAGAACAAACAACCAACCTGTAACATATAAATAAACAAATAAATAAACGAATATAAACACACACAGACACCCGGATGTGGCGCATGCACAGACGGAGCACACAACACACACACAGAAACAAAATGGCGTAGGACAGAACAAAGGAGAGGCACAAAAACAAAGAAAAGTATCCCCAGTTACTGAAGAGGTCACAGTATGTGTGACGAAAGAACTTTGACAATATATAAACAACCATCCGGTTGTGGAACCAACCAACCAACTGGAAATTTATAAATTCCTCAATTTATAAATTTATTATAATAAATTGAAGTGAAAGCAACTGGTGCGTGTTTCTTATTGGCAACATGACCATCCCAAAGTATAACAATATATATATATATATATATATATATATATATATATATATATATATATATATATATATATATATATATATAAGATAGAGGTGTAATACACGAGTTGTGATATATTAGTAAAAGGAAAAGGAAACGCTGACAAATTTTTCCCAGTGAAAAATAGTTTAATTAGGAATAAGTATAAATTAGTAATAAGTATTGGTTAGTATCAGTTTTAGTTTTAAGTGTCTACCGGTTGCGCATTCTAATTTCAAAAATAATTTTGAGATAGAGCGCTCGTGATGTTTGCTCTCACCTATCTATCCATATATATATATATATATATATATATATATATATATATATGATAATGTTTAACCCCGACGGCAGAATTCAAGGCGTTTGGATGGCTTTTTCAGTAAACAGCCGTCGAAACGGCTTGTGCTCTGCCGTCAGAGTTAAACATTTTCCTATTACCCACTCTACTAGCCTAAGTATTGTGTACTCCGGTGCGTTATGGTCCATCCTGTTCCTTACCACACCTCCTTCGTTATATATATCTATCTATCTGATTATATATATCTCTCTCTATATATATATGTACGTATTTGTGTATGTTTACATGGTTCTTGGGTGGTTTCATTTTTGTTTGCATGTATGTTTATAGATATGGTGTATATATAGTTTTTAACACAGTTATGTGAGGATGTATTACTAAAATGTTTGTAAGGGCGTCTCCGTGGTTCGATTCACATGTATATATATATATGTATATATAGTGAAAAATGGAACGGGAACAAAACAGAGAGGCAGTAGGAACAAAGGTTTATTATTTTCACGCTCTTGAGAGGGGGGTCGTTTCAGGCATAAGCCCTTATTCAGGCTAAAAGTGGGTGGGAAGAGAATTCCGAGGGTGTGTAGGGGAGTGTAGGAGAGACATTTAGAAAAAAGGTGGGAGAGGAAAGGGAGGAAAAACAGTGGAAGGGCTACAAATAAAAATAAATAACAAATAAAAATAAACATGAAGATAAACAAGTGGTGGAAGAGGAGTCCGGAGGCTGAGAGTGTATATATGTGGGGGTACGCACGTGTGTGTTTTGTTTATACGTTTTGTGGATGTAGGTGGCGTGATTCGAAGTGTATGTGTGCGCGCGTGTGTGTGTGTGTGTGTGTGTGTGTATCTGTGTGTGCGTGTGCTTTATGCGTGTGTGTGTGTTGGTATGAATATACGATATGGAATCTGCGATACTCTTACATTTCATCGGTTAATTTAAAATATCGTATATTTCCGCGTTGTAAATAGTTATTAAATAAACATAGCATAATTCAATGGTCTCCTCGAACACATCAATTTATCCAAAAATATGAAATTTTTCAGAAGGAAATGAGCATATAGTGAAGTTATGGTTCGGAATATACTTATTTTAGACCTCCAATTCTTCCTGATAAATTATCTTTTGTATAGAACTAATGTTATTGTACACATTTATTTTGTATTCCGTGTGTTGTCTCTATCACTGGAAAGTATAATTACGTTCGAAAACCCTAACAATATACATACACTGAAGTGTAAATTGTTTACGGATACACACATACACATGAATATTCATATATATACATATATATATATATATATATATATATATATATATATATAAAGAGAGAGAGAGAGAGAGAGAGAGAGAGAGAGAGAGAGAGAGAGAGAGAGAGAGAGAGAGAGAGAGAGTGAGATAGAGAGAGACAGAGATAAATATTCATGGGTGTGTATGATTGTGTATAGAAGATTATATTAATAAGAGAAATTCCAACTGTCTGATTTACTCGTTTTATTTACAATCCTTTAAAATGTATAATGGTATTATAATGAAATAGTACGATAGAATATTAAATTCTAAGTGTTAATTGAACAAGTACTTTCATGCTTTCGCAATCTTCAGGTCCATAATGTGTGGTGACAGTCAAGTTTGCAATTTTGAACTGTAATGAGATGGGTAAATTTTGTATTTTATATACAGTGAAAAGTGACTCCAGAATGCTAAATCTTTCAAACTGTATTTCGACCAATCGGTGTGTAGCTTCACTGAATTACTAAAGCTGATTGGTTTAGGCGTCACGGTTGGTTGAGCATGTCTAACGACCACTAATTGATCCTATCCAAAGCATCAATTGTTTTGCTATTTTTAGAAATGATGAAAATAGCATTTTCTAGTAATCATAACCATCAACATCACTTTTATTATTATTGTTATTGTTGTTGTTGTTAGTGGTCGTAGTCATAGTCATAGTAGAAGTAATACCCCTAAGCATTATTATTGTTCATTTAGCTTGGGTTTGAATTTATCAATAAAATTATTTTCTTTGATTTTTCTCTTGATTTCACTTGGGCTGTGTAATTTGTAGAATGGGAATATTATAAATATTCCCTGACCACATGTTGCTAGATGGTTACTTAGGAGAATCTGACGGATATTTGGGTCTCTGATTTGCTGACGGTGTACCCGTGCACGTTCCGATATTGCATTTACAGTTTGACCGACATATAGTTCTTCACAATTCGGGCATTTAATGCAGTAAATTAGATTTCTGCTTTTGCAGTTTGTATTTGCACTTGGGAATATTTTTCCAGTTTTTGTTTTCATATATTGACCGGCATGTATGGATTGACATGTGCCGCATCAACTATCATTGCATTTAGATACAGTGAATGATTGGTCTTTGTTGTTAAAGTCAAACTTTGCTTTTGTTAGTAATTGCTTCAAATTTTTCGGCTGTCTTTTACTAAGAGTCAAAAATCGATCTGTTATTAAGCCTTTTAATTCATTACTTTGAGCAATGATCGGTCGCTTTGCTTTCGCAGTGTTGAAGATATTCTGGTGACATGGGTTGTGTGTCATTATAAATGGTATGACCAGTTCTTGGTTTCTTCTTCCTTGGGTTGTCCTAAGTTGTTTTTTAGGTATTTTTATAGCCCGCTGTATGTCATTTTCTATAGGTAGAGATGGGTATTTTTGTTTGAGCAAAAATTCTCTTAGTTCTGTTAGGCGTTTGTACCTGGTATTTGTATATTCTACAATGGTACAAATTCTTCTGGCTAGGCAGTATGGGATGTTGCGTTTTGTATGAGTTGGATGACACGACTTAAAATTCAGATATTGATGTTTGTCTGTGTGTTTATAATATATATCCGTGGTAATGGTGGTGTCGTTTTTGATTATCATTATATCTAGGAATGGTAATTTGGTCCTACTCATCTCTTTTGTGAATTGGAGAGATGGTGTAGGTTATTCAGGAGCATATTGAACTAATCCAGAGTATCTAGAGAGTCTGTCCAGATGATGAAACAGTCGTCAAGGTATCTCTTCCAAGATTTTTCAATGTACTTTCTAAAGTCAGTACTATATTCGTCCTCTATTTCTTGGTAGTTCTAAGTATCCCATTACAGAGTTCGCGTAAACGGGAGCAAACTTCGTTCCCATCGCTGTGCCTCTAATTTGGATGTAATTCTTTCCATTGAAGAAGAAAATGTTGTTATCCAGAATAAGTTTAACTGCGTCTAATATAAATGGCGCTGTTAATCTGATGGGAATCACTTCTCTATGTTTTTCCACCCAGTATTTAACCGCCTTTATTGCTAAATCATCTGTAATGTTGGTGTAAAGGGTTACCACATCAAAACTAAGTAGAAGTGAATTCGTTTCCGTGGTTTTGGGAAGATGTGACAGGAAGTCGATATCATCCCGGATGAAACTGGGTATGTGAATACATAGTGGTTTCAAAATAATGTCAACAACATTGCTTAGACGGTGGGTGGGGCATGTTGGACCAGCTATAATAGGTCTATGTTTTAAGTCTTTTGGGTGTAGTAATTTAATGTACTCACTGTTTTGTTCTCTTACTGCCAATTGTATTTCTTTTGACTTATGAACTTTCGGTAGGCCATACAGATTGCTGGGTTTTGGCTCAAAATTGGTAATGTAGTCTCTTTCCTTATCAGTAAGTGTGTTGGGGTATTTTGAAGTCAGGTTGTTGATCTTCTTCATGATGTTGTGGTCTATATTTGACGGTATTTCATGATAGAATGTTGTGTCTTTCAGTTGTTCCTCAACCAAATCCTTGTAGTATTCATTATCCATTATAACAACTGCACCCCCTTTATCTGCCTGTTTAATTATTATTGTTTTATCATTTTGTATACGCTTAAGTGCAGGCATTTCTGATTTGTTAATGTTTGGCCTAACATTAGTATTACGTCTAAGAGGAAATTTAGACAGGATGTCAATGTATTTGAAAAATACTCCCAAAGGCAAATATGAACTGCAAAAGCAGAAATCTAACTTACTGCATTAAATGCCCTAATTGTGAAGAACTATATGTCGGTCAAACTGGAAATGCACTATCGGAACGTGCACGGGTACACCGTCAGCAAATCAGAGACCCAAATGTTCGTCAGATACCCCTAAGTAACCATCTAGCAACATGTGGTCAGGGAATATTTATAATATTCCCATTCTACAAATTACACGGCCCAAGTGAAATCAAGAGAAAAATCAAAGAAAATAATTTTATTGATAAATTCCAACCCAAGCTAAATGAACAATAATAATACTTAGGGGTATTACTTCTACTATGACTATGACTACGACCATGTCGATTACGACCACTAACAACAACAACAACAACAACAATAATAATAATAATTGTTTCTACTTTAGGTACAAGGCCAGCAATTACCCAGTGCATTACTGGTACTTTATTTTATCGACCCCGTAAGGATGAAAGGCAAAGTCAACCTCGGCGGGATTTGAACTGAGATCGTATAGGGACGTAACTATGCTGGAAATAATAAAAGTGATATTGAAACCCAAGCTAAATGAACAATAATAATGCTTAGGGGTATTACTTCTACTATGACTATGACTACGACCACTAACAACAACAACAATAACAATAATAATAAAAGTGATGTTGATGGTTATGATTACTAGAAAATGCTATTTTCATCATTTCTAAAAATAGCAAAACAATTGATGCTTTGGATAGGATCAATTAGTGGTCGTTAGACATGTATAACCAACCGTGACGCCTAAACAATTCAGCTTTAGTAATTCAGTGAAACTACACACCGATTGGTCGAAATACAGTTTGCAAGATTTAGCATTCTGGAGCCACTTTTCACTGTATATAAGGTACAACATTTACCCATCTCATTACAGTTGAAAATTGCAAACTTGACTGTCACCACACATTATGGACCTGAAGATTGCGAAAGCATGAAAGTACTTGTTCAATTAACACTTAACATTTAATATTCTATCGTACTATTTCATTATAATACCATTATATATTTTAAAGGGTTGTAAATAAAACGAGTAAAAGCTGGAATTCCTCTTATTAATATATATAAATATATATACATATATATATACACACGCACATATGTATATATATATATATATATATATACACATACACACACATATATATACACACACACACACACACACACATATATATATATGCGCATGTGTGTGTGCGTGCGCACGCGATCTAGTGTGTGTGCATATGTGTGTATGATTATGTGTTTTGATCAATTTAGCAGCTGGAAAGTATACAAGAATGGGTATTATTAAACTTGGCAGTATCGGTAGAGGGTCGGACGCCATGCTTTCCAGCATAGTTTCGTCCCTTTGCGGTCTGAGTTCAAATCCCGCCGAGGTTAACTTTGCCTTTCATCCTTACCGGGTCGATAAAATAAAGTACCAGTAATGTACTGCGTAATTGCTGGCCTTGTGCCTACAATAGAAACAATTATTAAACTACAGAGCACTGAATGTTTCTGATTGTAATAATGTAGAACTCTAAGAAATGGAGGTAAATAAAGAAACAATATCAATGTAAGTGCTTAAATAATATAATTGAAAATATCAGAATAGATACTGAATACGTTTCGTGGTATATTCTGGAAAGAAATATAAACGAAGAGTTTTGAGAATGTTTCTCCTCGCTGATAAAGAAGTTCCGGTGAAATGATTTTGCTTGTATCGATAAAACAAAATTGGTTTTGGCATCATTTCACGCAGTCATTAACAGTGATGTGATAATTTAAAAAGCTATTTATTTATTTCAATTACATTATTCCTCTCTAATGCTTTATTTAGAAGGCATTTTAGAGGGAGTAATATATTATTTCCTTAACTAATTATACAAGACGAGCGGAAGCTCATGAAGAAAAAATATGAAATTATATTACAATAATATCACTCATGCATCGCGGCCATTACATGAGCGTGAATTTATATCGTAATGATTATTATTTTCTGTATAAAAAGCAATTCCTTAATATTTATTGTATACTAGAACTCCTATCATGCACAATTGCCTCGCACTTTAACATATATGCTATTTTAATGCTTATATTTATTCCATATATCATTTAGATGTGCCATATTATGAGATGAAATGAAATATATTCTTTTCATAACTTTATTTAGATATAAAAAAAAAAACTGTGTTAAGATAAATTGTTTTCAGAAGATTCACTATTAAGGCTATAAACATAAACCAAAATAGTATATTCTAACTCATTACCATATGATTTCCAACCAAATTAGTTTCTACCGCAGAGTGTACGTTATGCCATAAATATATTTTTTTCTGTATATGGTGCACTAGGCCATCATAAAATGTGCGTGCTAGTGTAGATATACATTATGTTATACCCAACAAGTCACTTTTTTCAAATAGGCTCAATGGCATATACATATATGTATATGTTATCTTAAATTATTTCATCAAATTATAGAATTATTCATTACCATTTTGCAACTCCAATGGACACAGAATTTGCAACAACACGCCAAAGCTCATGATATTACGTTCGCGCACAAACGTCTGGGACATCGAATCTCTGGATATCATATATAAATTGGAGAAATTACTAATTTTCTAGAGTGATAATATTTACGCTATATTATAATTTATTTAAACAATACTAGACAATTAGTCTCGTTGCTGTCTCATTGTTAGTGAGATGTGACTGAAATTGATCAGAATTATCGTTGTATAGTATCTGAGTTCAAATGATGAGGACGTATATTTATTGATTCAAACCTTTAAAATGAGTCCACAATCAGTAAAATTCGTATAATATTATTTTCGAAATAAGATGGTTATATTGACAAGCGTTCAATTTATCTGAACATTCGATATATGTTGATCAAAGACAATATATAAAGTTACACTCATTGTCTCTGAATATTTGTAGTAATATAGCTATCGCTATGAGTTCTTGCTATGAGGTTTTGTAATACTGCTATCTGTATTCTGATGATAATTTAATCGAGAAGACAGAATTTTATGAGATAATCATAGACGAAACCATGTAATACCGATGAGGAAAGTGCCATGGGAAATAGAAATTAATGTGTAATTGACATTAAACTTGTAATCATCAGGCCGTTGAATATCTATAGCTCTGCTATGTAAGAATAATGAATGCATAAAAGGACACATATACATATATAACACGAAACAGATGCGCAAACACACACCCATATTATAAAAATTAAAAATTAAATTTTAGTTGCATTGTGAAAGAAGAGACAGAGAGAGTAGGTAGGTTGTGTTCATAGACATGCCTGTAAATCCTAAATCTGGAATGCTATAATTTATATATTTGACTGAATATTGGAAATATCACATTGAATTTTCTTCATGAAAAGGAAAAGCCCTTAATGCAAATATGGTGATATTAATTTTATATATCACCCTTCCTTACAATGTTTGATTCATTATAGCTATATTAAGGCGGTGAATTGGCAGTATCGGTAGAGGGTCGGACACCATGATTTGACGCATAGAGTTACGTCCCTTGCCATTCTGAGTTCAAATCCCGCCGAGGTAACTTTGCCTTTCATCCTTACGGGGTCGATAAAATAAAGTACCAGTAATGTACTGGTTAATTGCTGGCCTTGTGCCAATAGTAGAAACAATGATAGCTATATTAGTGATCAGTCTATTAATCTTAGGTTGAAAATACATCATAGATTAATCTATTTAATGATTATACGCTCCCCATGGTTCATAACAAACGTATTTATAGAAGGATATATTAGACAAGAGATATTTCTACAGCACAGCTTGCACATGAAAGTAACACAATTGAGAGTTAGATTCAAATTAGTATATAAACATTCAAAATCCGTTATTGTCGAATGTAATTTCACGTGGCAATATTTCTGTTAATAAAGAATGATCTCAGATTAGATTTGTATAAATTATATTTAAGCCTGAAGCACATCCAAAGGCAAGTTCAGCATATTTAATATATCACTAGTTAATTTGATGGAGTTCGTAATATGTTATTATTTATACAATTTTGTTTATGCATTTCACATGAAAGCATTATAATATAGAGGTTGACTTTGCCTTTCATCCTTACGGGGTCGATAAAATAAAGTACCAGTAATGCACTGGGTAATTGCTGGCCTTGTGCCTAAAGTAGAAACAATTATAATATAGATTAACTTCAAAATCCAACTGTACAGATAATAATAAAATTCTCAAACCATCAGAGATAATTTTGCCTATTGCAATGATAAAATGAATGCATAAAATAGAACGATGCTATGATATTAATCTGTTAGGCGTCAATATGAAAAATCTAATCATTTCTTGTGAAAACAGCATAGTCTCTGGGATAAAAAAGCTATCTTATATGTATGTTCTAGTTTTATAATTTCACAAATTATTGCCAATAGAGAGAGTGAGTTGGTTTCTAACATAGATACAAGACTCTCTCATTGGAATTTAAACAACATCAACTAGGTATATATACATATATGCATGTCTGCATGCATGTGTGTGCAGGTATGGATTTTAATGTATGTGTGGATGTGTATGTTTTGAGTTATATGTGTGCATGTGCATCTGATTTGTATCTGTACAATTGTATATGCAGTTATTAGATGCAAAATTGTTGCAATGTTTTACCTATTTTTACTGTTCTATTATTGGATTATATTTGTAATTTCCTAACTAGTTGTGTACTTTCTGTTCCTCTAAAGCACAGCTTCTCAAGATTTGTATTGAGGCAGTTGCTAACATATCCCAGTGCCCCAATAATCACAATATTAAACCTGAAGGTGTAATCAGGGTGGAGTATCTGCAGATTTCTCTAGTTCTGCATAAATATTCTCCTTTTCACTAATCTTTGACATTATATTAGCATCTACTGGGCAGCTAACCTCCACTAGTGTGCATGCCTTCTTTTCCCTGTCCCATATCATTATATCTGGTCTGTTATGTCTGCATTTATTGGGGTTTTTACTGGAACATTCCACCAGTACTCTTTCATAGTATGTATATGAATGTCTTCCACATTGCTGTAGCTTTTAATGTGTTTATTATCAGGGCTATCTTTTTTACGGATTGCATTGTACAGTGTTTTGGCCTCTACATCATACCTCATAGGTAGATAGTACCGCAATGACATCTTTGGACAGCTGCATATGACATGGGTGACATCTTCGATGTTAATTCTGCAGTGTCTGCAGAATTCAGACGTCTACGTAGGCGTCTACGATGTAGGGTATCCGCAAAAAGAAAACTGTTGGGATGCGCTGCTCCCTCATCTCTCAGTATTTTATACTGTATTTATTCAACTGAAAATGTGTGTTTACATATTCTATCCATCATGTTCGAAAAAGCTAATATTCTAACAGAAAAAAGTAGGAATTCAGATCAATGCAATGCATATCCTTTCAGACATAATCCTCTACACAGGTGACCTCTCGAACAAGAAATTACCGGATTTGTTAGAATTGGATTGACGCCAGAGAAGCACGAAATATTGAGATGCTACAACCATCTGTTTTCGGTTCCAAGATGTGTTGGCTTTAATCGGACTTCACCAAGATTATATTACCAGAGGAATATACTGCGTTCGTAGCATTACTCTCTTATCTCTGTGTTCCTGGAATAGTGCCAAGCTGCGCTAAGATAACTGGACTATACCAGAGTTGTATTAGCTAGGATATTGCCAGTAACGTGACTCACATGTTGCTGAGGTGGAACTGTCTCCTAGCAACGGTAATATTTGCGATTTTCATGTTGAAAGTTTATCAGTGACGCTAGGAATATTTAAGCATATGCTGTAAGAAGTGCAGTGTTCTAAGTTGAAAAGCCTTTGGGGAATTTCATCTAGAGTTTAAAATAAGACGGCTATCCTCAACATGGCTTAATCGACCTGCCAGAAAATTTCACCTGGAGATTACAAACTGGCCAATTCAGTTTATTTGTGCACACGTAGTTAAGTTATAAGTCTACATTGTGCAGACTAGCTGTTCTAATATGTAATTGCGAGGACACCTACTAAATTTAGTGACTGTCCCTCATACTTCAAAGTTAATCATATATTACACAGTTAATCTTATATTACACAGGAACCTAAGGTAAATAGAAGGTAAAATGAAAGTTTAACGTTAATTTATTTCTGAAATCTATTTAGAGTACATTGATTTCAATCGGGGGTTAATGTAGTTCCCATTCCTCAATTTATACAACAGATAAAACGTTAAAACATTATATATTTTCATTCGTTCTTGAGTCACCTGCTCTAAAATTTACCCAATTATATATTTATAACTATTATTCCTATTTTAACAGCATACCCAGTAGAACATGGCCTCAGCTTTTCGGCTGGAAAACTCAATAGAAATAGAAACATAAATTAAATGTTATATATATTTTTTATTCTCCCGTCTAATCTTAATGAATTATAGACATAGCGTATATTTTTATTTACTTCGATTTAATTAGATGTCACACATTTCCCGTCTGAAAAACGTCGCTTGTGCGACTGTCTAGATAGTCTATAGACGAACAAATGAATTTCGGTCGCAATTGTTATCAAGACATTTCTATATGTGAATACAATATAATATATTATAGCTACAAGACTAATACCAAATGATATACCACAAACTTCAGAACAGGAATTTAATAAAACTAATATTAAGAATTACCGGAAACAATATGTGTTTACTCTACCTTAAGTAAATGAAAAGGACATTGCTAACATAATATTATAATTACGAATATGATATACTTATAGCTGCTTCAATTCAATTTAAAATATGGACGAATTATATATATAGATAGATAACATCTCTGTCTGATGGACGATCCAGACGTATATTAGTATCGTCTAGGATCCAGAAACCTTTGGTAATGAAGTAGTTATATATTGTGTTATTCACTTTCTAATTAAATAGCTCTGTTCTATATATCGGGCACTCTTTTTTCCTTGCTTTTTTCTTTGGAATTACCTAACACGCACACACACACACACACACACACACTCACACACACATATATATATTTGCTTATTCACGTGACTGCATCAACAAACCAAATTTCACTCATATATGAACAAACAATCTCAACCCCCCTTTTTTGAAGGCAAATATAATAAGAATTTTGTAACGCGAACTGGCGCGAAATTTATTATACTTATTCACATGACAGTCATCAACCAACCAAATTACTTTTCTAAAAACCTAGCATTTCGAGCCACAGTTTTTCCATATAAAACAGAAGGGACATTCGAACACCAACCAGATGCGAGAAAATCACAAACCCTCCATCTCAATTCTGCTTTTGAAAAGCACCAGAACTGCGAAACCGGTAAAGAAACCAAATAAATATATATTTAAAAAAACTCCAGTTGCATTCCCGATTTCATCTTCTCTCTCTCTCTCTCTCTCTCTCTCTCTCTCTCTCTCTCTCTCTCTCTCTCTCTCTCTCTCTCTCTCTCTCTCTCTCTCTCTCGTTCTCTCTCTCTCTCTCTCTCTCTCTCTCTCTCTGATTTATATTTATATATATGATTTATATACATATATATATATATATATATATATATATGTTTGTGATTTAGTCGGCCTATTCCTCCTACACACACTTAAAGAAAAATTCCCTAACCATATTTTGGGGCTTTATCGCGACGATGGTCTAATACTTTCCCATACCACAATAGGCCATAACTTAGATAGACTAAGGAAAGATTTAATAAAAACCTTCGCTAATTTTAATCTAAAAGTTACTATTGACACTAATCTTTCCAATGATAATTTTCTAGGTATAAACCTAGATTTGCCTACTGCTTCTTATAAACTATACCATAAACCTAATGAAAATTTAAAATATATAAATAAAGGCTCTTGCCATCCTCCTATAGTTTTTAAAAACCTTATCCCTAATATTAGCCGCAGGATATCCACCCTCTCTTCCTCAGAAGCTATTTTCAATAAGGCATCCCCTACTATAATGAAGCCCTTCAAAATAGCGGATTTAGCGAACCGAATAAGTACATACCCAACAATATTAACTCTTTTAAACATAATAATAGGAAAAGAAAAATAATCTGGTTCACCCCCCCCCCCTACTCTCTAGCAGTTAAAACTAATGAAGGCAAAACATTCCTAGAGCTCTTCGATAAACATTTCCCTAGAACACACAGATACTATAAGATCTTCAATAGAAACTGTGTCAAAATTAGCTACTCCTGCGGTCCCACTATTAAATCTTATATCATCAATAAGAAATGACCCAGAGAACATCAAAATTGCTCCTGTAGAGTCAAAAGTGCATGCCCATTACAAGGTAAATGCAACACCAAAGCCATTGTATATGCGCCTAAAGTGATAACCATCAGCAACAACCAACCAGCCACCAGCGAACGATATGTGGGTATGACACAAGACAAATTCAAAACGCGTTATTACTCACATGTCGCATCTTTTCTACATCCAGAAAAAAGATTCCCAACAGCTTTGGCTAGCAGAATATGGGATTTGAAGACCAAGGTATTCAATATAAATTGGATTGGTCAATTTTGAACCAATCTAAAGAATATGCAAGAGGAACAAGAAGATGCGCATTCTGCATAAGTGAAAAATATTGGATTTTACAGAACCTTAAATCACCAAAAACCTGCCTAAATACAAAAACAGAAATTTTCATCATTTGCCCACACATGAAATCACACTTGCTTTCCAGCTATTATAAAGTTAACTCGCTTTCAGATACTTATCCTCCATAAACTCTTATTCTTCACTTTCCTTAAATTATCCTCTTTACAGATTTCTCTTTCTGATTTACTTTCATTTTTAACTTTATTTTTAATTTTATTTTTATTTTTACTTCACATCCACCAGTACCCCCACCTACTTTTCGATTCACTTACCTATTATCTTCACATTCCACATTTTACTTCCCCCATTTTCTTTCACTACCTGATACCACATGTCACATGCGTTTTCCACTCCAGATACATTCTGTTGTTTCGCAGCCGATTTTATATTTGTACTCATTTATTCATATGGCTGATTTAGAATCTGTATCTATGTGTCTGAGTGTGCTTATGTGTGTATACGTTCTGTATATGTATACGAACGCCTCCGTATGTGTACGTGCGTACGTATATATATGCGTGTGTATGTGTGTTTTTTTATATCTATGTTTTTTATATCTAAGTTTTTTACATTCTTATTTTTACGTGTGTGTGTATGCGGGTGAATGTATGTGTATGTGTATGTATTGGTGTATATATGTATATGTATGTATGGTTGTGTATGTATATGTGTATATATATATATAGTCGCGTACGTACGTGTAATTAGATATACATGGGGCGATATATATATATATATACGTGCCTTGTGACTATGTATGTACGCATGCATGCGCTTTTGTCTGTACGTATTTGCGTGTATAAATATTTATATATATATATTTGTATGTACGTGCGTACCTATGTTTGTTTTCTTTTCTCTAGTGTTAATTGATTACTTTCTCTTTGATTTAAAATTTTTCATTCTCATATATTGTTTCATTTTTATACATATATCTATAATGACACTTCTTTTTACTATTACACTCCCTTCCCTCTTTATCTTCCGCATATATGTGACCGCGCGTTATGTGTGTTTATACGCGTGCTTTCATACTCGTATGTGTATTTAATACCTGTATCTGGATGAGTGTCAACTATATTATCATACATTTTCTTTTTCAACTCATATTATATACGTATTTGTGGTCAAACATACACAAATATACTTGCCCTCATATATGTACTTACGCACACATTTTCACCATACACATGCATTTGTGCATTCATACATATGTACATTTGTGAGTGTATATACATACACATACACATACTCTAACTATATTTCCTTATATATTTTTTATATATCTCTTTCATTACTTTTATTTATATATTTTTTGCATTTTTTTAGGAGACTTTCCAAATATTTCACTATGTTTTCAATTGCCTTGTCGACGAACGAATGAGGACGTTTTTCGTATTCGTCTCATTCGGGAAACCTCTGGTAATGAGGTAATTGTATTGTATTGTTTATTATACATTATATATATATATATATATGTATATATATATATACATGTGTGTGTGTAAAAGGTAAACAGAAATACAACACAATCGGTGCAGTATATGGAAGGTATATATTAGGTTAACGCTTGATATAGCAAGAAGAGGGTCTTAATGTTTCGGACGCTAGTCATTCATTAGAAGAAAGAATGAGAAATAAAATAGATTGAGGGGACGGGCGGGATGGAATTTGAAAAAAAATGCCTTTAGAGAAAAATAACAGGTCCATTCCTTTTGACATCTCTTGCATCTCTTGCTGGCGTTTTGTGTATGATTTGTTTTTTGCATCTCTTGCTGGCGTTTTGTGTGTGATTTGCTTTTTAGAAAAGTGGATGATGGAACGCATCTACCTGAAATGGAAAAAAACCGTTTTGTTAAAAGAACTATACTTGAGCACGTGTGTAAGCATGTGTTTGTGTGTGTGTGTTTTATTATAGGTCCGTACGAAGCCTAGAAGAAAGGTGTGTGTATATGTGAGTAAATGAGTGTGTGTGCATGTAAGTACGAAGCTATGAGCAAAAGTATGTTGATATAAGGGTGTGTATCGGCATGTATTAGTTGTAAGAGAAGCTGCTAATGATCAAGAGAAACCGATAGGAATCTAGGGGTGCGATAATGGACGGGGTATTAGAGAAATTGGGGAGGTGAGTTGAGTCCAAGTGGTGAATCAGCCTTTGTCCATTCTGGTGCGCGAGGCCTGTGATCCATGATGTAAAAGGACACACAGGACTGACACATGTAGGGAAGAATGACCAGGAGTACAGAAATGACGAGTGACAGGAGTATCCGAGTCGTATGTCCCTCAAAATTCGCCAAAACAGTCCGCCATAGGGCGTTCCATTTGTCCGATATATAGAGACCCGCAAAGAGAACACCGGAGGGCATAGACAACGTGGGTGGATGTACAGGTGAAGGAATAGCGGATTCGGAAAGACTCGTTATCGCCTGTAAGAGTGCTGAGGGTGGAAAGAAAGGGACAAGTGTTGCAGCGGGAACGGGAACAAGGAGGAGAGCCGGGTGGAGTCGTGGGAGAGGAGGAAAAGGAACTGCGAACCAGGAGGTCACCGAGATTGCTGGCGCGCTTAAAAGCAGTAATCAGAGGATTTGGAAAAAAGCGAGAAGTGACGGGGTCAGAAGAGAGGATACGGAAGGAACGGAAGATTTGTCACAGGAGTGGTAGAGTGATGAGATGGTAAGTGAGAGGTAAAGGAACATGGGTGTTGGGATAGCGGGGATGAGGTGAGAGGGATGTGGTGCGGTCTGTTTCACGGGCGTGGGTAAGAGCAGCTTGGATCAAGGTGGAAGGATACCCACGCTCGATGAAGCAGGAGCCATGCGAAGGGAATGGGTTTCGAAATCATCATCCTGTCTACAGAGTCGACGAAGACGGAGGAATTGGGAATATGATATGGAGTGTTTGGTGTGGGTTGGATGGGAAGAGGTGAAGTGGAGATAAGATTGGGAGTCTGTTGGTTTAATGAAGATGAACGTAGAGTGGGTGTGGTGAGAATGATTAATATATAGAGAGATATCTAGAAAAACGACGGAAGAATCGGAGACGGAGGCGGTGAAATTGAGAGCAAGATGGAAAGATTGGACAAAAGAAAGGAAACAGTCGATCTGTTCTCGTGATAGAGAGGTGGCGCCGATACAGTCGTCGATATAACGACCGTATAGCTCAGGAGTCGGTCCAGCGTACTGGGAGAAGATCTGGGCTTCGACGTGGCCAACAAACAAGTTGGCATAGTTTGCACCCATTCTGGTTCTCATCACTACCCCAGAGACTTGCTGGTAAAATTAACCCGTAAAAGAAAATCCATTAAGGATGAGAACAAGCTCAGCCAAACGGAGAAGAGTGGTAGTGCTGGGGTAAGGGGCTAAGGCGTAAATCTAAAAAATGCTGGAGAACACGGGGCCCGCATTATGAGTGAT
>OZ024740.1:65602751-65695251 GCA_964016885.1 Eledone cirrhosa | reverse complement strand
ATTTAACATTACAAATTGTTTATAATGTTTACAGAACGAAAATATTAACACGTATATATTCATTAACCTATATAAACCGGTGTGAGTGACCATCTTGGTAATTTGACAACTTAGTCAAGTAACCATCTCATATTCTTAACAAAGGTAATATCTCACACGCCTTGCTTCTCTACAGAAACCATTATCTACATCATATATTTACTTGCAGTGGGACTGCTTTCCTCGTGTTCCTAACTACGGTGGCCTATGAAATACAAAAACATTAAAACTTAAAACCTGTGTGATAAAAATACCTCATAGGGTTATTATGCAATCAATTTCATGTCTTTGAAATGTGTAGAACATGATAATATAAATAACAGAGGATGTATACGTTACAAAAGTATCTTTTTTTATAATATTGACATCCATTCTGATATTTTAGTGACAGTACTTTACGGAAACCTGGGCCTGGAGTGCGTTGCTACACTCGGTCGAAATAATTAATCAACCGACGTTTCTCCACTTGAATTATACATATACATATATATATATATATATATATATATGAAAGACGTAAAATAAGAAAATTTTAAAAATTAAAAATTAACTTACTTACTAACATTTTCACTCCAACTAATTACTTTCTGTAATGGGATAAATATAGTTACACAATATAACTATCGAGAATTCGTTACGTCATCAGGGAGTCTATTCTCAGCTGAGTTCCCAGGCAATGCGCGGGCACTGGGAACCCATATAAAAATAATAATTCAGTGGATGTAATAAGCTAGCGAGGACTAAATTCCATAGCACTGAAAAAGTTCACTACCTCTGGTCAATGGCAGATTCTAAAGAATCAATCACGTGACACTGAGGTTATCAGTTAGGCGTGGGGTGGTATTATGACAAGAGCCTACTACTACTATGTATTAGCAGTAGATTTGGCAAGTTTGCTCAACAAATAATTTGGAGATAAATATAGAGAATTAGTACATCTACCAACATATGCGTACAAATGTACACTAATGCTAGCAAATATATAAGTTATGTCAGTGCTATGGAATTTAGTCCTCGCTAGCTTATTACATCCACTGAATTATTATTTTTATATGGGTTCCTAGTGTCCGCGCATTGCCTGGGAACTCAGCTGAGAATAGACTACCTGATGACGTAATGAATTCTCGATAGTTATATTGTGTAACTATATTTATCCCATTACAGAAACTAATTAGTTGGAGTGAAAATTTTAGTAAGTAAGTTAATTTTTAATTTTAAAAATTTTCTTATATTACGTCTTTCATATAATTGTTCTGCATCCCTCTGCATAGAACCACCTAGGTACTTTGACATAACTTATATATTTGCTAGCATTAGTGTACATCTGTACGCATATGTTGGTAGATGTACTAATTATATATATATATATATATATATATATATATATATATATATATATATATATATATATATATATATATATATATATATATATATATATATATTAATAAGAGGAATTCCAACTTTGTCTGATTTACTCGTTTTATTTACAATCCTTTAAAATATATATAATATAATATGGTATTATAATGAAATAGTATGATAGAATATTAAATTCTAAGTGTTAATTGAACAAGTACTTTCATGCTTTCGCAATCTTCAGGTTCATGATATGTGGTGACAGTCGAGTTTGCAATTTTCAACTGTAATGAACCAAACACAGCAATGATAACTGTGTGAACAAAGACAGCAATGATAACAACACTGAGAACTCTAATTTTGAAAAAAGTGACAGTAACATCGACAACGAAAATGTAGATAACAAAAAAATGACAAATGCAACAACAATATCAACACCACTAACATGAAAACAAATAGCGACAACACCAACAGCAACAATACCAACTGCACCGAGAACAACGGCGGCACCAAAGACAACAATGATAACAGCGACAGTGATAACAACAACACCAACAAGATCAACGAAAACAACAAAAACACCCCCAATGACAACAAGAAGAACACTTTCGCTGCGGTAGCAGTAAAAAAGAGGCCATGCTCCAACATGGACCTCTCAAACAAAGATGAAAAGTTGGCCCAGGCCTGGAAGCTCATCAAGCAAGAGCAAACCTGGACCAACTTAACTGTCCGGGTAGAAGCTTTTGAGCAGTAGAGCGCAGAACGGTGCATTATAGATGCATCTCAGCACAAACCAAAAGGGCAGCTTTAATTCCACAAGAAGATGTCGAAGTCGCGCTGAGGTGCATCAGAGAAGACACCGAATACAAAGCGAGGGCCAGACAGTACGGCACCATTGCGGTGCTGTTCAAGTCAGAAGCCCTCGCTATGAAACACGCTATGACTCCTTACAAAACCAGCAAGGTCATAATGCACCACTCCAACATGGGAAAAAGAATCCCACCAGGATGTGACATGTGGTGGCTTCTGGGATGTGTGATTGTGGAGGGGGCGGATACCGTCACGATAGAAGTGACATGAACGGCCAGAGAGGACTGGTCCGGGGTTGACCTCGAGATACTTTTCCAAATCAGGCCCGAGAGTGTTAAGACATTCCCGGACCACATCCGCTTTCAGAATGGGACGGTCATTCATATTATGACCGAGAGCGAAAGGCCGCATTGTTTTGTTTGTGGGGAAAAAACCCATTTGCGAGCCTTCTGCCCTCAACTGCTGAAATATGTAAGGGGTCGAAGGGCTCCACTGCTGCCAGCGCCGGGGCGAGGACCACAACCAACGCCAGCAGCGGCAAAACCACCAACAACAACACCAATAGAAAGACCACCACCAACATTGACCATCCAGGGGGGAAACGAGGAAAGTTGTCAAATCCCCCCCCCCCCAAAAAAAAAACACGCATCAATAAAAACATAAACACACACACAGACACACTTACAGACACAGACCCCTCATCGAACAGTCGTGAAGATGAGGGAAAACCAAAATCACCCAAAATACAAAAAAGGAAACACAAGAATGAAAAAAAATCAACAAAAGACAAAATCACCCACAATAAAAAATGAAGACACCACCCACGCAAACATCTCTCCAATAACACCAACATCAACACCACCATCACCCTCACCAGAATCCCCCAAACGCAAACAACCTAAACAGACGCAAGAACAAATACACCACAAACATCTGAAACCACAGACACCGCACTCACAACAAACACAACCGAAACGACACCACCAACAAAATCACCATCACAACCACGCAAACAAATAAAATCACACCAACAAAACATACAAACTTCGTGCTCGTCAGGAGGGTCAACAAGGAACTGGTGGCCCTCGTAGCACGAAGTGAAAATATACAAAAAGAGGGGGAAATTATAAATCAAGCACATTTCGCGTGCCGGAAGATTTGTTTCTGGTGCGAATGTGGCTCGATTTATACAAAGAGATGCGAGACAGCTTTCCTCGGGCGTGGGAACCCCAAACGTAAAACCCACTTCAAGACTTTTAAAGGGGTTTCCAACTATGGAGGTCGAATCACCCGACCTTCACAAGATCCCGGAAATTAAGTAAACCTCTCCTCTCTCTCTTTTAACCTCCCAACATGGCTATTTTAAGAGTAGGAAGTTTAAATGTTCGAGGCCTGGGATCGTCCTGGAAGCAGGGTCACCTGCTCAACGACCTCAGGTCTCTAGAAATGGTTGTAATTGCCGTCAGCAAGACCAGGATTTCCGACACGCGGGCACTAGCCCCAATTTTCGACGACTATCATATCTTTGCGGTGTCTGTAGTTTCTTGTCGACCGGGAGATGGGAGGTGGGGTGACAGTGTTGTTTAGGAAAGGCCTGGAACTCGAGGTAAGGTCGATCTTCCGGGACCCGGACGGGAAGTTAGTGGTCCTGGACGTGAACAATAAAGAAGGTGGTGCCTTTAGACTAGTGGCTGTCTACGCCCCTACTGGGGCATGGCAGCCGGGCATCTTTAGACGACTGTAAGCCTTTCTGGGTATGTCTCGCTCTTTACTGTTAGCGGGGGACTGGAACGGCATCTTAGACGCACACTGGGACTGTGTGGGAGTATCATATAGGAGCGGGGGATACAAAAGCCTCAAGAACCTTATCAGCCAGTTCCAACTGTCTGGCAGGTTCCGACTAGATTTCCCTAAAGCGCCAGTGTGGACCATGACTAACCGCATAGGGTCATCTAGATCGTATATAGATAGGATATTCATTAGGAAAATAGACAGAAATAGTGTAAGATATTCTCGTTTTAAAACGGTCGCCTATTCAGATCACAAGTTTGTAATCTGTATGGTCGACCTATATAATTCGCGTAGATTAGGACCTGGTTACTGGAAGCTGAACATGTCATTTCCGGCACGTAAGGCTTACAGGGACCAGGTCAACAATTTAGTTAAGAAAAAGTTGACAGGGGGAGTCGTCAAGAATAGATGGTGGGGGGCTCTCAAAAGAGAGATTAGGGTAAGTCGATAGAGTTTAGCAAAGTGTAGCGTTAGAGAAAAATAGAAAGGAGGGGAAGTTGGTAGATAAGTTAGACGAGGCTATTTGTAGTGGCATTGCAACTAACGTGTTAGCGGCGAGAATGGCATTAGACCATTTCTTCAATGCGAAACACGAAGGTTGCATTGTCAGAGCTAAGGCGCGTGCTCTGAGAAACGAGGGAACCAAAGCTGTTCGATGGGCCCGCGTGGAAGAGGCGCAGCGTGGTAATAAAACCACGATTCGGTCTTTGACGGACCGAGATGGACACGAGCTGAGCGATTCCAAGCGGGTGTCTGAGGCCTTTCGCCAACATTTTGCTATGATGTTCGGGGGAAGTGGCGGGTCAGAGGCGGTGGCAGACTTCAGTCCCTACCTCAATGGCTTCCCGCAACTCTCGACGGCCGACGCTGGGCGCTGCGAAAGGCCGATTAGTTCAGCTGATATTCAGGATGACCTTGTCAGCTGCATGAGGCACAAGTCACCCGGTTTGGATGGTCTTCCCTACGAGCTTTACGTAAACATGCCAGACTTGTTCTCCAATCTCCTCGAAGCGCTTTACTGCAACTGACAGCAGAACGGAAGCATCCCCAGTTCTATGAGCCGTAGTGACGCTGAAAAGGAAAGACGAGAACAAGAGGGACACATTAGACAATTTCAGGCCCATAACTCTGCCCAAGACAGAGTTTAAGATTTTGACCAGGGCGTTAGCGAAGAGGTTGGCGCTTTTCGTCGGAGATTTGGCTGGGGGAGCGCAAACTTGCCGAATCTCAACCAGGTTCATAGACGACAACCGCCTCAAGGCAGCTGGTTTCGGCCCCGTCTTCAGAAGCTGGATCGCTGCAATGCACAGCGGCACCTGCTCGGTTGTCAAAATGAATGGCCACCTCTCGCAACCGTTTCAGGTCTCCCGATCGGTCCGTCAAGGGTGCACACTCTCCTCCTTTCTGTACGTATTGACTCTCGAGCCTTTACTGCGGAAGCTGGAGCTGTTGCAGGGCATCCCGCTCGGACCGGGGCGTGGAAAGGCTGTGTCGGCTAATGCGGACGACATCACCGTGATGGTGTCTGACACCTCAGAAATCGAGGTGGTTGGCAACTTATTGGAGGAATATGAAAGGTTGACGAGAGCAAAACTTAGCCCGGAAAAGTCGATTGGCTTGCAACTCGGCACCTGAAGAGGCAAGTCCATGCCGTCCAGCAGCGTCGTTGGGCGCTGGACGGACGGACCAGTAAAGTTGCTCGGGGTTTGGTTCGGTCCAGACCTCCAGGTGGATAAGAATTGGGACGAGGTGACGAGCAGGGTAGCCAGTCTCAACTAGAAATGGGCTGGGAGGAAGCTATCACTGAAATGTCAGGCAGAGGTGGCGAACGCGTACAAAGCATCCGTCATCTACTACCGTTTGACTGTCGTCCCTGGCCCCAGTTCGCGCCTCGCCATTTTGGAGCGGCTCCTCTTCAGATTATTGTGGTGGGGTCAGGTTCCGCTGGTGAGGCCGTTTATCTGCTGCCAGCACCCTCTACGTGGAGGGCTGGGAATGCCGTGGCTAATGATACGCAGACACACGCTGAGGCTGCGGCATCTCCCGATATTCTGCCTAAACATTGAGCAGGTCAGGTCGCCGTTTATCAGACGGGCTTCTCCGCTGCTCGTCTCTTTGACTAAGCTGCAGTCCTGGGTCTAGAAGAGACCGAGACTGGGTGACTGGCATCTGGAATGCTGCAAGGCACACACCGCCCTCTACCAGGCGAGCAATGCGATCAGTGGAACTTCCACTGTCAAGTTCTATAGAAGATTAGTGGTGGGCAAGTGGGACGAGGCACTCGGAGATACTCTGGGAGTCTGTTCCGGAGGAATTTCGAGCAGGGGACGATGGGTAATTTCCAAAAATCCCTCGCTTGGCAGTGCTACCGGATGGCACTGCCGGTTCGAGATAAACTCTAGAGACACGGAAGTGCTGTCAGACGAACCTGCCCGAGATGCGCGCAGGGCGACGAAACTGTTCTGCACGAACTCGTCCAGTGTCCGTGCATTACTGACTTGTGGAATTATGTTGAACAGCTGTTGTCGCGTGTAGAACGGATCCGGCTATCGGCTGAGTCCATAGTGAAGATCGACCCGCCGCCTTCTTTTGGCCAGGAAGGGCAGGCAATTTTCCTCTGTCTGGTGGCAGTAGCGAAAGAGGTTGTATGGTGGACGAGGTTGAAAGGACTGAAGACAGACACTTTTCTCTTCGGCCAATCCTTCATCAACTTTTTCAAGTTTCACTTGGAAAGGAAGGTGAGGGTGGAGAGAGAAGTGCTGCCCCCCAGGACATTTGCTGAAAGGTGGTTGAATGTGGCGAGAATGGCCCGTGTAAGTGGGCCTACTCTATTCATGCGGCTGTAGGTAGATACATTTGAGGAGAAGAGGGGTTGCCTTTCCAGGGTGCTCTCGAAGCGTCGGGTCATTCAGGATTGGTGTTGTAATTTTATTCTTAATTTGTTATTGTGATTCAATTTGTTTACTCGATTTTTCTGTAAAACCTCACTGTACCAGTATTGTGTATTGTCCCCTATATGTCGGCCCTTATGGCCAATAAATGAAATCATTATTATTATTATTATTATTATTATTATTATTGGCGACCTAAGTAGTTAATCGTATTATCGTAAGCTCCGCAAAAGTTGTTATTTTCAGTTGTTTAAATTTGCCATTATTGGAAAATGTTTATTGTTAACTGTATATGAGTGCAAATACATTGTTTTCTGAAAAGGACAGTCAAAATGATTGGGGCCTTGAGCCCAAAATTTAAACTTTTATAATTATCAAACAAAAAAAGAATTTCTTTGAAAAGTCATGGCCGACTCACAGCTGAACCCAGTAGCTCAGAGCCTTCCTCACAAACTAACACCTCACACCGACACCACCATTGTAAATATTACTACCTTTTCCAACACTAATAATATAAGCAGTAGCAATAGTTTTAATTTGTCTCAGGCAGACATTCATTTCCCGCCATTATTAATGACTGCAGGTGTTGAAGTCCCCACCCCCTCCACCACCACAGCGACTACAGAAACAAAAGAGAAAAATAAATTATCTCGTGATATCGAAACGAATTCAGCCAAAATGAACTCTTTCACTGAGGAGGAGAGGAGGTGACTGAAACTAAAATTAACAATAACAAAAATAACGATAACAACGACAGCAACAATGAAATTAAGAAAACAACCGTGAGTAGCAAAAAAGTGCGAAGCATTCCAGGTAGTTCAGGAGGAATTAGAAGAAGCCAAAAAAATGGTAAATTAAAGATGTGTACAGGGCCCCCCCCCCCCTCCAAAAAGCTTTCGGACATGTGTGGGCAAAAAAAATGCCACATCAGACGTGGGCAGAAATATGGAACAGTGGACGTGTTATTTGAAACACCACAGGAGGCCAGAGAACACTCCATGTCCCTATTAAGAAGTGACGACTTCACACTCGTCCAAAGCTATTGTGACCAGAGACTCGTGAAGAAAAGGGTGACCCACGTTCCACAGGCCATCGAAATTCCCTGGCTAATGGCTGCCGTCCTCACCGGCATCGAAGCCAACACCAAGATAATCGAAATAGCGAAAGAAAAGCACGAGAACTGGTCCGGATCTGGGATGGAGCTCCTGATCCAAGCGGATAAAAAAAGCATTGAAGAGATCCCAGAGGTAATAGACTTCACTGACGGCAGCCACCTCACCGTAATCTTCGAGGGCAGAAGGCCTATGTGTGTCATTTGTGGTGAAGGAAAACACCTAAGGGTTTTCTGCCCTCAGGCTAAAAGGTTGAGGCCACCTCTCTTATCCACCCTAGTGACTCAACCATCAACACCACCAGCAGCAGAAATGACAGCAACGACTGTAGTAGCAACAACAGAAGCATCTGTAACAGCAACAACCCCAGCAACAGTAGCAAAACCAACACCACCACCACCCAACGCGCCAGAACTAGCACCAGCGCCTACACCATCCACCACGCCACAATCAAAACCAACGCCTGTGGAGGATTTTCCACTACCGGACCTATCGCAACTGGAGACAGACTGTGACGACGAGGAGTGGGAAACGGTATCAGAAAAAAAAAAAAAAGAAAAAGAAACGAAAAAAGAAAAAATCCTCTTCCTTCCCCCTCCAAAAACAAAATACAGAGGGAAACAAATAAACTATCAAACAAAAAACGTAGGACAGCTATTCCACCATCCACACCAGCATCACCAACCTCATCACCACAAACACCAACACCATCACCATCATTAACCCCAACACCACCATCACCAACACCACAAAAGTCACCAAAAAGCGAAACAGAAACAAACCCACGACAAACGCAAACAATACACACTACACAGCAATAAATTTGAACAAACAGTTATTACACTACATCCAACACAACAGAGCATCACAGAAAAAGACTACACAACAACCCAAAAGTTCACACCACCTCCACACATACAAATCATTCGCATCACACAGAAAATGTACACGACACTAAAACAAAAATTTTCCAAAGGCATCGGAGACGTCCGACAAGCACTCTCCGGGAGGATTTATAAGGACATCCTTCAGGAGGAGCCGAGAAGCAGTGAAAAGGATGGAGATACCATCCTTCCTCTACGAGAAGTAAGGTAAGTGGTCTTTCCATCTTTTCCACTCCATTTCAACATGACCTCACTCAGGTTAGGTAGCATAAATGCGCGTGGCTTGGGGTCGTCATGGAAGCAAGGCCACCTGCGCAACGACCTCAGGTCACTAAACATAAATGTAGTGGCCATCAGCGAGACCAGAATCTCCGAAGCAGGGGCCTTCGCACCGATCTTTGGCGGCTACGATGTGTACGCATCTCCCAGCCGACCTGGATCGGGGGGAGGAGTCGCTGTGCTTTTTCGGAGAGGTTTGGATATCGCCATACGGGCCATATTGCTTGACCCAGATGGTAAGTTGGTGGTGCTAGACGTGAGCAGCGGAGATAGGCAAGCTTTCAGGCTAGTGGCCGTCTAAGCTCCGACAGGAGCAGGGCAGCCTGAATTCTTCCGGCGTCTGGAGACCTTTCTTGGAACCTCCCGCTCTTTACTGTTAGTAGGCGACTGGAACGGGATCTTAGATGCACGCTGGGACTGTGTGGGATTAGCGGATAAGGGAGGAGGGTGCAGGAGCCTCACCAACCTGCTCAAGCGTTTTGAACTGTATGACAGGTACCGATTGGATTTCTCGAATGTGCCAATGTGGACTTGGACAAATCGCGTAGGGTCATCCAGATCATATCTAGATAGAGTATTTTGTAGGGAAATAGATAGATGTAGCATAGGCTGTCCAAAATTCAAGATAGTCAGCTACACGGACCACAAATTCGTGATCTGTGTGCTTGACTTAGATAGGCTTTATAGACGAGGACCCGACTACTGGAAGCTAAACGCGTCCTTACCAGCGCGCAAGGCCTACAGAGACCGGATTAGCGAACTAGTTAAGCGGGCGTTGACGGGGGTTATCGTCAACAACAAGTGGTGGTTTGCTCTGAAAATAGCGATTAGAATAGAGTCCATTAGGTTTAGTAAGGCTTTAGCAATAGAGAAAAATAGAGGGAGACTTGCTAGAAAATTAGACGAGGCGCTTAGCAAAGGCATAGCGACCGACGTACTTGCGGCGAAATTGGCCCTTGACCAATTCTTCAATGCAAAGCACGAAGGCGGCGTTGTCAGAGCTAGGGTGCGTGCTCTCAAACACGAGGCGACGAAAGCCGTTCAATGGGCCCGAGTGGCGGGTGCGCGGCGTGGCAACAAAGCCACGATCCGGTCTTTGGTGGACCACGACGGGCTATGCTACTCGATCACGGGAAGATGTGTGAAGCTTTTCAGCCACACTTCTCACAGCTGTTCGGGGGCAGCTGCGGGCCGAATCGAGGGATGGACTTTAGTGTCTACTTCGACGGACTGCCGCGGCTCTCACCCACTGAGGCGGAGTGGTGCGAAAAGCCGATAACAGCCGCTGAAGTACGGGAGGCAATGACTGGCTGCACAAGGGATAAATCGCCTGGTTTGGATGGTCTGCCCTATGTACTTTACGTACAGATGCCAGACTTGTTCGGAGGCCTCTTGGCGGACGTCTACTGCAACGGGCAACAGAACAGGAGAATTCCCAGCTCTGTGAGCCTAGGATCTGTGGCGCTGCTGAGAAAAGATCCGAACAAGGGGGATAACATAGTAAATTTTAGGCCCATAACTAAACTGCTAAACACAGAGTTCAAGATTATGGCCAACGTGCTACTAAAGAGGTTGGCGCTTGTCGTTGGTGGTCTGTTGGGAGAGGCGCAGAACATGCGCCATTCCCGACAGATCCATCCAAGACAACCTCCACCTCATGCGATACATCGTAGAGAGTGTAGCTAGGGAACCTGGCACGGGTGGGTCCTTGATCAATTTTGATCAGTCGAAAGCTTTCGATAGGGTCGACCATCATTACCTAGTGGCAGTCATGAGGGCGGCTGGCTTTGGGCCCGTCTTCAGAGGCTGGATCGCTGCCATGCACAGAAACATCTGCTCTGTGGTGAGAGTGAATGGTCACCTTTCGGAACCGTTCAACATCATGCGCTAGGTCCGCCAAGGATGGCCCCTCTCGTCCCTCTTGTACGTTTTGACTCTCGATCCATTACTGCACAAAGTGGAGACGTTGAGGGGGGTCCCGCGCGAACTAGGATGCGAAAGATCCGTGTCAGCATAACGGGACGATGTCACAGTAGTGGTCTCGAACGCCAAACATATCGAGGCGATCGGCACTACACTAAGAGAATACGAAGCGGTGACAGGAGCAATGATCAACCAGTAAATGTCAGTGGGCCTGCAGCTCGGCACCTGGAGAGGTAGGTCCATGCCGTCCAACAGCGTCATCGGGGGCTGCACGGACACCCGGTTAAATTGCTACGCGTCTGGTTCGGTCCAGACCTCCAGACGGACAAAAACCGGGACGAGGTGACGAGCAGGGTGGCTTCTCTCACCCAGAAATGGGCGGAGAGGAAGCTATTCCTGAATGGTCTAGCGCATGTGGCTAACGCGTACATCGCGTCCGTCATCTACCCCCTGACCGTCGTACCTTGTCCTAAGACCGGCCTGCCTGCGCTGGAGCGTTTGCTCTTTCGCTTGTTGTGGAAGGGACGCGCTCCGATGGTCAGGCGGTCCATCTGCTGTCAACACCCGCTACGCGCTGGGCTGGGCATGCCGTGGCTGATGATGCACAGACACGCGCCCGGGCTACGACATCTCTACCTCTTCCTCGACGGTGCTCAGGTGCGGTCGCCGTTTGCTAGACGCCACTTTCCCCAGCTCGACTCCTTGACTGATCTGCAGTCCTGGGTCAAGCGAAGACCGAGCGGGAGCTCTCTGAGACTGGAATGTGTTCAGGCGCTCACAGCCCTCGTCCAATCGGGCAATGTGATCGGTGGAAACTCCACCTTGGCATTCTATAGAGGATTAGTTGAGCGGAAGAGCGACGAGGTACTTGGGGAAATTCTAGGCGTCGACGAAAATCAACTACCCAATCTCTTCGGAAGAACTTTCGGGCCGGGGCCTATGGACAACTTCCAGAATTCCCTGGCCTGGCAGTGCTACCGAGGAGCTTTGCCAGTTCGGGATAAACTCTACAGGCATAGAGGTGCCGTCAGCCGGGCATGTCCGAGATACGTGCAGGGCGACGAAACCGTCCTGCACGCACTCATCTAGTGTCCCAGCATTGTTGACTTGTGGGTTAATGTCGAATACCTGCTGTCGCGTGTATGACGGATCCAGCTATCAGCTGAGTTCATCGTGAGGATTGCCCCGCCCTCCTCCTTTAGCCGAGAAGGGCAGGCAGTTTTTATCTGTCTGGTGGCCATGGCGAAAGAGATAGTATGGTTGACATATTTGAAAGGGCTGAAGACGAGCACTTACCTCTTTGGTGATGCCCTGATTAACTTTTACAAATTTCATTTGAAAAGGAAAATCAGAGTAGAGAGGGAAGCGCTCTCTTCCCAGCATCTTGTTGAAAGATGGGTGAGAGAGGCAAGAATGGCCCGAGTGAATGGACCTACTCTGTGTATGTGTCTGTAAATTAAAGGTGGAAAACTGGGAGACGACACTTGCCCTGGTGGTCAGGGTCACTGTGGCTTTTTAATGGGCTTTCTCCACGAATGTCCCTCGGAAGTCTCCCCCCTATTGGGGAATTTTTTCATTGTTCTATTATTAGATCCTCTGTTTTTTTGTTTTTTTACACACAGAAATGCCCTTTTGTACCGTCCAGTATTGTCCTGTACTGTCCTTAATGTCTACTTTGTGTAAATCCTTTTGGTTTATAAAGAATGCATTATTATTATTATTATTATTATTGTTATTACTCTTTGAGTCTCAGGCATTGATGTTAGTTAACTGGAAAGTTTGTTGAAATGAATATCAAGCCACTACCTGCAGCCTCAGATATTCAGGACGTATCGGAGGGTTCTTACTGTTCCCAGCAAGCATGCCTTTTGAAGCGTTCCAAAAAGCGTGGAGGGACCAATTTTCTTTAACCATCCCTGGAAACTTTTTGAAACAGTCCCTAGTGCGCCTATGACAATCGGGATCAATTTGACTTCATGGCAGTTCCAAATCCTTTTTACCTCCCACTTTAATTCCTGGTATCGGTTAATTTTCTCCCTCTCCTTCTCTTTCACTCTCGTGTCGAATGGGCAGACCACATCCACAATCAGGCACGATCTTTGTTCTTTGTCCACAACCACCAGGTCAGGTCTATTGTGTTCCAGTTTCTTGTCCGTCTGTATCCTAAAATCCCACAGCACCTTCACCTGATCGTTTTCTATCACCGCCTCTGGATTATGTTCATACCACTTCTCAGAATGTGGTAAATTGTTTACCTTGCATAGGTGCCAGTGGATCACCCTGCCCATCACATCATGTCTCCAGCCATTAATCTGGGCTCGGTGTTTACACTCGGATACAATGTGAGCCACTGTCTCCTCTCTCTCTCTCTCCACAGATCCTGCACAGTGGGCTAGCCTCCTCCTTGTAAATGTGGTGTTTCAACCACTTTGTTTTGAGGGCCTGCTCCTGCGCAGCCATTAACATTCCTTCTGTAGCCTATTTAAGGTCTCCTCTTTTCAACCAGTTCCATCTCTGTGGATCTCTAAGTTCAGTTTTCTCAAAGAAGGTGCTATGAAGGGATTTTGCCTGAAGGCTGCACTTTCTCCTTTATGTTATTTCCTCCTTGGAGATCCCCTGGCCTATTGTCACCTCCTTCAGTACAGTTCTGAGCATTGGCTCCTTACTATCAGTCACGTATTTGTGTAGGTTGTTTTTCTCCATCTGAACATAGTCCTCTATGCTGATAAGACATCTTCCACCCTCAGATCTCCTTAAGTAGAGTCTATCGACATCACTCCTCTTGTGGAACATGTTGTAGATAGTCAATAGCTTCCTAGTCTTCATATCCATTTCTTTCTGTTCAGCAACAATTATTATTATTATTATTATTATTATTATTATTATTATTATTATTATTATTACAGTTGCATTTATCTTGCTTTATGTTCATACGAGTTATCACCAAGTCACAACCAGTGACCTCAAGAGACAACAAGGTCCGCCATGTTCAAGAAAGAACATACATATTCACACATGCATCTTTAGGGTTTAGACTTGTGATGTACTTATATTGACAGAATCTTCCTTAGTATATGGGCAGTTCCCATTAGTACTATCTTTTGTATTTCTCCTATACTCGGGTTTCCTGGGATTTGCGATAAGTAATCATTATACCCCTTAGGTATCATTCCCAGAGCGCCTACAACCACATGTATTGTTTTAGTTCTCAATTTCCACATTTTTCCAATTTCTATCTCCAGGTCCTTATACTTGCTCAATTTTTCAAATGTTTTTATAGATACATTCTTGTCTATTGGAACAGACATATAAATTAGCATGCATACCCTCTTTTGAAAGTCTTTCAATATTATATCAGGTCTGTTGCATCTATCTTTCGGTCTGTTTGGATGCTAAAGTTCCACAAGATTGAGATGTGATCTTTTTCAAGTATGGGAGGTGGTTGATGCTCCCAACAATTCTTTTGATGGGACAGGTCAAAATGCTTACACATTATCCAATGTATGTATTGTGCAGCTCTGTCATGCCTATTTAGGTATTCGGTTGGAGCTATAGGACTGCACATTGAAATTATATGGTCAATGGTCTCTGGTTGTTTTTTGCATACACGGCATAATGGGCTGCACCCATTTTTTATTATGTTGGCTTGGTAATTTGTTGTTGGCAGACACTGATATTGTGCCGATATAATCAGTCCTTCAGTCTCCGATTTCAGTCCAGAGGATGCCAACCACTGATGGGTTAAAGTTTTGTCCACATCATGATTGTTAGCTCGCTCTGGGTATTTTCCATACAGAGGCTTTTCTTGCCATTTCTTAGCCAGTTTCTGTAGCAGTTCTTTCTTTGCAGTTACTTTTAACTGCTTTGCTTTTTCTGTGTTTTCCATTTCAGCAGTAAATGGGACTTCTGAAATTTGTAGTCCATTACTGTATCTTTGTGCATCTATTGTAATGGAATATGATCTTTTGATGCTTTCGTGTTTCAAAACGAGTTTGATCATCCAATCATGTGATTCCCTTATATATGTAGATAATCCAATTGTTGCAGTTTTCAACGCATTGTCTAACTGGATTAACCCACGTCCTCCTTCTTTCCTAGGGAGATATATTCTATCTATATTTGCCTTAGGGTGATACATTCTGTGCATGGTTAAGAATTTTCGAATTTTTGTATCGAGCCTACGGATCTCTGTGCTTGACCAGTTGATGACATTGTGACTGTAGGTTACTACAGGTATGGCAAGCGTGTTTATGGCATCGATCCTATTCCTTGCATTCAATTCCGTTCTTAAGATTGCTCTTACTCTGCGGTAACATTCCTTCCTTATCCTTTTCCCTCATTGTCGAGTGCTTGATTCCGTCTCCTTCACAAACACCTAGATATTTGTAAGTTTTTTCTTGATCAAGTTCTCTTATCACGTTCCCCGATCAAGATTAATGTCTGAACTCTTCAGCAGCTTTCCTCTGGTGAACGTTGCTTTGGCGCATTTATCTAGTCCAAACTCCATTTTAAATTCATCACTGAACTGCTTCACAGTGGATAATAGCCCTTGCAATTGTTCATCATTTTTTGCAAATAGTTTCAGGTCATCCATGTAGAACAGTTGATTAATGGTTTTGTCATAGACTTTATATCCATGTTTTGTTTCATTGAGCATTTTACTTAATGGTATAAGTGCGATGCAGAATAAAAGCGGTGATAAAGAGTCACCCTGAAAAATTCCACAATTAATATTAACTTCTCCAGCTTCCAGTGATTTTGTTTCACTATTCAAAAGGAGTGTCGTTTTCCATGTCTTCATACTTAATGATAAAAACCTCCTGACAACGGGGGATATTTTGAAAATCTCTAAACATTTCCAATCCAACTGTGTGGCAAACTATCGAATGCTTTTTTATAATCTATCCAAGCAATCGATAGATTTTTGTGTCTATTATGACAATCTTCCAGTATCATTTTGTTAACCAGAAGCTGATCCTTACAGCCATATGAGCCTCGTTTACACCCTTTCTGTTCAATGGGAAATAGGTCATTTGTTATCAGGTGGTCATATGTGTATTCATTTAGGACTGATGTTAAAATGTTATACATTGTGGTCAAGCAAGTTATCGGTCTGTAATTTTTGGGATTGTTTGTCTCATCATTCTTCGGAAGCAGGAATGTAATGCCGTTAACCAGCCATGAAGGTATCTTTTCTGGCTCCTTAACTATTTCATTGTAAAGTTGGGCTAACAGCTCATGAGACTCTGTGAAAGCATTTATCCAAAAGTTTTGTATTTTGTCTTTTCCTGGGGATTTCCATTTGCTGGTTTTTCTTAGAGCCAAGCGCAGCTGTTCAACTGTTATATTTTCCCATGTTTGTTCTTCAAGGTGAGCTGTTTCTTTCATTTGTCTGTCTATCCATGGGGTATGTATGTTATGAACTTTTTCTTCGGCCCATATCTTTTCCCAGAATTCTTGCACTTCCTCCTTGGGTGGTATTGATTTAGCAGTTATTGTTGACTTACCAATTTTTCTGTAGAAGTTTCTTTGGTTGTTTTTGAACATATTTTGTCCTTATAGAATCTAGATCGTTTTTCAAAGCGCCTTATACGAGCAGCTTTGGCCGACACTTTTTGCTTGATTATTTCTATCAGAATGTCTATGTCACATGTTGATTTTATACTGTACTTTTTTTTCAATTTTCTAAGTTTAGCTTGTTTAACATGTTCACCTACTTTATAGTTTGTTAACATTTCTATGTCAGATCAGAGAAGGTTTATTTGGCGATTGATGTTCTCTTGCCAAGTAGATTTCTTGTGGGAATTCCTTTGTTTTTTCATCTTCACTCCACATAAGTGAGTGGTGACTTTAGCCGATGCATAATAGAGATGATTTAAATCAGCAATGTTTAGTTTGTTTGTGATGATAATGTTTTTGAGAATTATGTTAGTCTTGTGTATTATCTTTTGGTTCTGTTTGGAGTTCTGGATCTTAGGGAGGGTGTCTCGTTGCCCCATGTCAGTTTCTTTCATTTTCATCCATTCGATCATAATTTCATCCTTGAAGTTGGCAAGTTCTTTCTCATTCATTTCTTTATCATTTACGATCTCATTATTTTCATTTGGAGTTTCATCCTGAGCATGCACTCCCTTCACTTTTTCGATCCTTTCGTTAATTTGTTCTGTTGCCATTGATTCCGCCCTAACCCTGGGATTCGAAGTGTTACAGTTTACCTCGTTTTCACTGACACATGTTTCATTTTCCTTTCACTGACTTTGTGCTAATAGCTTGATCTGATCAATTTCTATATCAGTTAGTAACTTTTTTCTAACAATATTTCTTCGTATATTGGCTAGTTTGTTACTGTCAATATAGCCTCTGTTTTCGGGATGTTTCTTTTTTCATTTGATATATGTCTGTTCTGTATTCGATGTATTTGATGGGTAGTACATGGCAGTGTAGAAAGCCTCAAGGACTTCTTTATTATCTTCCCTTGACCATTTTTCTCCCTTTTTCTTTGGATTTCTTGGTGGTGAGCATGGAGGGCCAACAGTAGGAGTATTCCGGTTATGGGAGGTCTCCAGCTCCGAAGTGATGGGAAGGTTTGAACCATTAGCTGATTTTTCGACCCCAGTCTGGTTCCTCTCTGAGGGACGCGGCTCTTTTTTACTCGGGTGACGGCCGATCCGGTATGAGATTTTATCATTAGACATTTACTTTATTTTGTCGCGTTTTATGCTTATCCGCCAAGGGGTAATCATTTCGTGTTACCACTTCTAGAACGAGTGTCAACAAAGACTAGAGGGGTCGTTCTCACCTAGAGACACGGCTATTCCCCGCCGGCCGCCATCCCGTTATTTCTTGGTCACGGGGTTTTCTTTTTGTTGTTTTTTTAAATTGTTATTATCATGAGTGGTTCCTTAATGTGAGCATTGCGTGGCTTAAGAATGAAATTATTAATAATTGTCTCCACTCCAGGCACAAGGCCAGCAATCTCCCAGTGCATTACAATAATATAATATTCTTTTTGTTGTGGTTGGCTGTTATTGTTGTTGGCTATGTCGGTGGTGGTGCCGGGGCTTTTTATATTGTTGGTGAGGAAGGGGTGAGCCAGCAGTCCCATAGTTGTTGATGTTGACGTTTGTCAATCTATTTATATCTTTTGCTAGCCTCTCCCTTGTCTAGTGGTACCGCCACCTTCCCCTTTCTCTCTCAAGTTAATAGGGGAATAGTGGTGGTAGCATTGAAGGAGTGGTGGCGGCGACGATGGGATAGTGGTAGCAATGATGGATGGGGTGAGGTGGTGGCAGCGGTGGCGTTGTGGTTACTAATATGTAGTATCTATGAGTTTGTGTTCGTATGTTTAATATATATTTTTATTATATTTTGTGTTGACATATTCCCGTAAAATTGGAATTAAACATTTTTTTTAAATTTGAGACAATAATAATAGTAATTCTATAATAGTAATTCTATAATGTAGTGGCAGCAGCCAGCGAGGAGATGTGGGAGACAGTAGCGGCGGTATCGATACTGAGACAGTGGTGGTGGTGGTGAAATTGCCGTTATCTGGCTGTTGTGTTTAGTGTACACAGAGAGGTGATGGGGTAGGTGGTGTATCTAGTTTCTGGTGTTGGTGAGATTGGTGTTGTTTGGCTGTTCTATATAGTGTAGACAGAGGACGGGGGGGGGGGGTATTCTTCCATTTATAGCCATTTTCTTTTTTGAATATACAATGTACAATACAAAGTTGAATATTTGAATATTTGAGCCTTATAACAATATATTTTGGGTCCGAATTTTTTGGGGCTCAAGCCGGATGCTTTACGTAGCATTTGTACTAAGAGTTATTATTTCACAAATGATTTAAATATGTTAAAAATTCAAAACTTACGGGAGCGATTTCATGACCTTCCGCCACCTCGTGCGTCTTCTTACCTTCTTTCTTCTTCTTCTTCTTCTTCTTCTTCTTCTTCTTCTTCTTCTTATTATTATTATTATTATTATTATTATTATTATTATTATTATTATTATTATTATTATTATTATTATTATTATTATTATTATTATTATTATTATTATTATTATTATTATTATTATTATTATCTCGTAGACCTATACATTAATTAATTAATTTAATTAGACAATTTCATTGATAGGTTAATTATTTAAGTTTGTTTAATAAAGTCTGGTCGAGAGCTTTTCATTTGGAATATGGAACGGAATTTATTTCCTTTCTTCACACTATGAATTGGCCCGTCAAAAACCGGGGGTTACTTCCCTTGTTGGAAATAACACGTGACAGTGAAATACTGAACGCTGCCAATGGTAGCAGTTTGGCGTTGCATCCCGCACCGGCTGGAGGCATAGAACGAAATTCCTGTTGACGACGTGATATCCGCTGTTCGATCATAAAATACCACAAGCTTACATATTACGTAAGTCGGATTAATGATGATCGATTTTTCATAGAAACATATCGGACGTATTGAAATATTTCGTTCGATTTGTCCAGGTCAGTTGTGTAACCTGATTAGTTTTTTCGTTGTTTTGGTATTGTGTGGCTAGGTTTGCCTGACGCAAAATTCAATTTGTCAAGCTGTCTAAACGTATGTTATTACTATAAGGCCTATAACCCTTTCGAGTGCTTTGCTGCTTATTCCTAATTGTAGGTCGTTAGCTTGGCCACAGCCAAAGCTTCGATTTTACTAAGCTTCCACTTGTATATATATATATATATATATATATATATATATATATAGAGAGAGAGAGAGAGAAGTCGCTACACAACAGTTAGTTCACCATACTGAGAACAATTGTTTCACCTTAGCGGATCCTCAGCTCGTAATCCGCTAAGGTTAAACAATTGTTCTCGGTATGGTGAACTAACTGTTGTGTAACCACTTCTACCTAACTCGTCCCATGGACTGAGTGCTCTACCACTACGGATATTACCTTCCAATGTTCTACCACTATATATATATATATATATATTGAGAGTGATAGAGACAGGGAGAAAGAGTGACAGACAGACAGATAGATTGACATAGATATAGAAAGAGAAACAGAGATCGAGAGATGATTTCACAGTCCCTTAAATATAGGTGGTTATATTTTCGGCTATTAACGTTTTAGAAAGTACTCATCTATTTAACGTGACCTTTTGTCATAAGAACTTGTCATGCCTGCGCCTTAGTAGTAAAACATACTTTATAGATACTGTAATCATTTATCTTATGGAGACATTGATCAAATATCCGCTACCCTATACATATTAGTCACTATATCCGAGTCGACAGTAAAAATGAAAAGACTAAATATATTCAACGTGTCATGCTGCCAACATATTCATCAATAGATTCTCATGAAGCTTAAAGTATTACTTGTATATGGACGTTATATGATAAATGATACTTCACATTATGGACAATTTGAAATTTCTTTAGGAAGCATTTAATAATTTCCAATGATTTCATTCTTTCAGCTCTGTAAAGAGAAAAGAATGAGACATGGCTTTCTGCAAGGAATTGTTTTGTTATCTTTTGTTATTATTTCCTCACGCACACATAATACTCTTCCATAAGACAACATATCAATATATGCACACACATATATATATATACACACGCACGCACATATATATATATATATATATATATATATATATATATACACAGACAAACAGACGCAGACAAGAAAACGCACATACATAATTACATACATATATACATGTATATATATATAAATGCATATGTATATATATATATACGAAGTACGTACAGAACTTCCAAGCATGCAATAACGTTATATATTTTATGCACACACACACACACACACACACACACACACACACACACACACACACGCACGTATATGCTATATATAAATAAATATCGTTATTGCATGCTCGGAATGGAGGTTCTGAACGCACTTCGTAGCGTTCAGGTATTGATATTGGTGAGTTAATCCCTATGAGGTATGAATAAGTTCAGTATAATGAAATAATACATAAGAAAAACAAATAATATATGGGAAGAAATGAAAAAGACATAATACATAAATTATAGTAACCTGCGAATCTAATACTAAATTTATAAACATCAACTAAAATCTACAAAAATATTCCGTTTATGTATTCATTCTTTTGGTTTCTTCTTATATATTCAAGGAACCAATGCAGGGATTGCATCCTTCTTTCCTGCATTGGGAATTATCATCAGTCTCACTTTTGCAGTTAACCATGCTTTCATATCACCTATTCTAGCTAACTCGATGACATTCACTAAATCAATGCACCAAATAGAAATTGCTGCTAAATGAAGCTAAGTTCGAAAGCTACACCGTCAAAAACGACAAAACCCCACTGGATATAGTAGTCCAAGATGTGCACTGAATATTATAAAGTTAGGATAGTCTCAGACTTCACTAAGATAGTTACTAGACCTAGGAATAAACCACTACATATCCCCAGTATCTGTATATGTGACATTGTTATATTTTCTTATCCCTACATTTGATAATCTCCTTCAATTTTAGCTAACTCTATTATTGCCAATAATTAATCAATGGTGCAAATTTGAACACTATCTGTTTTAACATCACACCATATCGGAACTGTATATTTCCAACATTATGTGATGATAAAACAGATAGTGTAGGAAAATAGATAGTATAGTAGTAGTAGTAGTAGTAGTAGTAGTAGTAGTAGTAGTAGTAGTAGTAGTAGTAGTAGTAACTACTACTT
Source organism: Eledone cirrhosa (assembly GCA_964016885.1). Classification (NCBI taxonomy): domain Eukaryota; kingdom Metazoa; phylum Mollusca; class Cephalopoda; order Octopoda; family Eledonidae; genus Eledone; species Eledone cirrhosa. The sequence continues at coordinate 65,673,437 of OZ024740.1, read as the reverse complement.
CTAATACTAACACCACGACGGTCACCACCACATTGTAGCTTTAATTGCGATTAACTCCAACTTGCTAATCTAGATTTCATGATCTTGTTATTAATAAGGATTTGAAATGTGCAATTACACGGAATTCTATTTCTTGCATGCATCATTGCAGTTATTTAAAGTTAATTATGAAGTTGCTGATATATGTGCGTTTTGATGAATATCAATATTCATAATTGCCTATCAAGATGAAGTTCGCTTGCGTAAGCACTATTTTATTGCTAGATTTGGATTAATAGAATTTAGATTTAATTCAGCATGATTTATTGTTTACCTATAGCCTGAACTGGTATTTATATAAGATCTTGGCAGATTTCACCAATGTATGCTGAGAAGCCAACCTATTCTTATAGACATTTCATTAATTTATGCATCATGTTAATTTACAGTGATTCAATAAAACAGATTAATTTTGGCAGGAAAGAAGCATTTCTCATTGTGTTGAAGATTTAAGTGTCTTTTCAACAGGGAGAGACATATGCTGAGCTCAGTTTAGCATCACTTTTCAGGTGTGAACTAGAGAACAAATAACTTTTATCTTTATTTTGTAGAAAACGTATTATAAGTAATCCAACACTTGTACACAATGCAGGACAAGGCCTGCAGCGGATTTTAAGTCAAAACCTACAAGATCTGCATGATATTTTCTTAAATTTCACAATGCTGGTTTGACCAACTGGCTTCCAAAAGAATTTCGTTAACGAAAAAAAAAATCGTATTTGATAGTGGTAATAAAGGACACGACGACATTTTGTCTGCATATAAATAAATGCTTTCTTTGAAATATTTAGTACTACGCAGTGAGTTAGTCTTTTTCTTTTACTATGATATTACTGATTTCAGTCATTTAGACTGCTGCCTAGGCCACTGCGCCACGCTAAGCCTATCAAATTCTGTAAAAAATGTTTTTAAGTTGCTTGATCGGGATTTATCCATAAGATAGTTCATTAATGTATTTAATTATCCAATTGAATATGGATGCTTTGTCGATAAGTTTATCAGTGGAAAGTCTACAGCTCATGACTTGTACATTGATGTCTAACTCGCTCTTTTACTTAATTAAATGATACAATGATATGTGGCAAAAAAACATTAAGCTGAGTTAAAATGTGAATGCTGTAGAAGCTACTTTAGAGTGTAGCCTAGAAACAAACACTTCATTTGATTTCAAATAAAAAGCATTTTTCCCAAACCCTGACTATCCTATAATAATATATGAAATGTAGGGCTTCAGTAGTGCAGTATGATAAAATTAAGGTTTATTTAAATTATTATTGCCATCCGATGGAGCAAAGCTTTTGTAAAGCTATTGTCGTATTCCATTATTCATGTGATGAAGTATTACTCTGAGAATTCTTCCCGAATACGTACTGAAATTCCTAGGTGGTAAGGTGCAGTTGTATTGCATATTGCGTTTTCCCATAAACAATTCTTGTCTGTCAAGCTCATTAATCTCACAAGAATTCCACAGTGCCAATATAGCTCCCTAGAATAGTGCGTATATCATAAAGAGCATTAATTATAAGTAAACAAAGCAATTTGCTGGAGAATGTTTCCATTCTATATGAAAATCGATATATACTAATTGAAAGAATCAAGTGCATCACTGGAAAGCCCTTTTCATTATTTTTAAGTTACTCAATGCATTCGAGTAAATACAATAATTGGTTCTACTTTTTGGCACAAGGCCAGCAATTACACAGTGTTTTACTGGTACTTTCTTTTATCGACACCGTTAGGTTGAAAGGCAAAGTTAACCTCGGCGGGATTCGAACTCAGAATGGCAAGGGCCGTAACTCTGTTATGCGTCAGAGCATACCGTCCGAGCCTCTACCGATACTGCCAATCCAATAATGGTGAGTTTAGATGTTAGAAAATCATGAAATAAATGAATCTGTTATAATCAAACGTATTTGAGAGACAGATGATTTTCTTCTGTCATTTCATGAGTTGTATATTTACAGGAGAAACATTATTCTACATAAAATTCAGCAATAAAAAGTGGCACAATTATTTTGCTAATTCCTATCGGATGCCAAAATATGTAGACTTGAAATTTTACTTGAAATTTATACACACACACACGCACACAAACACACACACACACACACACACACACACACACACACACACACACACACACACACACACACACACACACACATATATATATATATATATATATATATATATATATATATATAACCTATGAATAAAAATAGACCGAGAAACAAGAATGTCCGTCATCAGTAGCCTGCTGATTATCATTGGTATTTCTTCGCATTAAAGACTAGATACCCAAAATCAGTGCGAGCGATAACTAAATTAAGTTATCGGGACATAGGAAAACAGAGGAAAGAAACAAACAACACGGTAGTAATGCAACGTAAAGAGAAGAAAAGAGAGACAAGTCAATGAATCTTGTGGGCTTAAGTCCGACAAATCAAATGACGAGAAGAAACAGACGCGTCCGAGCGATGAGAAAAGTGAGAGAGGAAAGAATATTTCACGCAGGTCAGACGGAAGGAAGTGAGAGAGGAGGAGTAGCAGAGAGTGAGTGATCGAAAATGTGAGGAAGGGGCCAGCCGTGAGTGAGTGACCAGCAGCAGGAGTGGAGGAAAGCAAGAGGTGAAGGAGAGAGAAGGAGGAGAGAGAAAGAGGATAGCACTAAGGTGACAGAAAAAATACGAACCACAGCGAAGGGAAAAATAGATGTGAATGAAAAATGGCGTGCTGCGTTGTTGCGAATATGAACATATGAATAAAAATAGACCGAGGAACAAGAATATCCGTCATCAGTAGCCTGCTGATTATCATTGCTATTTCTTCGCATTAAAAACTAGATACCTAAAATCAGTGCGAGCGAATAACTAAATTAAGTTATCGGGACAGAGGAAATCAGAGGAAAGGAAACAAACAACACGGTAGTAATGCAACGTAAAGAGAGGAAAAGATAGACAAGTCAATGAATCTTGTGGTCTTACGTCCGACAAATCAAATCACGAGAAGAAACAGACGCGTCTGAGCCACGAGACAAATGAGAGGAAAGAATATTTCACGCAGGTCAGACGGCAGTAAGTGAGAGAGGATGAGTAGCAGAGAGTGAGTGAGTGAAAGTGTCGCGACAACGGAGCACGCCATTTTTCATTCACATATATATATATATTGGGTCGTCAAGTATGAAACTTCTAGAGATTTCTTGAAAAAAATAATATATTTCCCCAAATTTCATAACTCACGACCCAATATGGTAAACATGTTGTTGTAATAAAATAAGTGTCGAAAGTGTGTCTTGGATGTGATAAATGTTCAGGGTGGTTAAAATAAGAGACAGTTTTCATGGTAAAAGCGTGAAATTATGTATAGAAAGAAGTATTCGATGCATAAAAATACTCAGAGAATGATATGAAGAAGTCAATAAGTGAATAATATAGGTTTAATATAAAATTAGTGTTGAATGTGTGATAACATTCCAGGGTGGTTAAAATAAGAGAGTGTTCAAGGTGGATAAGTGTCCAAAATGGTGTTATGATACTGGGAATGGAGATTTGGGCAAATTAAAAAAAAAGTCATAATTAGAATCCTGTCAGGTGTTGGGCTATTTCAAATTTTGTAGAATCCTGTATTTTTTCTGTTACACACATTGTACATCTTCTTGTGCCTTTTACATATTCCTTTGATTGGTCTAAAATAGACCAATCAATTTCATATGGAATCCCACGCACTTTCATCTCCCACATTCTATTTGCCAGTGCCGTAGTTTTCTTTTTATCCTCGTGTCGAAAGGAAGCGACGTGTACATATCTTTTTTTAAAAGGTATCCTGGGTTATGCTCACATTCCTTTCTCCGGTAGAATGTTGGTTGGTGTTAATTTGTCTTATAATTGCCTCATATACAACAGATTAAATGTTGCATTTACCTTGCAAAGGTCATGCACTTGCATTTCTGCATGAACATCCTGGGATTCCTCTGTCTGTTTTTCCGGTGGTAATGTTCGATTTAATAGAAGGACTGCAAGAATAACTAATCTTGACACAGTTTCTATAAAAAAATGGATTATACCTGTGGTGATGGTGGAAATGTTTATCTATTAATTCAAAGGAAAATCTACCTACATCAGTTTTAACTGCTAAAGAAAAGGGTGGTGTGAACCAGATGTTTTCATGTTCCTATTATTATGTTTAGAAGGATTAGTGGGGTTAAAAATATATTTAAAATGTATATATATATATATAGATATATATATATATATATAATCTGGTTCACACCACCCTTGACTTTAGCAGTTAAAACTAATGTAGGTAGAAAGATCCTTGAATTAGTAGATAAACATTTCCTCCATCAACATAAATATAATAAAATGTTTGTCTCTGCTATAGAAATGTGTGTAGCTTTAAAACTGCTGCTATGAAATATTTGTTATTTATTTTATGTTTAATGATATATATATAGTTAAACATAGAATAAATAACTAATATTTCATAGCAGCAGTTTTAAAGCTACATACATTTCTATAGCAGAGATGTAAATTTCAACAAACATTGAGTGAATTCAATATACTACATTGCAATATAATGTTAACATGGTAATGGTGCTATAGTTCGAACTGTTTTACATATGACATTAATCTGTTTTAAATAAAACATAACCATTAATTGTCATGTCTAGAAATATAAGGTTATGTTCTGAACGTGTATTTCATTTATCAAAATCTAGTAACATTAATATTACAGTAATACTTCTAGCTTGAGAAAGGAACATTTCCTACATCACGATTGAATTCAGAGCGTAACATATCAAACTAAGCTATCATTACCATTTACCTTCAGGCTTCCACTGTCTCAGTAATGTCGCCAACCTGTGCTTCATATTCAGGCACATGACCAATGTGCATAGTGTATTGATGTTTTTAATAGTGTATTTATACTAATATGTGTAGTGTAGTTATATTAATATCTGTATATGATTAACTGAGGCACGAAGGACCAAAACGAAACAATTCAACAGCATTAGTATAGCGTTACACTTGAGATTTAGTACATCTTTGAATCTTCGTGAGAACACTTGACCCATTCCATTAATATGGCTCAATAATATCTAGTATATTTATTTCTATCACGTGCCCTACATTCTTCCTACTCTCTGTTTAAATGATAGATTGTATACCATTATTTGTAGTCATTTTAATTTTATTTTCCAGTTCCTTTTGCTCACTTGGCGATAAAGTGCCGATTAATTATAACAAATACCATAGGGTTATGTCATGTCTAACAAAAATCGATGAAAGATTTGTTGCTGAGAAACGTCAGATTCATCTTCCTCGTTTCGTTCGTTATATACAGCTTTGTGTTTCAGACATATTGTCAGATGTGTGGTCAATCTTTGTCTATGAATGAAATGTTGGTCTTGTAATGCTTTTGAATCGAAACGTGACAATTTTAGATTGATAATAATACTTTTCATTAGATGATATTATTTCTAAATATTCAAACGGATATATGATTTCATCCTTAGAAATGTTGTTACTAATATTATTGATTATAGTTGATGTAATATCATTGAATCAATTTAAATTCCGGATTAAAGTTATTCCATTTCATTTCGATAATAATAATCTTGGCAGAGACATATGTCTCACACACTTGAATTCATATAATATTTACATTAATATTCAGCCTTATATAAAATAAAGTAACAGAGAATCCGAATCCCTAATGTCCTGTGGATTGTTGTTGAACAGCTTTAGGGATCTTCCGAAAATTGTCAATCTTTCTGAATAAGCCATCTTTGCATATAACGTTTTCCTTGCAGAGAATCAGACATGGGACGACACGGATAATTCCTGAATGCGTGCTACCTGATTACAAAAACATCTGGTTCATTTGTTAAGGTGCATGCACATTGGGGTAAATAAAGTTGGTCTCTGTAACATAGTTCATTTCCTAAAATTGTTAAATATTTAAAAATGTGCTACAATTGCTACAATTTGCTACAATATAACTTACCCATCTGAATAGCTGACTAATGAAATCATTAAATATATCGCAGTTTGTTGCAGAAGAATGGGAAGATACAAGAGACATTTGATCCGAACCGTAACGATTTCATGTAATGGGTAAGTCCTGTTTCATTATCCAGTTGATATTAGAGTAAACATAAAAACTATAGTGCTCCCATTAACTAACACGTTTAACACTAGAAGTGGGCCCGTGTTTTTGTAAACATAACTGAATAACAATTAATAGCAATAGTAACTATATTTACTCTAATACTGACAATACAAAACGTTTCAGAGAACACTGTATGGAAGTAGTTTAGTACGTTAAGCTAATTATATTCGAATCAATTTTTGAGGAATTTATTAGAAGGGCTTTATCGGCTGTCTGCCGTTACTCGTGTATACAAACATACAGACATACCTACAAACTTACATATATGCATGCATGAATGCATACATCCATCAACCTATCCATCCATCCATCCATCCATACATACATACATACATACGTACACAAATACATACATACATACATAATCAGTCAACGCGATCAGTCAGTCGCATATATTGGTGTGGGAGACTATTCATACATACATACATACATTCATACATTCATACATTCATACATACATACATACATACATACATACATACATACATACATGGTGGCTGCCAACTCGTTTTCGAGTATGGCCACTACTTTATATCCATGTAGGAGAACTCCTACCGATGCGCTGAACGAGTGTGACTTTTTAGTCCAGCCAGCGACTTGAAAACTCTGGTACAAACACTACACTTGTGACAATTATTGACACATAGTGCTGGGCCCATGGTACCATGTGACGATAAGTGCAGAGAGATCTCCAGATATAAAGCAATGCCTGTGCCGTGAAGCTTTTATAGTGAGCAAAGGCACTGCTCAAAGCCAGTCCCACTCTCTTAACCAAGATGATATTTACCAAAAAGAAGAACAAGTCAACATCATTGGATACCATCAGAGTTGCAGGTGTTATATCAGAGTTTTCCTTCTCCTAGAATTCTGCCTTGACATAGGCTAAGGGGTCATCTCTCCCGGTGATTTTGGATAGCCATTGACTCTTAAGAGCTTCTTTGACAGGTTTTGTTTTTAGTCCTGCAGGATGTCCAAAGTCACCCTCCTCACCAAGAAACCTTGGTGGGGTGCCAGTTTAGTCGCCAACGACCCGACCATGAGACAGGTTGTACTGGGATACATACATACATACATACATACATGCATACATACATACATACATACATACATACATACATACATACATACATACATACATACATACATACATACATACATACATAGTCAGTCAACCCGATGAGTCGCATATTTTGGTGTGGGAGACTATTCATTAAATTTAAGATGAATACTATCTCCAACAGTAAACCCACAACTACCAGTCAAGTTGAATAACAGAGTATTCTTCTAACTATATCTACTGAAGACACCTTTTATTCGAATTCGTAGAGATATCCGACTAAATACATAATTCATTTTACAAGGATTTGATACAAACAGCATGGCTGAACACAACGTCAACAATAACAACAACAACCTTAAAGAAGTACCGAAGAAAAACAACGAGAAAGGTAAACAAAATTTATTCATCTGTATCTACAGAAGAAACCGAAATTATAAATCGCATTTCTCTTGTAGTTGCGAACTTAATGATGATTTATTTAATTGTTATAAAATGGCAAAAAACAATCCCTCCATTGGCTATATGAACAGAATGAAGCTACACTGGGACGAAATACACCCAGAGCTAAATCACTTCACAGCGAAACAATTACGCCAACAAGCGACGTTTTTTTAACGTAAAAATAAGATAAATATTATTAATTGTAAGTCCTCCAAAACAAACATGGAATCGACAACACGTGCTACAGGTCGCCATTCTACTAGAATTCCTAGCAGCCAGGTCGAACACCGCCTTGAAACAACTATGCATGTAAGAACCTTGAAACCACGTGTACCATCTAAGTCTACCTTGAGTGCTGGGGAAAACACTATCGATAATAATAATAATCGAAGAGAGTTGACACCACTTGTACCATCCGAGTCTACCTCGACTATTGTGGAAAATATTATCGATAATGATAATAATCAAAAGTATAAACAATTGAAAATTTCCCTCAACGAAATCTTCCAGAGAGAAATTAATTCATGTATAAATATCTCTCTTGCTGAACGTATTAAAACAACAAATTTAATAAAAAAAAACAAATAATGAAATATTACGTGTTATTGACGAAATAGGGAATGAATATTTACGACGGATAAAAACCCCAAACTTTTGGCAAATCAACGCCTGTTTATATGCCTTAGCAACGACAGTGAAGCATTATCTTGGTCATAGCAGAACGAAACACCAACAAAGATACCATCATTTATAACTAAAATAGAAAAAAAGATTGCTGACCTACGAAAAACCATAGGATATGTGACAATGCCCTTACATGCAAACAAACACAAAATAACTCACTCCTCACCAACAAAGAGTGAAAAATAAAATAGAGACGATGTTTGGTAACAGTAAACCAGAACTCTTCAATATAAGCTGATGACCCTCAAACAAGAATTGAGAGCTGTTAGCGAAAAACGCCGATGCCTGAAGAAGGTTGATGAAAGAAAAGTGCGTAATAAAAGATTCAGACGAAACCAAACATCAGTCTATAGAGATATAGATATGCAGGGGAAAATAATAAGTGTCCAGAAGACATAGATTCATTTTGGAGAAAATTATGGGGTGAAAAGAAGAATTTCAAACAAGATCCAGTGTGGCTAAAAGAAATCCGAAAGAACTATTGCTCCTACACTACAACAAAAACATACGAAATAAGTGAGGAAGAGACATGATTGTCGGCTAGTGGTACAAACAACTGATATTCTATCGGAGGTATCTTACTGACCTCTACCAACAAGTTCTTAAGGGAGATACACTTATACCAGAATGGTTGTCATTAGAACAAACATTACTGGTCCCGAAGAACAAAGGCACCCACTTGGCAAAAAACTACCGATCGATTGCATGCCAGAACCTGTTGTATAAGATGTATACAGCCTGCCTGAACCTATTCCTCCAGGATCACTGCGAAATAATAACATCATCACAGATAAACAAGCAGCTGGAAAGAAAGGGGTTTGGGTATGTGCTGAACAACTCCTAATCAACAAAACTGCGATGTAAGAGGTGCGACAACTTAGGAGGAATATGGCTACAGTCTGGCTGGACTACAGGAAAGCTTTCGATTCTGTTCCCCACTCTCGGATGATAGAGACCCACCAACCTGCTAAAGTCCCAGACATTATTATCAGAGCCATACAGAAGTTGTTTTCTTCTTGGGCTACTATCCTAAGGTTAAAAACAGAAAGGGAGGACTCTATTTTCACTGATAAAATAAAATATCGCAGGGGTATATTTCAGGGAGACAGTCTCTCTGTGATATTATTCATTCTGTCATTAAACCCATTTTCCTTTCTGCTCAAGAAATGTGAAGGATTCATCATTGGCTCACAGGAGGACAGAAATACGAACCTAACCCATAAATTATTTGTGGATGAGCTGAAACTATATGCCAAGAACATGGATGGGATGAAGAAAAATCTTGACTTGGTTACAATGTTCTCAAAGGATATAGGAATGGATTTTGGCCAAGATAAATGCTCATATATGACTGTAAAGCGGGGAAAGACAACAACCCAATCTAGCAACTTTGTCATCATTGGCCTAACTGTTTAACCGATATCTGATGAGGACTGCTACAGATACCAGGGGATAGATGAGAACATATCCTATAATGGTGTCTGTAATAAGGAAAGCGTAACCAGGGAATACTACACCCGATTAAGAAAGATTTGGTCAAGGGAACTCTCTGCGCAAAACAAGAGTGGCCCACAATGTGTTTGCTGTGCTTCTCCTAACACCAACGTTTGGAATACTCAATTGGACGATAGATGAAATCCGAGCAGTTGATGTTGGAATTTGAAAAATACTAAACAACAGCGGAAACTTACACATCAACATTAACATAGACCACCTTTACTTGAAACATAAGCAGGGAGGTAGAGGCCTAACATCAGTCCAGACATCATTTGAATGTCGCATCATATCCCTCTGACAACATCTACGAACATCGAAGCGTAGGAGCCCGTCCCTCGAGCAAGTCTGTCTGCATGAAACAGATAAGAGTTGGGAAGGAACTCCTCGAGAGATATTCCCCGTGAGATAATCGAAAACTCACACCCAGGGAAGTCGCTCAGCAGTATCGCAAAAACTACATGCTTATCAGCAAAATATCATGCAAGGATATGTTTGCCAGGAAACTCCAGAGTGAGAGTAATATGGAAAAGGAAAGTAGTCTGGACCAACAACCACTATATTGGCTCCCAAGTTGAAGGATACGCTTTTGCAATCCAAGGACAGGAAATTAACACGAAATACCTGATTCACAAAAGAGATAGGGATGCAGGAAAACCTCCTAGATGTGATTACAAGTGCAGACTCTGCAGAATTAACATCGAAGATGTGACCCATGTCATCAGCAGCTTCCCAAAGTTGTCATCGCGGTACTATCTACCTATGAGGCATAATGTAGGGGCCAACACACTGTACAATGCAATCCGTAGAAAATATAATAAACACATTAAATAATAAACACGATAATAAACACATAAAAATCTACAGCAATGTGGAAGACATCCATGTACATAATATGAAAGATAACTGGTGGAATGTTCCAGTAAAAACCCCAATAAAATGCAGGCATAACAGACCAGATATTGGGACGTGGGACAGGGAAAAGAAAACATGCACAATAGTGGAAGTTAGCTGCCCAGAAGATTAACGAAAAGGAGAATATTTATGCGGATCTAATGAGAAATCTGCAGATACTCCACCCTGATTACACCTTCAGATTTATGCCTGTGATTATTGGGACACTGGGATATGTTAGTAACTGCCTCAATACAAAACTTGAGAATCTAGGCTTCACAGGAACAGAAAGAACACAAGTAGTTAGGAAATTACTAGTACAATCCATTAATGGAACAGTAAAAACACGTAAAACATTCCAAAAATGTTGCATCTAATAACTGCATATACACATGTACAGATACAAAGCATATACACAAGCACGCATACAACTCAAAACATCCACATCCACACATACAATAACATCCATATCTACACATGCATGCAGGCATGCATACATAATCTACCTTGTTGATGCTGTGTAAATTCCAATGAGAGAGTCTTGTGTCTATGTTAGAAACCGACTCTCTCTCTATTGGTAAACATTTTGTGAAATTATAAGACCAGAAGAACATACATACATAAATGTCGGCACGATCATTTGCACATATGGAGTTGAAGATAATTCTTTAAAATTAAGATGAATATTATCTTTAACAATGATGTCACAACTACCAACATTGATAAATAACTGAATATTTTTGCTGACACATTGAAACAAATTGTATTCGAAATTGTAGAGATATCACTGTAAATTTTCAATTCATCTTACTAGTATTTGCTAGAGTCAACCTGGCTGGACACGTGACATCAACAACACTAAATCAAAGATAAATAGGTTTAGTTGTAGTTAAAGAAGGAACTGAAACTATCACTCGCATTTTTTGTAGAATTTTTAACACAAGAACGACACAACTAAACTATAATAAAGTAAGGAGTGCGGGACTGCTTACGGTTTAAATTTTTAATCCCATTAGTAAAATAAGTTGGATTACTTAGAATAAATAATGAATGGATATTACATAATTTATCTATAAATTTCGTATGTGTTGGTTAAATATATTTTGTTGTTTATTTAAAGATTCACTTAAAAGTTTTCAAATGCCAACACTTCTGGTTAGCGATCGCTTAAATAAACATTCATATATTTCCGTCACTAATTCTCCCTTATGCAGTTTATATGTAATATCGTCTTTTTTTTAATGTATCATGGATTACTTTACTGATTACATAAGAGAGTGTAACGTAGTCTTCGTTCAATTCCTGTTCAATTATTTGATGTATCATATCTACATGCATAGATACTTGCGTATAATACCATATGCACACTACACAAGCTTGCAGGAAAGCACCCGGTGGGTGGTTTTTCTGGTAGTTTAATTACTAATAGACCACCCGTGTCCCGTTGGGTCATATTCGCTTCAAAATAGTTTTCAAAAATCCTGTTCACTTAAATATCATTTTTAAATATTTAATATATACACAGAAATATATATATATATATATATATATATATATATATATATATATATATATATATATAGTAATAATAATAAGTTTGAAGACTAAAATGCAAAGAGGGCTCGATAAGGATAAATATATATCAAATATATAAGAACCGTAGAGCAAATATTTATTAAAATAACAGATTAAAGTTTAAGCAAATAATCGCTGCTTTCACCATTAACGGGATCTTCTGAAACTAACAAAGTCAATCTGTGAACGCAAAAGTGAATATTTCAAAAACGTTGCAACTGGAGGAAGACAAGTAGACGATACTTTGGTTCGCGGAAGCATTCCCTGGCAAAGAACGGGAAAAAACGAATATAATACGTCATTATTTGGAGCAGTGGAAAACAATTACACGCCAAGACAAAACCACGTTTATGTATAAAAGAAGTCGTAGACTAATATTCTATTACGTGGTTCATACAGACGTTCTCTGGCAATTAACGGAAAAAACGAAGATAACACGTCATATGTGGAGCGCGGGGAACAATTGCACGCAAAGACAAAACCACGTAAATGGTATAATTGATTTCGTAGACTAAAATTCTAACTAGGAAACCGAATGATTCTCGGCTTCAGAGTTAAGAATAAAGTAAATAAAATACAGCATATTTTCACCGTCCATTCCACATATTACAATGAAGCTCTTGCTCGGAGTAGATTTGTCGATAAGGTAGCACATACAGCGTATGAGAATAGACGTAGGAAAAATAGAACGCGACGCATTACATGGTATAACCCACCATATAATATGGAGGTGGCCACACTATTAGCTAAGATCTTTCTCTCCCTTATTTGTATAGGTAAGTATATCGTACCTGTATGTTTTTTGAAGGTACGTATACTTTCTCGTACGTATATTTGATCGTATATGTTATGTCGTATATTTTATATATTCTGGTACATATGCTTTTGGTTATGTGTATACGTGAGTTTTGCGTCTGTGTGATTATGCGGGTTCCTTGGTATGTAGGGTGTGTGTATATGTGTACTTCATGTTTAAGTTGACGTACGTCTCCGAACATATGTGTATTTACATGTAAGTATGTGTGTGCGCTTGTTATATACGTATTTATTTATTTATACACGTTTATTTAATTACTTGTATACACGCGCACATACACACACACATATTTATATGTGCGTGTATCTGTATACCAATGGCGAGTTTTTGGCGTATGCTTATGTATGTACGTATATGGAGGCGTGGTTTTGTCTTTGCGTGTAATTGTTTTTCACCGCTCCAAATAATGACGTATTATACTCGTTTTTTTCCTGTTCTTTGCCAGGGAACGTTTCCACGAACCTAAGTATCGTCTTCCTGTCTTCCTCCGGTTGCACCGATTTTTGAAATATTCACTTCTGCGTTCACAGATTGACTTTGTTAGTTTCAGAAGATCCCGTTAAGGGTGAAAGCAGCGATTCTTTGCTTAAACTTTAATCTGTTATTTTAATAAATATATATATATATATAGATATATATGTAGAGGTTATATTTAATTTGTTGGGATACAACAAGCAAAATATTTGTATAACTGATATAAAGCACTCAACAAAGTATATATATATATATATAAATATATATATATATATATATATAAATAGATGTGTGTGTTTGTATACATATATATATGTATGTGTGGGTTTGCTTGTGTGTGTGTGGGGGGGTGTCTTCGATCTATATACACTGGCCATAGACACACACACACACATATATATATAAATACACACACACTCACCCATATACATATATATATATATACAACAATACGACCATCTCTCTCTCTCTTTCATTCTTCCTCTCTGTCTCCGCTATCTCTCTCTCTCTCCCCCTATCTCTCTCTCTCTCTTGCTCCGATATATGCGAAAATTGTTTTAATCCATTTGTACTCCCATTTCAGTGTTACCCTCCTTTCAAAGTATTTTCCCATTATGCGCCCTTTTGCTGTATTACATTACAGAAAAGCAAGCATCAAGCAAGCAATCACAGACTTTTAGTGAATGGTGAAAAACTTCTTCGGTTGTATATATCAACATAATAAATCTACCCTGGGACTGACTTTTTATAGAGCTAGGTTATTTCACAACCACACAATTACGTCAATAACCAAAGTTTGTAGAACATAAATATAGCCAACAATTATTCAAAATAATAATTGTTTCTACTTTTGGCACAAGGCCAGCAATTATCCTAGTCTATTATTATTGGTACTATATGTTATCGACTCCGTCAGGAAGATAGGCAAAGTTAACCTCGGCGGGGTTTGAACTCAGACCATAAAGGGCCGTAAGTCTTTGCTGCAAAGCATGGCCTCCGACCCTCTACCGGTACTGCCAATCAACCGCCCATTATTCAAAACAATAATGAAACTGTGATAGCCCTGCAAATAACAACACTACGTCAGCAGACTCCTCGATTGGATATGCAAAGAACACCTGTCACAACAGGCCACCATGTTACTAGTTTCTCCTGTAGCCAGTCCGATCATTAAAAACACACAAATGAAATACACAAAGAGACTCTTGAAACAGCCATATCGGTGACAAATGATTCCACATGTCCTCAACTATACGTCGACTACTGTACCTCGCAACCATTATAACTATTAACATAAATATACCATCAATGATGTAAATCTACAACTAACTGAGGAATCGAGAATTATAAATAGTTAAAATATACCCAAAGAGAAATTAATTAATGTATTAATGTTTTCATTCGAAAAAAGATATAAAATGAGAATATTACACAAGAATAAATAATAAAATTCTGCGTGCTATCGAGGAAATTGTAGGTAAATATTTACGACAAATTAACGTCTGTCTATATTCCCTAGCAACGGGAGTGAAACATTATCCTTGTGATAATAAAGTTCTTAAATGTTAACAGAAACAAAACAATGTAAAAAATGGCTTCGTATAATTCAAATGTAGAAAAAAGAACGCTGATTTACGAAAAGCTACCGATGTAACAATGCCTATCGCATGTGAAGAAAATCAAAAAAAGACAACACATTCACCAATAGTAGATGAAAAATAAAATAGAAAAGATGTTTGGAGTAGGTATATACAAAACACTTCAATACAAGTTGATCACAAACACGCACTGAGAGATGTAAGGGAAAAATCCGATATGAGAAGAGAGTGGCTGAAATGAAGATAACTAATAATGGATTCAGCCGAAAGCAAACACCAACCTATAGAAATATGAATGGCAAATCAATAAATGCCGCTAAAGCCCCACCCGATATACACATTGAAAGCTTCCTGGAGATAAACATGTGGTCAGGAAAAGCGGTTCAACGAAGATGCATTGTGATTGAATGAGATTCAAACAAATTGTCCCTGCATTAAACTAAAAATATACAGCACCAATGACAGAAACAGTTCAAGTTAAGAAAGCACCAGGAAGAGATTTGAATGTCGGTTACTGGTACTAAAAAGCGAGTTTCACTCGGATGTATCTGTAAGACCTCGAGCAGCAATCACTCAAGGAAAGTGTCCATATCTGTTTTGACATTAGCAGAAACAATATTATTCCCCAAAAATAAATAAACACACTTTCAAATATACTACTGACATATTAAATGCCAGACACTTATGTACACAGAATGTTCAAACACATTCATCAGGACAACTGTAACAGTAACACACTATATTATCATTGATAAAATAGAATATTACGAACACCTACTCGCATACATTCAACGTATTTACTTAGTTAATAATGTCTAAATTCGAATGCAAGAAAATTGTAAGAAACCTGCACTCTCTCTCTATCTATCTATCTATCTATCTATCTATCTATCTATCTATCTATATATCTATCTATATAAAGATCTCTCTCTCTCTCTCTCTCTCTCTCGATCTTGATATCTCGATCTCTCGATCTCTCTCTGGTTCTCTCTCTCTCGGTCGCTCTGTTGGGGGAAATCCCATAAAATAAAAATAAGAAAATACAAACATACATACGCACTCACATCACACACACATACATACATACACACAGATATATAATACATACATACATTTGTTTGTAAATAGCTTAATCCAAAATAATTGATGATATACTCTCGCAGATCTGCATTGAAACGGAAGGACATTAATTTGGTTTCTTATTGTGATCGTTGCTCCGGTCATTCCATATTTAAATTGAGGTAAATACGATATACACATACACAGAAACGCACGCCTACACAGGTTATTATCACACTCACACACGCAAACGCACACATATACACGCATACACACACTCATATATATATATATATATATATATATATATATATATATATATATATATATATATATATATATATATATATAGGGTTCTAAATCCACTGTCACGCTAGATGTCTTTAGTAAAAAAAATACGGCGAAAAGTTCTATTTCTAATTTCAAACTTGCTTGCTGTTTTAAAAACATACATAATATTATACTTGCTGAGAATGTAGCCTCTAATTTGAATGGAAGAGGGTGGGTGATGTGTTGGTGTAATGGTAGCACAGTTGTCTGTAATAGAATGAATGATGTTATACATCCTACAATTATTTCTTCTTATTCAAAATGCCTTTTTTTAAAAATTCTTTGACAAAAACATGAAATGTCTTTACCGACACGATACACTACCACTGGATCGTCCATGCGTGGCACACCACAGAAACCCCTGCTTCCTGTTTCCACCAGAATCAGTCTTTGACTGACCAATGCACATTTTAAAACGCACCCACAACTGCACACGCACGCGCACACACACACACACACACACACACACACACACACACACACACACACACACACACACACACACACACACACACACACACACACACACACACACACACACACACACACACACACACACACACGAATCCTTAATTGCTCGTGCACCCACGTAAATACGTACATAAATACCGGTGAATATACACCGCATTGCCGCCCCACAAATTACACCAGGATATACACACATGTCCAGGCACACGAAATATATACATTCCCAGTCGACTTACCACAAAAATAATATATAGTTAGTCACATCAACTGTCTGAGGAGCAGATTGACACTGGAGTCGGGTCCATAAATCCTGTGGCTCACTTTTAGCCAATCCTCTGCGAAACGCGCGTAACATCGATACAAAATAATAATTTTCCATATGTAAACGAAACTTCCCTGTTTTTTCTAATATATATATATATATATATATATATATATATATATATATATATATGCAGAAGTTATATTTAATTGGTTGGGATACAACAAGCAAATATTTTTATAATTGATATAAAGCACTCAACAATTATTGGAGTAAAAATACAATATATTAACAAATGGAAACTATATTTATAAAACCATATTTATTTAATTATACATATTTCAAGGACACCAAAGCAAATTATGGTGCGCTTTCATCAGATAAAATATAATATAGATCAGTTTTATAAACAAATATTTACATACCCTTAAAAAATGCGACCGTGCCGGTTGGAAGCTCTCGGATAGTGGGGTTACTAATGTTATTATTGGTCTATTATGCAAATGAGTGTCGGAGAGGTTTAAATCCCAGTACGTTTAAATTAAGCCGTTGGAATAGGGAAAGAAGAAAAAGAAAAAGAAAATGAAAACGAAAAAGAAAGAGCAAACCCAAAGAAGGAAGACAAAAGAAAGAGAAAGAGAGAAAACACTAAGTGAGAGAGTGTTGTATTAACGTAATGTATGAGATGATGAAGCGAAAGAATATATATATAGTGGATGAATTACGGTGAGTAAATAAAGCGTGGATAAATAAATAAATAAATAAATAATAACCGGAGAATTTTATCTAATGTTTAAATTTGATTAAATGTTTAATTTATCAATCAAATTATCTATCTATACATTAAAAATTGCGATCTATATATTATACATATGTATGTATATATATATATATATATATATATATAAATATATATATATATATATATATATATATATATATATATATATATATATATATATATATATATATATATATATATATATATTATGAGTTTATAAGAGCCCGCCTGTGTATAAAACTATGGATTATATACAAGTTTCTACATAGCCTGGAAATTATGTATCCGAAATTGTAAAAATCTTATAACGAAACGGCCGTCTGGAAGAAATGAGATATTTATTTAATAATGTCTCATATAAAATAATACAACCAATTATCCACGAAATACTGATTAGTTAGCACTCCAAACACTAAATTGGGATAATACTTAAGTATATCCTAATGTGTGTTGAGTGAGATGGAGATGGTTGGAGTATCGCTTAAGGCTTTCTCTGTTTATGTATTGTATATATATATATATATATATATATATATATATATATATATATATATATATATATATATATATATATATATATATATATATATATATATATATATATATTATGAAGAGAGAAGAAACATTTAGATATAATTAGTAATAAAATGTATCATACCTAAACTGCTCCTAAATTCCTCGACTACGTAGTTTCGTGGCATAAACAAAAACAATATATCATAAAGATATAGAGTCCTTGCGAGGTCTGCCGACTTATCAAGAGGATACCTCATTTTACTAGTCTCAAGAACGCGTCTAAACGACGTGAGAAAGAATCCCAAAAGGCGGAGGGGGAGATAGTCACGCGATATAACGGTCGAGAAACAGAGCTAAGCCTCTTATAACCCCGAAGAAAAAACCACGGAGGCGGAGGGGGTATTTATATCGAGGCCGTAGAAGAGGTGGTGAAGAAGGCGAGAAGTATGCGTAATGGAAGCTTTCCGGCTGTCCCCACACTTCAAAGATTGCTCGACCAGAGGGAGTTATTAACAATATATTTAGAAACACACAGATACATGCGGACACACACATATATACATGAATGCATCCGCACCCAACTGTGACTTATCAAGAGGATACCTCATTTTACTAATTACTAATTATATCTAAATGTTTCTTCTCTCTTCATAATGTATTTTTAACTCTGATACTGGTTCAGTCTAGTTCAACTGAATTGGTCTGTCCCAGTCATTCATTGAGCAACATCGGTGAAGTTGGCACCTTTAACTCACAGTTGGGTGCGGATGCATTCATGTATATATGTGTGTGTCCGCATGTATCTGTGTGTTTCTAAATATATTGTTAATAACTCCCTCTGGTCGAGCAATCTTTGAAGTGTGGGGACAGCCGGAAAGCTTCCATTACGCATACTTCTCGCCTTCTTCACCACCTCTTCTACGGCCTCGATATAAATACCCCCTCCGCCTCCGTGGTTTTTTCTTCGGGGTTATAAGAGGCTTAGCTCTGTTTCTCGACCGTTATATCGCGTGACTATCTCCCCCTCCGCCTTTTGGGATTCTTTCTCACGTCGTTTAGACGCGTTCTTGAGACTAGTAAAATGAGGTATCCTCTTGATAAGTCGGCAGACCTCGCAAGGACTCTATATCTTTATGATATATTGTTTTTGTTTATGCCACGAAACTACGTAGTCGAGGAATTTAGGAGCAGTTTAGGTATGATACATTTTATTACTAATTATATCTAAATGTTTCTTCTCTCTTCATAATGTATTTTTAACTCTGATACTGGTTCAGTCTAGTTCAACTGAATTGGTCTGTCCCAGTCATTCATTGAGTAACATCGGTGAAGTTGGCACCTTTAACTCACAGTTGGGTGCGGATGCATTCATGTATATATGTGTGTGTCCGCATGTATCTGTGTGTTTCTAAATATATTATTATATATATATATATATACATATAAACGTTTGTATATGTATGTATAATAAAGCCAACACAATGCAGGTATGGACATAGAATAAAGAATGCAAATGCAAAAGATATTGTTGACAATTGGTCTTTCATCTTTAGATTTATTAAATGTCCTTAATTTTCGAGATAATATCTATTCTTCGGAGGGAAGTAAAGCGGTTAAACCAGTGTTCTAAATAGCTTGCCAAGTCATGCTGACAGGAAATGGTATAGAGTATCTGTTCTATCTCTAATGTCAAAGAGTTAACGTTAGGTGGATAAAGAGTAGTCTCCCTTTAAAATGTTTTTTTTACATGCCTGTTTAACTGTGTGGGAGAATGCATGAAGGTGTAAGTATGTGAGTGTGTGTGTGTGAGTGTGAGAAGATATGTCTATACGTAAATGTAGGGGATAGATGTTATCTCGTGTTAGAACTGGTCTTTGTGTGTGTATGTGTGTGTGTGAGAGGGATTAAGTGGAGGTGTAAGCGTGTGTGTATCTGTGTGTGTATGCGCGTGTGTGTGTGCGTGTGTGTATGTGAGGTGTGTTTAAATATGGGGCTAGAAGCTCTATCAAGTTATAAATTGGGTGTTGAGTTCTAGTTTATTATTGATTGTTTAAGAAACAACTAGTTAAATGCTAAAACACCGACAAAACCATAACAGTTAGGATAGAATCTAAGGAAAGAAACCTCGGCAATCTTAGAAATAAGGAAGCACTAATTATAGACAAAACACAACCACCAAAAACAATAGACTAGAACTCAACACCCAATTTATAACTTGATAGAGCTTCTAGACCCATGTCTACACACATCCACACACACACACACACGCACGCACACACACACTTACACATCATCTTATTATCTCTCACACACACACATACACCTACAAAGACCAGTTCTAACACGAGTTAAGATCTATCCCCCACATTTACGTATAGACATATCTTCTCACACTCACACACACACACTCACATACTTACACCTTCATGCATTAACCCACACACTTAAACAGGCATGTACAAAAAAAAGCTTTTAAAGGGAGACTACTCTTTATCCACCTAACCTTAACTCTTTGACATTAGAGATAGAACAGATACTCTATACCATTTCCTGTCAGCATGACTTGGCAAGCTATTTAGAACACTGGTTTAACCGCTTTACTTCCCTCCTAAGAAGAGATATTATCTCGAAAATTAAGGACATTTAAATAAATCAAATGTAAAAGACTAATTGTCAACAATATGTTTTGCATGTGCATTCTTTATTCTATGTCCATACCTGCATTGTTTTGGCTTTATTATACAAACGTTTATACCTCATTACACAGTGCTTCAAGTGAAATATAACCTCCTCCTCATATATATATTTATATATATATATATATATATATATATATATACATATATATATACACACTATCAAAAAATATTATTAAAAAATATATGATATTATTACATAACCATATATAAATGTATTACTAATCATCAACCAACAATTAATTATTAATTTTCCAATTAATTATCAATAAAAATAATAAGAAATAATAAAAAAAATAAAAAATGTCATGTTTAAAATATAGGAATGTTTCTAAACTCATGGAAATTCAGAGATTTTACCGAAGAAAAATCTCTTCTTCGTAATAGCAATACAACGTTAAGGAAAATAAGTGATTTATTTGTAATTTAGATAGCTCTAAGGAATAAATGTTATAAAGATTAAGTTGATAAAAAAGTTAAGATTATAAAAAAAACCTTATATTATTTTATAGTAAGTTATAATTTTATAAATTTTATATATTTAATAAATCCACCTGTTATACAGTAGTGACTGTTAAAATATAAATTTGTTTTCTATAACGTCTTAATGTTTAAAGTTTTTCATAAGAATATACCTAAAGCACAAACCGTAAAAAATCCTTTTATACGAGACCATTCATAGAATGTATTCAAAGTATACATTTTGAAATATATACACATACATAGACAGACATACATACATGTATACATATATATATAGACATACACATATATACACACACACACATATATATATATATATATATATATATATATATATATATATATATATATATATATATATATATATATATATATAATATATATATATATATATATATATATATATATATATATATATATATATATATATATATATAAATACATAATATAAAATAAAATATGAGTTATAATTTTAAAAACGATTATAATTTTAAAAGGAATGACAATTTTAAAAAATATATTATATAATTTTAAAAGGAATTATCATTTTTAAGCAATATAATTTTAAAAATATATTTAAGAATATACAGAAAAAACACAGTATAAAATATGAATTATAATTTTGTTTATATCCATCTGAGGAATTAACAAAAACACTTTTTTTTAGAAAGTTTCCGTGTTTATCTTAATTTTTTATACCCGTAAGAGAAAATTTCAAAAAAGTAATTTTCAAAAATCCTTTTTTTTTTTTAAAACTTTCAGTATGTTTATCTAGAAGAATTTTCTATGAAAGTTTTTTTTTCATTTAAAAGAGTTTTAGGCAGTCGTATGAAGGAATCTAATGATTTATCGATAGGTTTAATACGAAGAGTTATATATTACATTTTAAATTTATATTTAAACGTTGAATTTAATCTATGTTTGCAGCACCTGAAAAGATTGTTCCTTAAACTCACAGAATTTTTGCTTTTTAATATAAAGAATATTGTTATAATTTGGGAGGGTCATGTTGCCAATAAGAAACACACGCACCAGTTGCTTTCACTTCAATTTATTATAATAAATGTATAATAAATTTATAAATTTATAAATTTCTGGTTGGTTGTTTGGTTCCACAACCAGATAGTTGTTTATATATAGTCATAGTTCTTTCGTCACACACTCTGTGACCTCTTCAGTGACGGGGGATTCCTTTCTTTGTTTCTGTGCCTCTCCTTTGTTCTGTCCTACGCCATTTTGTTTCTGTGTGTGTGTTGTGTGCTCAGTCTGCGCATGCGCCACATCCGGGTGTCTGTGTGTGTTTATGTTCATTTATTTATTTGTTTATTTACATGTTACTGGTTGGTTGTTTGTGCTATGTGTGTGTGTGTTTTCATTTTGTCCTTAATTGTAAGTTGTGATGTTGCTGTTCCACTCATATTTTCTATTGAATTTTGGTTGTAATTCTTTTATGTTTATTGCCTCTGTAATTTGTCTAAACATTGCGTCTTTTCTGTGTGTAGATTCTATTTTTATTTCTATGTTCTCTAATTTACTCTTGTGTTCTATTTTAGCATGTTGGTAGAGTACAGATGATTCTTTATTATCTTGAAGGTCTCGCCAGTGTTCATTTTCCTCTATACAAAAAGCACAATTTCCAGAAGAAGAATTGAATGGAGGAGCTTTGGAGATAATATTCCAAAGTAAAGTATAGTTAATTTTCTTTAATTTTAGGTCCCATAGTAGGCTAGATAGTGAAGTTGAAGATTTGTTATTTATATTCGTAAAAGATCATTTGTGGTTATTAAAACGAGATTTAAAGTCTATGGAAGTAGAACCTACATAATTAAATGAATTTAAATTAGTTTTACATTACAATAATATACTATATCTTTAGCTAAACAATTGTTATTGAACGGACAGTTAGATTTATTTCTACAGTTACATTTATCAAAATTCAAGTTACTAGGAGCCGTATTATTAAATTGGATATTGCTGGGGTTGCTAATGGTATTCTGGTTAGGTTTTAAGTTTCTATTTTTAATTCTATTAATATTCTGCGCTAAATTACTGGTGGTTGAATAAGTTAATTTTATAATATGTCTATTAAATATTGAGTAATATCTATGTGTTCTAGGGAAGCATTTGTCGAAAGCTTTAAAGAATAGTTTAGCAATAGGAGTTTTAATATTTAATGAGAAAGGAGGAGCGAACCATAATATATTCCTAGTTCCCTTTTGATTTTTTGTTTTTTGAATTATTGTAAGGTTTTCTATTGTAGTTGTTAAAATTGTTAAAATTATGGTTAGTTGTTATATTATTATTATTAATGTATTTAATTTTATTACTATATCCAGCTTTACCTAACGCTTCGTTGTAATACTGTGCTTTATCATCAAAAATATTCTTATTAGGTGAAATTCTAGAAATGCGTTGCTGTACAGAATTTACTATACTATTTTTAACGGATCTGGGATGATTGGAGTTAAAATTAACGTAGTTTAAGTTCCCGTTTAATTTGTGAAATGGATAATGAAGACATGTGTAAAGGTTTAAGGTTACGTCTAGAAAGTTAACTATTTTATGATTATTCTCTATTTCTACTTTAAGATTAAGGTAATTAAAAAATGGTATAATTTCTTTTCTTTTCCTATTTAATTCACAGTTATTATGTTCGATAAGTAATAGCATATCGTCGCCATACACACCTCCGGTCATCTCCAGTATTTTTCTATGTAGAATATTATTTATAAAAAGCCACACAAGATCCGTTATTTGGGCGGAATCAGATGACCCCATAGTGATATCGAAATTATTATCTATATCTGCTCTATTCCAGAGGTGGTTGTTAAATTTAATTAAATTTTCCGTGCTGTTAGGATAATGTGCATTTCATTAATAGTTAAGTCTGTATGTTTAAATGCATACATCAGTGCTTTATTAAGTAGATTAGGAGTGATGGATGTGTAATAATTAGCAATATGAATAATAATTAGCAATAATTAGTAATAATTAGCAATATAATTAATTGTTGGTTGATGATTAATAATAAATTTATATATGGTTATGTAATAATAGCATATATTTTTTTTATAATACTTTTTGATAGTGTATATATATCTATATATGTATGTATATATATATACATATATATATATATATATATATATATATATATATATATATATATATATATATATATATATATATATATATATATATATAAATATATATATATATGTATGTATATATATTCTTTTAATAATATATAGATCTCAATTTTTAATGTATAGATAAATAATTTGATTGATAAATTAAATATTTAATCAAATTTAACATTAGATAAAATTCTCTGGTTATTATTATTTATTTATTTATTTATCCACGCTTTATTTACTCAGCGTAATTCATCCACTATATATTTATTCTTTCGCTTCATCATCTCATAAATTACGTTAATACAACACTCTCTCACTTAGTGTTTTCTCTCTTTCTCTTTCTTTTGTTTTCCTTCTTTGGGTTTGCTCTTTCTTTTCTCTATTTCTTTTTCATTTTCTTTTTCTTTTTCTTTTTCTTTTTCTTTTTCTTTTTCTTTTTCTTTTTCTTTTTCTTTTTCTTTTTTCCCTATTCCAACGGCTTAATTTAAATGTACTGGGATTTAAACCTCTCCGACACTAATTTGCATAATAGACCAACAATAAAATTAGTAACCCCACTATCCGGGAGCTTCCAACCGACATGTTCGCATTCTTTAAGAGTATGTCAATATTTGTTTATAAAACTGATCTTTATTATATTTTATCTGATGAAAGCGTACCATAAGTTGCTTTGGTGTCCTTGAAATATGTATAATGAAATAAATATGGTTTTACAAATATAGTTTCCATTTGTTAATATATTGTATTTTTACTCCAATAATTTGTTGAGTTCTTTATATCGGTTATAAAAATGTTTGCTTTTTGTATCCCAACAAATTAAATATAACTTCTATATATATATATATATATATATATATATATATATATATATATATATATATATATATATATTAGAAAGTGAGGTTTTTTTACAAAATGAAAAATAACCGAGGTGTCTTACACGAGTGAAAGTATAAAGAAAAAGAGATGAAATCGAAAATACAACTGAAGTCTTATTTTTTTTTTAAATATATATATTTATTTGGTTCCTTTACCGGTTTCGCAGTTCTTCTGCTTTTCAAATGGTGAGTTGAGATGGAGGGTCTGTGGTTTTTCTCACATCTGGTTGGTCTCTGAATGTTACTTGTTTTATATGGAAAAAGTGGCTCGAAATTCCAGGTTTTTCGAGAAGTAATTTGATTGGTTTGTCAATAATTATAATAAATTTCGCGCCAGTACGCGTTACAATAGTTCTTCAGATAAGAGAGGGGGGGTTGTCACAGGTTGTTTTTTCATATATGAGTGTTTGAATTTCTTTTAACTTGAAAAAAGGAGGCTCACGAAGGCTTTTTTTTTTTTTTTTTTTTTTATTTGGTCGGTTATAAATGAGAGTTGGCTGTCACGTCGTGAACAAGTTTTTATTACATTTTTGCGCCCTTATTTGGAAAACTATTCTGTAGTCTTTATAGTGAATGTTATGACAATGGAGAGATAGTGGTCAAGAGAAAAGGGATTGGGAGAAATGTTCTGGTTCAGTGAATATGGCCAGCTCGCCGGGGTGTCAGAGTTCAGATTTTCTATTGAGACTGAAGATATGTATGTTTATTTGTGTGCTTGTGTGTGTGTATGTGTGTGTGTGTGTGTGCGTGTGTGTGTGTATGTGTGTATTGGAAGATGATTCTATTAGTAGAGAAAGGGGAGGGAGTTGTGTGTGTGTGTATATGGGTGTTATGTGTGTGTGTGCGAGTATGTTAAGATGGAGAGAATATATATTTTGTGTGTGTGTATATATATATGTGTGTAGGAAAGTGGTTCTATTAGTAGAAATGGGGAGGGAGTTGTAGGTGTGGGGGTTCTTATGTGTGTGTATGGGTGTTATGTGTGTGGGAGTATGGTTAGCATGTTAAGATGAAGAGAATATATATATATATAATCAACAACAAAGAACGCCTATAGCATATGCATATCTTTACTTGCTAACATTGTTTCATCCGCACTACAAGTGGGACTCATCAGAGCATAAAGGTTGATTACATATTACACAAGCAATAACAAATCCAAGACATTGAAGAAATAAATAATAAAAAATAATAAAAGATAAAAAATATTGAGGAAGTAAAAATAAAAATAAACATTGAAAAATAAACATTGAAAAATAATTGAAAAATAAGGGGTGCTATCGGTCACAGTTGGGCGGGGTGCTGTCAACATACAGTTACATACAAGCATACGCATGGATAAGAGATAGAGAACAGACAAGAATAGATAAGATAGATAGGAGTAGGTAAGAATAGATAAAAAATAGGTGAAAAATAGGTAAAAAATAGACATATAATATATATAAGAAATATAAAAAAATATAAAAAACATACATATAAAATATACAGATAATAGTGATACAGGGTAAGGAATGAAATAAAATAAAATTATCTAAGATAAAATATAATATAATATAATAATAAAATAAAATAAAATAAAATAAAATAAAATAAAATAAAATAAAATAAAATAAAATAAAATGAAATAAACTAAAATAAAATAATATAATATAAGATATAATTAAATAAAATTAAATAAAGTGAAATAAAATAAAATAAAATAAAATAAAATAAAATAAAGTAAATTGAGATAAGATATATAATTTTAAAATATATTTCTTGAATATATCAGAGGCCCACGAAGGCCCTAAGTGTCACAGTTATCAGTATCACTTGACCATTGCAATGCAATGGAGACGTCCCATGTTGGGCAGTCTCAAAAGTTCACACTCGAAAGTCGCGGGTGTGCATTCACACAGTTGAGCGGTGGGGTAATCACAAACCGGTTCACACTCGGGCAGGAGTCCATTGGTCAACAGAGGTATATCCAAGGAAGGTAGGAGAATTCACATGCAGCAGCAGGAGCATCCATGGGCAGATAAATGAGTGTCACAACGTCACAATGTAGCAAGCAAAATCGTTTACCTCAACATAAACATCAAGAGGCAGACAAGTGGGCCGAAAGCAAGCAAGTGCAGGCGGGCTAGCCGAAAGCAAGCAAATACAGTTGGGTTAGGCGGGTTAATATGCATACTCAACAACGCATACAAAAGATATATAAAAAAATAGCTTCAAGAGCCAATATCATGAAATCACCGCATTGGGACATCTCAAGATTATACACACCAATATGTTCTGCACGTATATGCACATATACACACCACATGCATATGCAGAGACGGTTGACCAATGGACTCCTGCCCGAGTGTGAACCGGTTTGTGATTACCCCACCGCTCAACTGTGTGAATGCACACCCGCGACTTTCGAGTGTGAACTTTTAAAATAAGACTTCAGTTGCATTTTCGATTTCATCTCTTTTTCTTTATATATATATATATATATATTACCAGTTGTACCCGACGTTGAACGGGATAATGTATTTTGGAACGCGAGCCGCCAACAGTCCTAATTGTGGAAAAACTGCATGCCTGGATAATATATAAAGAAAATAAATCGAATACTCTGATGGCTTGATAATCTTTAAGATTTTCCTCAATGAAGCAGGACAAATCCAGGTTTTCACCTAATGCGGGCCTTAGCGGATCAAGAAAATGAATTAATTTTATGTGCTTAATATGCCTTGAAATTTCGGGAAAATCGGCTAGATGTAACGCCTAAAAAAAGCCCCAAAAAGCTGCATAAATGAAGTATTTCACCTTATGCGGGCCCTAGGCCATACAAAAGCTGGATTTTCTTTGCTCACGGTATGAGGAAGCGATTGACTAATATATAGTTACATTATCAAGGAAATCGGTCTGACGTAACGCCTCAAGTTGAATTATTTATGTGCATAACACTCCCTGAAACATAACGCGGGCCTCCAACAGACCTAATCGTGGAAAAATTGCATGCCTGTAAAGAAAATAAACCGAATGCTCTGATGCAATTAGTATTAGCTATGCTTTTCCTTCCACGTGGAGAAAATAGGCTTAGTGCTTTTGTACTTTAATAATTGGCATGAGTCAGCAGGAGAGATGTCACCACTTATGTCAGAGGGACGTCTACAATGCTTGAGCAAGGCGTGACGTGCAATCGGACAGCATGTGGAGCCTTCTCGAAGGATTCTACCGCATCTTAGTAAGTAAACGCAACTGGACAAACATTTACCAAACTGTGGGTATAATTTGACAAATTTAGAGAGCAATGGTGCAATAAAATGGGGCCCTATGCGTGTTCACTGGCAGCCCTAAACGAAGGGTCGCTATCAGTTATCAAGGGCCCTTAAAAGGGCCTTGTAAGCCGTTCGCTGACGTAAAGAAGGGTAGCCATCAACAATTTCAAGTGGTGGCCCAAAAAGGGCCATGTGAACGTTCACTTGTAGCCCTTAATAGTGACTTTGACTGCGTTCTCTGAAATTTGGAGGGTATTACGGTTGCTTCCACTGGTAGCCTTTCGAATGAATCAGAATGCGTTCGCGGCCCGTTTAACAGCCATACATTGACGTGCCGAGTGTGATGCAGACAGCCAGACATACAGACAGATATTATAAGCGTGCGACGTTATATCTATGCATCTATCTAAAAAGAGAAAGACTAAGAATTATAGAGAGAGATCGCTAAATCGCCTAATGCGGTACCTAGGGCATTGAAAATTTGTTTATGCTCAGAACACTCCCTGAAACATATGTATTACATGTGTAAAGTTTGAAAACAGTCGGTTGGATGGTTCTTCAGTTTTAGGGATTCAAAATCACACACACAGACAGACATCCTCAGTTTTATATATATAGATATATATAAATATAATTTCAGCGAGATCGAATTTAGGCAGTGGTCGAAAATAAAGCGAAACGCAATATCTGAATTATGCGTCAAGAGCTCCATGGACTAAAAAAAGACCAGAGCAATAAACATAGGTTATAGAGGCCAAACAAACTAAGAATGTCGATCAAAAAGCCATCAGCCACCTAAGCCCCCAAAACGAAGCAAGCCAAACAGGTCAAACAAAAGAATATATATATATATATATATATGTGTGTGTATATATATATATATATATATTTAAAAGTTAAATAAGGTTCAATGAATACATCAAAGAATGAGTTTTACAATAGATTGGAAGCATTCAACATAACAAATTTTTTCCAGAGTTATTAATATTAATTCAAAGTATTAACAAAATAGATATTCTTGTGATCAAGTATATTTTATTATACATATTTGAGAGGTACTGAGTTAAGTTCAACAGTGCGTCCTCATCAGATAAAATAAGATGATACATGACATACCCTGACATAGTAGATGGTTAAGATTCAGTCATGGTACTGATTAATATGTGACAAAACTCAATATTTATAGCCTAATATTGAGAACATGAGAAAAATATATAATACAAACAATAGAGAAGGTTCGTGTAATACAGCTTAAAAAATACGTGGCATCAATATAACAGTTAAAACAATTATAGAGGATAAGAAAAACCATAAATTCATCAAGATGGACCTCACAATATATTACTCTTCCATTACGCCTAACCTACTAAATAAGGCTTTATCATACGCTTACAAACATGCAGATCTAACTACGGATGAAATCGATATCATATTAACTGTTAGAAGAACTATGATTAACTTCAACAATGAGTATTGGACCCGCTCAGATAGAAATAGAAACTTCGACATTACCATGGGATTATCGGACACAGCGCAAGTCACGGGATTTTCATCTTAAATATGATAAATAGAAAACGGCCGGAGATTACCGGTGGTTTATATAGGGACGATATGTTATTTACGGTTGTTAAACACAACAATACAGAACTAAATAGGGTAAACAAAAACATAATTGAATTCTTTAAAAATTACGACCTTAATCTAGAGGTAGAAAGTGGTACCAAAATAGTTAATTTCCTTGATGTTACCCTTAACTTAAACTCTGGTTTTTATTTCTATTTCCCAATGAAAACTGAAATTACGTTAGTTATTACTCTAATCACCCTAAATCTGTGAGAAACGCAATTGTAAATAGTGTACAGAAACGCATAACTAGAATATCTGCCAATAAATCAATATTTGATGAAAAAGAAGGATATTACAATGATGCGCTAAGAGAGGCAGGTTATAAAAATAATATAGAATATATAGACAATAATAATCCGAGTCTTAATCCTGATAAAAATAATAGCATATATAGGCGAAATTCTAAAAATTCTAATAACTATAATTCAAACACATGTTCTGCGAGTAAATCGGGGAAAAGAAGCAGAACTAAATCAGTTATATGGTTTGACCCCCCCCCGCGCTTCTGTAGCAGTAAGAACACCACTAGCTAATCTATTTTTTTAAAGCTTTAGGTAGTTCCTTCCCTAGTCAACATAAATACCACTCCATATTTAATACACACACTATTAAACTTTCTTATTCTACAACTATGAATATGGCCCAAAACATCGCTAAACTAAATAGTATAATTCTAAACCAAAATCAGCATAATGCTATTAATAATAGTGTTAATATAAATAATAATAAATCGAAATGTAATTGTAGAAATAAATCAGATTGCCCTCTGCAAAATAATTGCCTGGATAGAAATCTGGTGTATAAATGCACCGTAAAAACAAATAAGCACACATACAACTACATAGGGGCAACTTCTTCGACATTTAAATCGAGATTTGCGAATCACAAATGCTCATTTTCGAATTTTAATAGGAAGTCTTCGACTTCTTTATCACAACTTATATGTTCATTAAAAGACAAAAATTTAAAATACTCGATTTTTTGGACGAAGCTTTGTAATAGTAAAATATACACGAACTCGTCTATATCAACTAACTGCAACCTCTGCACAAAGGAGACCCTATTAATAATTACTAATTATGAAAACTTAATTAACAAAAAAAGTGAATTATTCTCAAACTGTCTTCATAAAGATTTGTCTACATTCCAAGCCTCGCAAAAAGTCAGAAAAAAACACTAAACAAACATGACTTAACTGTTGGGCCTAGAAAGTCATAACAGTTTATAAAACTTTAATAATGCTTTATGATAGAATTAATGTTAGAATGAAGGCTCCTCTTTAGATATATAAACATATTATTTGGTAACTTGTTTACTTGATAAATATGCACACCTTAGGATTATTTTAGATATTTATATTATTTTAGATATTTATAATTTTGATTCGGACCTTTATTTATCTGTCTCTGTTTTTAAATATATAATTTGGATATTCAACTTGTAAAATTACCGGTTATAATTGAACTGTAGATCATTCATGCGTTTGCATATTTTACTCATTTTGAGTATGTTTTGGGGACTCAGAAATTTAGATTTGCACTTATTTATTTTTATATATATCTACGATTAAATATAACAAACCATAATAGTATACAAATATTTGTAACTTTCTCCACTGAACTGGTGGTAAAACTACTATTATAGCATTACTAATAATTATTATAATTATTTATTTATTAAATGTATACCGTTTCATTAATACCTATAATTATATCTCTATATAGTTGTACAAATAGGTTTATCTAGTGTAATAACATACTAGTAGTTACAATTATAAATAATTTAGATACTCAACTGAATCTCTATTGTTATAGGTGTTAGATATTCCCTGGAAGTTCGAATTTATATAATGATTATTACTTAATTTAATATAATTTAATTTAATTTATTTTATTTTAATTAAATTTAGATAAACCTTCGGCTTTTTCAAATGTTTAGCTCCTCTTTCTATCACATTCGCTAAATTTTTAGACGTAACTTTTGTGTACTATATATTAAAACCCTATTACATGTTGTACTATATTTTTAATATTGGACATTTTAAAGTTTCGTAAACAATTCATTATTTTTATTTTTATATTTATTTTGTATCTAGCCCCTATCATTAGGACTCATGTAGTTTTGATTTATATATTTTTAGTATATATCAACTAAATGAAAATGAACATTTCACAATAATTGATATAAAACATAAATTTTTTGACAATATATTTTAACAATATATATTTTTTTAACAATATTTTCAGTAACTTATTTACTATATTGGATTATTGTATTATGTTATATATATTTGAAAGGTATCACCTTAAGACTTTAGACATTATAATCCTTGTGTATGTTTTCATTAACAGATATATATAATTAAAAATTCAAACTTATTCAAGTTTAGTTATAAGGCCGGTTGATCCTTTAGGCACTCAAAATGTTTAATCATAAATTCTTTAATAATTATAACTATAATTATTTCATAAATTATATTATATAAACTGTTGTCAATATTATAAATAATTTCGTGAGGGTATAAAAGCATTATATATTTTCTTTCTCGTGTTTCGTAAATCCTTTCAATTTGTTTTCATCAAATTTGAATTTTAGAAATTAAACTTGATAGTATAATATAATATTAGTACAGATACCTATTAACTTAAAAACCTAAAATATTACTCATTACTCTGAAATAACTTAAATTAAATATTTGGAATATTAACGGTCAACTAAATAAGTTTAGATATATATTGCATATATGGATAATTGTCTATAAACTTGAACATAAATTACTCCCCTTTGTCTCTCACTCTCTTTAATCATCTTTCATTTGTTTTTTGAGGCACCTACTAAATATAGTATCCCATCAGCTGTTTATTTCTCCATGCCTTCCTTTCTTTCCTCTTTTTTCAGTAGTTTTTTTTTAAATGTTTAACTGTTATATTGATGCCATGTATTTCTTAGGCTGTATTACACACACCCTCTCTATTGTTTGTAATATATATTTTTCTCATATTCTCAATATTAGGCTATAAATATTGAGGTTTGACATATATTAATCACTACCATGACTGAATCTTATCCATCTACTATGTCAGGGTATGTCATGCATCATCTTATTTTATCTGATGAAAACGTACTGTTGAACTTAACTCAGTACCTCTGAAATATGTATAATAAAATATACTTGATCACAAGAATATCTATTTTGTTAATATTCTGAATTAATATATATATATATTTATTTATATGCTTCTACAATTGCTGGCGCGTGGTAAAGTGTTTAGAGAATTGGATTAGCAATCATGGCGTTGTGAGTTCGATTCCTGGATTTGCGACCGATGATATAGTATTAGCAATTAAAGAGACCAATGGAAACATTGTTTCGTTGGCCCGATTTGAAGAAACGCGATTGACTATCGATATATATACAAAAAGATGGTGATAGGCGTCTAAAATTCATAGCGTTTGAGGCTCATTACTTGCAAACGAATCGATTTGGATTGGCAGTATCGATAAAGCGTTGGACGCCATGATTTGTAGCATAGAATTACACCCCTTTATGATCTGAGTTCAAATCCCGCCGAGGTTAACTTTGCCTTTCATCCTT
Organism: Eledone cirrhosa; assembly: GCA_964016885.1. Lineage (NCBI taxonomy): Eukaryota > Metazoa > Mollusca > Cephalopoda > Octopoda > Eledonidae > Eledone > Eledone cirrhosa. The sequence continues at coordinate 65,639,108 of OZ024740.1, read as the reverse complement.
ACGGGGTCGATAAAATAAAGTACCAGTAATATACTGGGGTAATTGCTGGCCTTGTGCCAAAAGTCGAAACAATTATTACTATAAAACTCACGAATGAATATGCACATGTATGTATATGTTTCTATTGAAATATATAATAAGGTTCATGATATAGTGCTTAGATTATCGGGTTTACATTCGTGATGTTCTTTCACATTTCTGCATTTCAGTCAGAATTGAATTGCGACGCTACTCATGCCACGTTGCATCGGCCTATACTATTTCCTTGGACAACATCGGTGGTGTGGGAAGAAAGATCGATATGCATGGCCGACTCCTGGTCTTCCACAACCAACGGTTGCCGGTCTTTTCCCACGGATGGGAACTTTCTAGGAGCAAATCGCCTGGTCATTCGTGACCGAAGGGTGTCTTTATATTATATTAATGATTGTTTCTACTTTTGGAACAAGGTCAGCAATTATCCCAGTGCATTACTGATACTTTATTTCATCGACACCGTATGGATGAAAGGCAAAGTTAACTCCCGCGGGATTTGAACTCAGACCGTAAAGGCCCATAGCTCTATGCTGCAAATCATGTCGTCCAACTCTCAACCGATTCTGCCAATGCCTCACCCTTACATTATATTAATAATAAGAGAACATAATACAATATTTTTTAATGGATTCCTAATTCCAGATATATTTATATATTTCAACAATTGTGTCTATAAATATATATTGCTATATTTATGTCTACCCCAAATGGCTGCATTTAACATCGATGCCAATAAAATGATATTTTTTCTGCAACATTTCACTATTCGAGATATACAATATAATCACCACACTAATTAATTTATTCGGTATATGTATAAAGGCATACCAAATACATCTCACCCTCGGCACACAACACATACGCACACATCTGATAATTTGCATTGTTATTGTTTCAATAAATTGTGGATTAACATTCATATATTTATAAATGGTGTGTCCTCATAATTTACGTGAGATTTCAGAAACATTTTTGCTGCTTTTGAAATTGATACTTACTTGGACACGGAGGTGGTAACCAAATTATTTAGCAATGGTGTTAAAATAAGAGCATACTCTTACCTTGTGCTAGGGTATAGTATTTGGACGAAATACATGTGTTGATAGAGGATGACAGATTTATGGAATGGTAAATGAAAGGAAATAGCTCAGAAGCAAAAGGCAGAAAGATAAACATTAAATATGTAAGATCCAGTTTTATCGTTTGATGGGATACCCTAAAAAGTTCTAATGAAGGAAATATTTGCAAACCGTTCTGTAGGATGTTGAGGAGAATTTCCATTTCGAAATTTCGAAGAAGATTACAGTTGCTATATATAACACATGTCACTGAAGTTGTAGTACGTGTCTGTTTATAACAGTCATATAATAGGTTTATGGTCGAAATGTTAGCAGACAAAATAAAGGATGAACTTCTTGTTAGTGGAATCAGAAGAAGATATGTCAGATATAAATTCATTTTTAATATATTTTGTTTCTCCTATAAGAGTGTAGAATCTCATGTTTAACAAAAGTAATTCATTTCAGAAACTAGTCTTACGGAAGTAAATACAGTGCAAGGTAACCGACGGAATCAATTCATTCTTCAAACCTCCATCCCATTCACCGGTATTTATAACTTACCTGCTTGTGACCCTTCCTAATTAACATCAAGGTCTGGTGTGTGATTTGTAAGGTCAATTGTTGCTTTTGGATCTTTATATCTATATTCACCTGACCCAGACAATGCTACACCTTCGCCTATATCAGATATGACATTGGTAACTGAGTGTATAAACTATATTAAAAGCTTTTAGTATGCCTAGTGGGAGGTTTGTTAATTTTCTAAATATTGTTGAATGATTTGAAACTCGTTTAATCTGTACCGTGTTCTCCATAATTGTGTTACTGTTTACTCCTAGGAAGTCTGATTGCAACATGTGTCGTATATAAATCAAATCAAATCTTTTTTGTATTGCGTTCCTTAGAAAAAAGTATATACTGAAACAACGAAACAAAGAGCAGCAGACATAACGACAAAAGGCCAAGTAAGGCAAGTTCACCCTTCCCCACACTATTTGTTCCACGGAATCCTTTTTGGATAAAATAGGGACGTAATTGAAATCAAATAGAAAGAAGACAAAGCAAATAACTATTGACGAAGTGGACGTAAAGGTAAGAAAAACTCAAAAAGACGACAGCAATGACAACTATGATCTGAAAATCACTATCATGCGAAAGATAAACCACAACCTCGAAATCAGAATAGGGAGATTGAGTTGAGATGAATACAATCTAGAAACACATATGGCGGAGTCAAAATGCAAACAAACTAACAAATGAAAAACGCTAAATGACTATGTACTAGTAAATTAAATATAATCTCTCGACAAATACGCTGAAATAATCATGTTTTATACCTTATCAGGAGTATTAAAGTGCGTCTAGAGCTGATCTATTTATTCCTTATAGATACATTCAATATCTAGTAGTCTGTATGTTTACCATTAAATGCTGTAAGAGGGGGGGGGGATCCATGTAGTCAAATTGCCATATTTTGTTTTGACATGAAACTTTCAACTCAAAATCAAAACTTATTGGTTTATATAGAAGCAGCTAGCGTCTTTCCATTGTATTTCAATGAACGATTATCTCTGTTCCTGTCCTTGGAACTTTTGGCATCATGTGTTATAAAATAATTTAATACTTGATGTACGGATTTAATTAAACGACGACAAGCTTCTTTCTTGAGGGTTAACATGCTGCGTAATTGCGAGGAAAAACGGACTTCATAGTTTTGTATTTTCCTTTTTTATTTGTGTTAAATGTTGCATAACGTTTCAATTTATTTTCCAATAAGAACTTCGCACAAAATGCTGTTACTACCCTTCTGAAGTCCTAACGCAAAATGAGAATTCATATGCTAATCTTCATCAAACACTTAATGCAATATTGGTCGCAGCACAGTCTAAAGGCACGAAGTCGAGGTTACATTGACGAATTCAATTTGAATGCATTACATATGGCGGTAAGGCCTTTGGCTAATGATGTGCATGGAAACGGATTAGCATTTAAGAGTGAATTCTTTCGTTGCGACTGAATGGACTGACAAAAGATGAAATATAGTTGAATTCAATTATGCACTATTTAAAAAGCAGATATTATAAATTCATTAAATCTTTTAAACTAAGTGAAAAGGACCACTGGTGAATTACGAAACAAAAGGACGGAAGGAACAGTTAGATTTCTACTATAATAGATGGGGAAGGGAAAAAATATGGTCTGAAACAAATAAAAGAAGAATTTCATAGAAATTTGTGGATTTCTATGAAAGACAAAGACTCCTGAGAATTCTACTGTTTTATGTAAAGTATTCATGAATACACTGTTTCAATAATAGAGTGCACAATAAATTCTACGTACACATAACTCTGAGAAATTTGTAAGGGCTTCATCTGAGAATACGTGAGTAGCGTAAGATCTATTAATTAGTGGGTTCAGACAGAATTAAGTTGTCTTCTTTTGATTGTAAAAAGGAGGATTTATATGTACATGTGATCCTCCGATCATACCGTGGAAAGACTATGTGTTATTAACACACATAAGTAGAGATTGAATTTAATAATTAGATATGTTACTAAATCTTAAATACCAATTCTGTTGTAGATATTATTTGAATAGCTGAGAATATAATTAATTTGTCATTATGAATTGTGCTGGTTAATTGTTTAATATTTTATATAATGAGATATAATATGAAACTGAGAAAATGAGAATAGCTCTTAAATTATACAACTCTTATTCTTGTATATTACGAGAAACTAAAATTGGCATACATACATACAGACACAGACACACAACCACACACAAGCAGACACACACACATACACACACACACATATGCACACACACACACACACACACACACACACACACACATACACACACACACACACACACACACACACACATACACACACACACACACACACACACACAAACACTCACACACATATATATATATAAAGGATAACAAGATATCGTTATAGGTAATCCAATTAGAGGTTGTGAATACTTCTTATCATGGATAGTTGTAGAGTACGGCGTTGTATGACTCGACAAGAGGTTTACATAGATGACGAGTTTATGATTTCACTTGTATTCTTATGTAAGTTTATCTTGGAGTAATAACATTGAAAAAGTGGAGAATAACATGGTCAACAGTACAAAAAAGGAGATTTATTTACAGTCTAACGATTGTTTCACTGATAGAGTTGTCTAAACATTGCTAAACACTGAAAGTAGTGCCACTCAATTTAAAATACATGTTGGCCTCCTCATATCTTCAGAAACTGTTAAAAAATATATATGTAACCGGCATGTTTAAATACTCTTCGTACATTTTTACTCCTTTTACATATTTATTTATTTATTTTCATCTTCACTTTTCACATATTATACCATTTTATATTACATTAGATGTAATTTGTTTATTTATTTATTTATCTATCAATTTTTTATATATTTTTATATATTTTTTAATTTATTTCCCCATATATTTCTATATATCTATCTTTATTTTTATTTACATTTATTCATGTATTAAAGTTAATTCATCTATTTGCCACTCTACCTTATTCTCTCTATTCTATTTCTACTTGTGTTTGTCTATCATATTCATCTATTTGTCCCTCCACTTGCTTCTCTCTATCCTACGCTATCTCTACTTATGTTTGTCTATCATGTTCTATACATCTTATTTTTAGCTTTAATAATATCTCCTTTTTTCCTCTTCTTTCTCTATTTATTTTTATTTTTCCTTCTTCGTCTTTCTTCTTCCATTCTTTTCTCTCTTTACTATATATATATCCCTTCCCTTTTTTCTCTCTCTAACTTTATTATTAATATTATTATTGATGTTGTAATTTGAATTTGTAAATTTGCCGGTTACATATATATTCTTTAACAGTTTCTGAAGATATGAGGAGGCCAGCATGTATTTTAAATTGAGTGGCACTACTTTCAGTGTTTAGCAATTTTTAGACAACTCTATCAGTGAAACAATCGTTAGACAGTAAATAAATCTCCTTTTTTGTACTGTTGACCATGATATTCTTCACTTTTTCAATTATATATATATATATATATATATATATATATATATATATATATATATATATATATATATATATATATATATATATATATATAGAGAGAGAGAGAGAGAGAGAGAGAGAGAGAAATATATACGGGTGTGTATGATTGTGTATAGAAGATTATATTAATAAAAGGAATTCCAACTTTGTCTGATTTACTCGTTTTATTTACAATCCTTTAAAATTGATAATGGTATTAGAATGAAATAGTATGGTAGAATATTAAATGTTAAGTGTTAATTGAACAAGTACTTTCTTGCCTTCGCAATCTTCAGGTTCATAATGTGTGGTGACAGTCAAGTTTGTAATTTTCAACTGTGACAGTTGAAAATTGCAACGTCATTGTTAACTCTAGGCTAGTATCTGCAAAACCAAATACGACGTCAAAGGTAACTACGTTAAATGTTCTTAATACCAATCTAAATCAGGAAACTATTATTCCTATCGTAAATAACATCTCCAATCCAATTCCTGCTATAGATAACACTAGGTCACTTGTTAATAACTCTGTTAATTTCTCTAATCGCAATTGTAATTGCCCTATTAAAAATAAATATCCTCTCAACAACCATTGTCTTGAAAAAAAACCTAATCTATGAATGTAAAGTTATAACTGACACCGATTCCTCTACCTATTTTGGCTCCAGTTCCACCTCCTTTAAAGCCCGTCTTTATAATCATCATTCTTCTTTTAAATACCAACTTAAAAGAACCAACACATCACTCTCAGAACTCATTTGGTCCTTGAAAGACAAATATATTAACTATAACTTCTATTGGAGGAAAGTTTGTTCTCCCTCTCCCTAATTGAATGCCTCTCTATCCAAAACAGGTAATCTTTGTTTATGTGAGAAATTTACCATTATATCTAATTCAGATTCTATAATAAATAAACGCACTGACTTATTTTCTCTCTGCTTGCATACATTCCACAGAACATTCCATAAAGTATACAGCCAATAATTAATAATTTACCAGTTTAAAATCGTTTTTCTCAAAGGCATATATATATATATATTTCTTTAAAAATATACCCATCTTTCTACCTTATTTCAATGTTATTTATTATACATTATATAACACTAGTTACTCATTCTATATCATTCCTATTTATCACTTCCCTTTCTTCCTTTTTTCTTTTTTTCTTTTAATTTCTAACCTCTAATCTGTACTTTTTCTTCCTAGATACTTCTCAATTCTTATTATTACTAACCACAATATATCCACTCTTCCTTCTTCCTTCATATCACTGGGCATAAACATTATTATTACCTTTTAAATACTTTATAGTATTACCTTTAAAAATTCTTCGTAAACATAAACATATTTTGACATTAGATTATTTATCCTCAGTTCCTTATATGTTTTTCTCCCTTTCATGCTCGTCTAACTTTTACATATTACACATCACAATACATAAAAACAAACTTAAACACTAACTGATTCCTCTAAAGTCATAATTCATCCACTCTTCTACTTCTTTTCACGTTATATCCTTAATAACATTAATAATTTTATTTTAATAATACATATTAACAATTTCTTTTCATCGCACATATTATTAAACCCTTCAATATACAAACCTTAATTTAATATTATTCTTAATACATATTAACAATTTCTTTTCATCGCATATATTATTAAACCCTTCAATATACAAACCTTAATTTAACATTATTCTTAATATTTTTCTCTTCGTTAATTTTTTTCTCTTCATCAATTTTCAAATTCTTTTAAATTATATATTATCTTCCAACAACTTTTTAACCTCTATCTGTGAAACAATATATTTTTCTCAGTTATAAAGGCTATCTCTCTCTTTGTATCACCCATCCCTTCTCCTACCTCATCCTTCCTTATTATACTCCCCCCACCATTCTTTACTCTCATCTCCTCCTCTATTGCATTCTTTCCTCCCCCCTCATTTTTATTCCCAATATCACAAATCGATCTTAAATTACTTTTCATATGTTTATTTAAAACTGCACTATTCACAAGTGTTTTTTAACCTTCATATCATGTCTCCCTATTTTATCTGACAAAAACGCAAATGTCATCTCATGATGATTTTTGTTTTTGAAATGCGCATAATAAAATACATGGAACGCTTTTAACCATCTTTTGATATTATATTATTTATATATATATATATATATATATATATATATATATATATATATTTATACATATATATGTAAATATATATATATATATATATATATATATATATATATATATATATATATATATATATATATATATATATATATATGTTATATATATGTTATATATTTATACACATATATATATATATATATATACATATATATAATATATATATATATATACATATATATATATATAAAGTTATATTCCTGTCTGTTTGTTCACAAACTACTCCTATGATTTGGGCGATAGACCCCATAACCATATGTATTCTGAAACTACATTGCGCAGGGTACTTGAATAAGTATATTTCATTTTAATCAATGGGTTCCACGGGGGTACAAACCTTCGCTGAAAATGTTTTCCCTTCTATTTATATGAAATTAAAATTTAAACCATAGTTAAATCACAAGATATGATGCCTTTTCAAAAATTTTTAGCAATTTTCATAAATATTAAGACACCCTAATGGGGGTTAAACTCCCTATTAGGGTTCCCCAGGGACACCAATCGCCGCTGAAAAACTTTTGCCCTCGATTTATATGATATTTAAACAATAGGTAAACGACAAGATATGATGGCTATTCACAAAAGATTTGAAAAATAACATAAGAATACGATTTACTAATGTAATTTTTATTTGATATCTTACAAAAAATAATTGTTTCTACTTTAGGCACAAGGCCAGCAATTATCCAGTGCATTACTGGTACTTTATTTTATCGATCCCGTAAGGATGAAAGGCAAAGTCAACCTCGGCGGGATTTGAACTCAGATCGTAAAGAGACGTAACTATGCTGGAAAGCATGGCGTCCGACCTTCTACCGATACTGCCATTCCACCGCCATTCAAATATTACAAAAAATAATGTTTTCACATTTTTCATGCATTACATTTTACATTGAGTATTATTGAAATACTGAGTTTTTCTCCGTAAATTATATCACTGATTTAAAATCAATCGGCATTTTCTTACATAAAAAATGTGTGAAACGCAGGAAGGCGCGGGTAATTCGGTTAGTATATATATATATATATATATATATATATATATATATATATATATATATATATATATATATATATATATATATATTTATATTTATTAAAATAACAGATTAAAGAAAGAATCGCTGCTTTCACCCTTAACGGGATCTTCTGAAACTAACAAAGTCAATCTGTAAACGCAGAAGTGGATATTTCAAAAATCGTTGCAACCGGAGGAGGACAGGAAGACGATACTTTGGTTCGTGGAAACGTTCTCTGGCAAAGAACGGGAAAAAACGAATATAATACGTCATTAATAGGAGCGGTGAAAAACAATTACGCGCAAAGACAGAACCACGGTTATGGCATAAAAGAGGTCTTAGGTGGTTCATAGAGACGTTCTCTGGCAATGAACGAAAAAAACGAAGATAATACATCATACGTGGAGCGTGGAGAACAATTGCACGCAAAGACAAAACCACGTAAATGGTATAGCAGAAGTCGTAGACTAAAATTCTAACTAGGAGACCGAATGAATCTCCGCTTCAGAGTTAAGAATAAAGTAAATAAATACAATACAGAGGTAGTAGATATTAAATAAATACATACACGCATACGAAGACGTACATACACAAGCATACGCGAAAACACTTACCATAGGTATACAAAACCACGCACATATAAATATGTGTGTGTGTGTGCGTGTATACAAATAAATAAATAATTAAATAAACGTATATAAATAAATAAATACGTATATAACAAGCACACACACATACCTACATGTAAATACACAAATGTTCGGAGACGTAAGTCAACCAAGACATGAAGTACACATATACACACACCCTACATACGTACGAACCTGCATACTCACACAGACGCAAAACTCTCGTATACACATAACCAAACCATATGTACCAGAATATATAAAATTATACGCCATAACATATACAATAAAATATACGTACGGGTTGTATTACCCGTATAGAAAGGCGAATGGTACGCTCAATTACATAAGTAAGCATTCCAACCATCCTGTCAGCATAACCAAGAACCTGGTAAGAAACGTTTCGTTGAGGATTTCCCGTCTATCTACTAACGAGCATATTCTCAACGACCATTCCACTTATTACAAACAAGCTCTTGCTCGGAGTGGATTTGTCGATAAGGTAGCATATACAGAGGACGGAAATAGGCCTAGAAGAAATAGATCCCCTCGCATTTGTTGGTATAACCCACCATATAATATAGAACTTGCCACACGATTAGCTAAGATCTGTGTTTCCCTTATTACGAAGCATTTTCCCCCTACACATAAATATAGTAACATTTTTAATAGGAATACTATTAAAATGTCTTACTCTACGACCCCTAACCTTGCACATAACACCACAGCTTCAAATTTATCTAAACTACCTAGCCGTAGAAACATGTAATTGTAGGAATCGGGTTGATTGCCCCCTGTCCGGGAAATGCCTCTCTAGTAACATTGTCTACAAATGTAAGGTTGAAACACCCACGTCCCGTAGGGCCTACAGAGGGTTAACCGCCAAGATTCAAGCAGCGTCTTTACATGCATACCCATTCTTTTCGTTACCCTCTAAGAAGGAATATGACGTCACTTTCAGCTTATATCTGGAGTCTAAAGACAACCACACCCAATATAAGTTACACTGGGAGATCCTAGCTAGGGCTAGATCGTATAACGGAAATAAAAGACCATGTGACCTCTGCGCCGCTGAGGCCCTGGATATACTCTACGCCACAGACCATATCTTAAACAAAAAATCTGAGGCAATTTTGGCTTGTAAACATAAATTGCACAAAACTTTCCCGTATTACAGCCCCACGTTATAACCTAACGGATAGTACGATCTATATGTGGATATTGTACGTCTTGATGTGGTAGCTAAGTATATGTTTTGTTTATACCATTACTTATATGCATAGGTAAGTATATATTACCTGTATTTTTTGTGAAGGTACGTATACTTTCTCGTAGCTATATTTGATTGAATATGTTATGGCGTATATTTTTACATATTCTGGTACATATGGTTTGGTTATGTGTATACGGGAGTTTTGTGTCTGTGTGAGTATGCAGGTTCGTACGTATGTAGGGTGTGTGTATATGTGTACTTCATGTCTTGGTAGACTTACGTCTCCGAACATTTGTGTATTTACATGTAGGTATGTGTGTGCGCTTGTTATATACATATTTATTTATTTATTTATATACGTTTATTTAATTATTTATTTATTTGTATACACGCACACACACACACATATTTATATGTGCGTGGTTTTGTATACCTATGATAAGTGTTTTCGCGTATGCTTGTGTATGTACGTCTTTGTATGCGTGTATGTATTTATTTAATTTCTATTACCTCTGTATTGTATTTATTTACTTTATTCTTAACTCTGAAAGGGAGATTCATTCGGTCTCCTAGTTAGAATTTTAGTCTACGACTTCTGCTATACCATTTACGTGGTTTTCTCTTTGCGTGCACCACATATGACGTATTATCTTCGTTTTTTTCGTTCATTGCCAGAGAACGTCTCTATGAACCACTTAAGAGAACAATAGTCTACGACCTCTTTTATACCATGAACGTGGTTCTGTCCTTTCCTCTCCTCCTCCTTTTCCTCAACCTACAGGCTGATATAGAGAGAAGGCCCATTGTCTCGGGCCATTCTCGTCACTTTCACCCACCTTTCATAAAACTTGCTGGGGTACAGCACCTCTCTCTCCATCCTGATTCTTCTTCCAAAGTGGTATTTGAAAAAAAGAATCAGTTGTTATCAGCCAGATAGACAGACAGACAGACAGACAGACAGACAGACAGACAGACAGACATACGAAGAAGAAGAAGAAGAAGAAGAAGAAGAAGAAGAAGAAGAAGAAGAAGAAGAAGAAGAAGAAGAAGAAGAAGAAGAAGAAGAAGAAGAAGAAGAAGAAGAAGAAGAAGAAGAAGAAGAAGGGTTTTTGTACGATCCCTGTTATATGGAGGAAATATTTTTAAACGAAAATAATCATATCCAAAAAGTAATTTTTCTTAACCGCTTTCGCTTCAAAAGATTTTCAAAAGATTTTTCACGTCTAAATTTGTAAATTTCAATTTTCAATGATTTCGTCGCTTCTGCATTTGTTAAAACAAATGGAGGCATCGTTGCCCCTTAAAGAGGTATTAAAATTCATGTATGTAAAGACTTCACCATTGGCTTAAATGTTTCCCTATAACAAACATTATTTGCCAATAAGCATTTTTTCTGATGGTCATTTGCAACATTGATAGTATCTGAAGACATTGAAAGTTTGTAAAATTCGCCCTCCGCATTCTTTATATGTTGACTAAGAAGTATCTTTCTTGTGATGTTCCTCTAATTCGTCGGCGGTGAACTGTCATCGTTCGTTGGGGTTTTAAATATGTTTGACCAATGTAGTGTCATATAGCAACTCTTACATGCTATAATATATATATATATTTATTTTATTTGCCAAGGAGTCCTTTTTAGATTAAAAAAAGGGACCTTCTTTGAAGTTGAATTCCAATAGATAATCGCTCACTCATATGTTGAACTTTTCACATCAGGCTTTGAAATTCCAAGTTGATGCTTTGCATATATTAGAAAGTTTACTTGGGTATTTCGTAAAAGGTTACACTTTTTTGTTCTTTAGTAGCATATTAGGGTTCGTTGTATGTGTGTAGATTTAGAGTTAAAATTTTAAATATATGGTATGATGTTTTCGTTCTCCAAGTACTTGGATATTAATTTCTCTCGCGTTTTGAATATAATTATCGATTGGAATATGAGGCTATATTTTGTTATGAGTGATTTATTTCATCTCTTCTGTCTGTGATCACGTGTTCTTGTGTTTGTGACTATTGTGCAGATTCCCTTAGCTAAGTTAGGTGGAATATTGGTACGGGTTTGAGTTGGATGACAAGTTAGAAAAATGAAGTATTGTCGGGAGTGACACACACACACACACATATATATATACATATATATATATGCATATATATGCATATATATTTATATATATATGAGGGTGTCAAAGTTTGCTTGAAGCATTGTGAAATATGTAAAATATGTAGTTTAGAAAGCCATTATATAATAAGAAGGAACCATGAAGTTTCGTATACATGGATTTATGACCTTATTAAATATACATCGGTTACGCACATGTTGGACATGATTGGCTATGGTCAACTATCGAATCTGTAGACACGACACCAGCATCAATCTGCTCATCAGAATGTCAACAAAATAATTTAATCGGGTTTTATTGAATATATACCATGTGTCTGTGCACATTGCTACCACAACCAGCAATCCACTGAATCACCCACACTGTATATATATATATATATATAGAGAGAGAGAGAGAGAGAGGGGGAGAAAGTAAGGGAAAGAGTGAGTGAGAGAGAGAGAGAGAGAGAGAGAGAGAGGGAGAGAGAGAGAGAGAGAGAGAGAGAGAGAGAGAGAGAGAGAGAGAGAGAGAGAGAGAGAGAGAGAGAGAGAGAGAGGTAGATATACTTTCTCACCTATATGTGTAGCATTCAAATTATAATGTCAATATATGTATTGAAAAATTCCATTTCTGTAAATTGATGAAACGGTAATCATATTTAGAGTAGGCTATGCGAAGTTAAAATTATTTGTATTGTTTTCCATTGTGCTAACGTCTCAATGTATAGTCACACAAACATGTGCTGCATCTAACTCTCCTTGAACCTATGCCAAACTGTTTGACTTTTCATCATAATATCAGCTAAATAGAAATGAAAATCTCTCAGCCGTATGGAAATTCGATGCAATGGCTCATTAAATCCCACTGTTGACATTTTGAGAATTCCTTTTTGAATGAAAGCAACATATTCGAAACGATTATCATCTACTACGTTTCACGAAATTGAAAGGAATTCATTAACCACTTCCATAATCATACTGTCAATTCTAGTACATAGCCTGCATATATCATATAGTAGCATACTATTCTCATTTTAATCTGCAACGGTTCCATATATATTTTAAAATCATCTTATCTCAAATTATTTATTTCAATAACATTTCCTCAGAAAATTAAATAATTTCTGACCGTGTAAGTATTCATTTTTCAAATCGGCAACAATCTACGTCACTCCGTTCATGGTATTTACATTGATTAGCTTCATCTTCATAGAAATCTCAAATATGCTACCCATCTAACAATATATTAGCTTGTTAATGCGCTGGATTTGTGAATTGGTGTTATTTATTTACGTTCTAAGTTAAATTCCCTTGAACTATAGACATCAGGAAAAGAACATTAACGTTTTAGACACTAGTCTTTCAATAGAAGTCAGGGTGAGAAATAAGACGAAAAAAAGAATGGAGCAATAGAGAAGAGAATAGGAAGTAACATTTATTGTTTTAGCGAAACGCGCGTGTGCGTTCAGTCAGACATTTCGGGGAAATATTGCTGAAGGAGACTCCCTAGCACAAACAAGTAGCTTCTTTCTTCTCTTTGTATACCTGTTTACTTCTATATTTTCATCTGACTTCCTATCGTCTATCTCCCAAATACGTATCATTTTCTCTTCCGAAAAAGGAATAGTGTCTGAAACCTTAAGATTACTTGCCACATAAATAAAGCATTAAATTAATATAGCATCACTGCATTGAATTTATTGTCGTATGACTCTTGTTTCTTTTCCGCCATTTCTCCTTAATTTGTTTTACGAATACAATCTTATCTCCTGTCAATAGTTTTCAGTGGAATTCTTGGTTCGACTCTAGTGTGATCATGTAAGATACTGATTTGTTCATTCTTTTAAGTATAACATTCGATAAGATCTTCATAGCAATGAACATGGTGATACAAGATTAATACTACAACAACCACAAATACACACATCCATACAGATAGGCATATTGATAGATAGATAGATTGATAGATAGATATATTTCTTTATTAGCCACAAAGGCGCAAAAGAAATGGGGACAATACAAAGACATGCCGGGGATTTTACATACAGTCGTGTAAAAAATATAAAAATAAACAATTACAACAATCGAAATCCTTAATAGGGAGGAGGTGCCACAAATGGGTTGTTTAATACCCCGTCGATAGAACAACCATCAACTCCAGGAGCGTGTTGTGCAAGTGGTCCTTTCACCCTTTTGCACTCTTCTTCAGCCTGCGGGCTTATAAACAGAGAAGGCCCAATCACTCGGGCCATTTTCGCTTCATTCACCCACCTTTCAGTAAATTTACTGGGGTGCAGTGCCCCTCTCTCCACCCTGATTCTCGTTCTAAAGTGATACTGAAAGAAGGGAATCAATTGTTGTCCGGAGAGAAAGACATCTGTCCTCAGTCCTCTCAACCTCGTCCACCATATAACTTCTTTCACCATAGCCACCGTACAGAGGAAAACCGCCTCTCTTTCGTTTTTGAAAGAGGCTGGCGGTTTGATCGTTACTATGGATTCGGCAGTCAACTGGATTTGTCCCATACGCGACAGCAGTTGTTCTGCATAGTTCCACGTGTCGGTTACGCCCGGGCAGTGTACACTTGCGTGCAGGACTGTTTCAATGTCCTGCGCGCATCTTGGACACATCCTCTTGGAAGGATCCCTGGCGGGGCGTCTGTGCCTGTAGCTCTTGACACGAACCGGTAGAGCTCCCCGGTAGCACTGCAGAGGCCAGAGACCGCTGGTAGTTGTCCATAGGTCCCGGGCGGAAAGTCCTACCAAACAGACTGGTGAGCTCATCGTCTTCTATGCCCAGAGAGTCTCCGAGCACGTCGTCGCCCTTGTAACGTATAATCCCTCTATAAAATGTCGAAGTGGAGTCTCCATTGATTGCTGCGCCCGCTTGCCAGAGGACTGTGAGCATTTGAGCGCATTCAATGTTCCAGGCGCCCGTCGTTTTCGGTCTTTCCTTGACCCAGGACTGCAGCTCCGTCAGCGAGACGAGCTGTGGGAAAGCCTGTCTCACAAATGGTGCCCACACCGGTTGGGGGTCGGTGAGGGATACCTGGAGATGGCGCAGCCTCAGCGCATGTTTAAGCATCATCAGCCACGGCATTCCCAGCCCTCATTTGGAAGGGTGCTGACAGCAGACGGATCTCCTCACCAGCGGAGCCTGCTTCTTCCACATGAACTGGAAGAACATGCGTTCCATCTTGGCGAGGTGTTCACGGGGACAAGGCACGACAGTCAAGCGGTAGTAGATGACTGACGCTATGAAATTGTTCGCCACCTCCGCTCGACCTTTCAAGGATAGTTTGCACTCTGCCCACTTCTGGGTGAGTGCAAACACCTTGGTCGTGACCTCGTTCCTATTTCTCTACACCTGGAGGTCTGGACCGAACCAGACCCCGAGCAATTTCACCGGTCCGTCCGTCCAGCGTCCAACGACGCTGTCGGACATCATCGCTTTGCCTCTCCACGTACGGCTTCGAGGACGCCAGAGAACAAGTCCGACATGCCTATGTAAACTCGTAGGGTAGACCATCTAGACCGGGTGACTTGCGTTTCCCGCAGCAGCGCAGAGCGTCCCGTATCTCAGTGTCCGTGATCGGTCTTTGGCAGAACTCGGCGTCCGTGTTCGAGAGACGCGGCAGGCCGTCGAGGTATGAACTAAAGTCCATTTCCCCGTTCGGCTCATCGTCGTTCTGTTCAAACAGTCGCGCAAAGTGCCGCTGAAAGGCCTCGCACATTCGCTTAGGGTCAAGTAGCACGCGTCCGTTTTGGTCTTTCAAAGACTGAATCATGTACTTGTTGCCACCTTTTGCCTCCGCTACTCGGGCCCAGCTGACAGCTTTCGCTCCTTCGTTTCCTAGAGCACTTGTTTTGCTTCTGACTAGGCAGCCTTCGTGTTTCGCATCGAAGAACTGGTCCAGTGCCGTCCTCGACGCTGACACTCTAGCCGAGTTGCCACTTCTAAGTGCCTCCTCAACTTTGACTACTAGTTCTCTTTCTATTCTGTTTTTCTCTAAGGCTAACTCTGTGCTATACCCTATCGATTCTATTCTAATTGCTTTCTTGAGAGAGTACCACCATCTATTGTTGACGATGGCTCCCGTTAACTGTTGCTTGACTAGTCGACTTATCCGTTCACTGTAAGCTTTACGTGCCGGCAACGACACGTTCATCTTCCAGTCTCCGGGTCCCTGTCTATGTATTCTACCGCGGTTGACTAAGCAGACGACTAACTTGTGATCTGAATAGGCAACCATGTGCATTCGTGGACAGCTTAACATCTCCTTGTCCCTTTCTCTAATGAAGAACCTATCTAAATACGATCTAGATGTCCCACTGCGGTTTGCCTACGTCCACTGTGGTGCAGTCGGGAAATCCAGTCGATACCTATCGGCCAGTTGGAAACGGCCGATTAAAGTTTTGAGGCTGTGGCACCGCGCTCTACTGGGACATGCTCCCACATAGTCCCATCGTGCATCTAGGATACCATTCCAGTCCCCCACTAAAAGGAAGGAGCGAGACGTTCCCAGAAAAGACCCTAGACGCTTAAAGAAGTCTGACCGTACTTCGACGTCCAGGTTCTTCCGAAACATGATAGCCACTCCACCTCCACCTCCTGGCTGACAGAGAGATGCCTAGATCTCAAAGTCGTCGAAGATAGGGGTTAGTTGCTGCCTGTTGTGGATCCTGGACACGGTGATGGCTATCACATCCATAATGTGTGACCTAAGGTCGTTTAAAAGTTGTCCCTGTTTCCAGGGCATCCCTAGGCCACGCACATTCACGGTTCCAACTCGTAAACTAGCCATGTTGGTGAAGAAAAGTTGGAGAAAAAGGACGAATGATGCACTTACCTTCTCGTTTCATGGAGATCGCGTTGTTCAATCTCCATTTGGGTGGGGTGGGGAAACACTTTAACAGGACGCTGCTGATGGGTTTGTGGCAGGGGTTGCCCACGTCCTGTGAACATTTATTTGTTAGGTCGTTATAGGTTTCCATAGAAACCCTTATAAGTTTAAGGTGTGGAGATGATTCTGTCTTGACGAAAGTTTTGCCCTCCGTCTCCACCTTGGGGTTTTGGGAGATGACCTCCATCAAACTCTTGTTGTTTGTGTTGATGTATGCGTATTGTTGTTTGTGTCTTTGTTGTGTTGTTTTAGTTTGTTGTTCGTCCGGGAGTTTTCTTTTTATGGTGGGTGCTTGTGTTTGGGGTGGTGTTGGTGCTGGTTTTGCTGATAGGGGGATGTTTGACTGTGGTGTTGTTTGTGTTATTGTTTGTGTCTGTGGTTGTGTGTTGGTGTTGGTGCTTGGAGTTTGGGGGGTTTCGTGGTGTCTTTTTTTTTTTTTTTAGATTTCAGCGGTTCTCCCTCATCTTCATTTAAAGAAGGAGAAGCAGCTTCATCCGTCGATGAATAATCATCGTCAGGTGTGTGGGGTAGGGGTATGTTGTGTGGTGGTGGTGTTTCGGTGTGTGTTTGTGGTAGTGTTTGATGGAGTGGGATGGAGTGGAGCTGTGTTCTTCAGGGGTGTTGTATCTGTTTTTTCTGTTGTTGGTTGAGTGTCTGTTTGTTTTGGTGTGGTTGCTCGTTTGGTCTGTCGTTGTACTTGTGGTGGTGGTGGTTATTTTGGTGTTGGTGTTGGTAATAGTGTTTTTTTATTGATGTTGTTGTTGTGTGTTTGGGGACAAGGGGCTTTTAGGTGTGCTGTGTTACCACAGCGAAAGCAATGAAATGTTCGTCCTTCTACCGAAATGTTTATTTTGTTGTTATTATCGATGACAACTCTTTCGGGCATTTTGGAGATTCTCTCCGGTTTCATTTGCAACAGAATCTCCAAAGCTGTCCCCCCCCCCACCTTTGTCGAATAGATTTTCGTATCGAAAGAATCATATCAGTTTCTGGCTCTACGAAGCCAGCCAAGATCCACCAGATGTTAATGTTTGGGGGTATGTTTTTTATTTTTATTTTTCGTGTCCTTTTTCCCATGTATGTAGGGAAAAAGGTGTATGCTTTTGACACCTTTGGTGTCAGAATGTTTTGGGTGAGTGCCTCGCTTTTAAACAGTACGGAAACACTTCCGTACTGTTTTCCTCGCTGGAGAAAATCGACATTTGCTAGAATTTCCTTGAAAGTAGCTTCTATATCTGCTTGGCTAACAAATGTCGGCTTTCTTGTGGAATTTAACACAGTCCTAAAGGTGACTGATCTGCGAATTGTGTCTTCCTTTATTTCAAGGGGTGAGTTAATTCTAAACCCACCTCTTTCTTCGAAAGTTACACATTTTCTCCTTTGTTGGAGCATATCTCTTGCGTTGGAGATATCAAGATTTATAAAATCTTGTTTTTTGTTCACTGTTTCAGCAAAAGACATTTTCTTTTTTTGTGTGGTGTTGCTGTTGTTGTTGTTATCGTTGTTAGCCTCAGTGATGGAAATCTCAGTTCCTTGTCGAAGTGAAACATTATGTGTAGATGTATCTATAGAGTTGTTGATATCATTTTCATGTGTATGTATGTTAATGGGTTTAATTCCTGTTTTCCTGTGTGTTATTGTTCTTTTACTCCGCTTTGACGGTAGAAATTTTAAACTCTTCAAGTGGTAATATTTGTTCCTCTTTGTTGACAGTCGTATCTATGGCGACGTCCATTGTAACAGAAGCAGATATAACGTTAATATCTGCCTCTTTCTCTCTCTTTTCTCTATTGACGTTCTCCAGCGTTCTTGTGTTGCTCAAGTTATTTAGTTTGTAAAATCTGATATTTCAAAATAATTTTTCAAATAAAATGTTCGCCCCTATAGGAGCAAAAAATGGGATTACCACCCAGCTGACAATTCAGCTTGGGTATTAATCTACAAAATGTTATGTTTTTCAAACAATTATTTCGGTTTTTTGTATAGAAATTAACAAAAAAGATTACCGGTGATGTTCCACGCGTCAGATAGATAGATAGATAGATAGATAGATAGAAGGCCCAAACAATCGGGCCATCTTTGCCACATTCACCCACCTTTTATAAAATTTGCTGGGGTACAGCACCTCTCTCTCCATCCTGATTCTTCTTCCAAAATGATATTTGAAAAAACGTATCAGTTGTTAGCTGGAGAGAAATGTGTCTGACCTCAGCCCTATTAACCTCGTCCACCATATAACCTCTTTCACCATGGCCATAAAACAGGAAAACCTGCTCTCCCTCGTTTTTGAAGGAGGGTGGCGGTTTGATCATGACAATGGACTCGGTGGTCAACTGGATTGGTCCCACCCGCGTCAATAGTCGTTCTACATAGCCCCACAGGTCAGTAACGCCCGATATAGAGATAGATATATTGATAGATAGATAGCTAGATAGATAGATAAATAGATAGATAGATTGATAGAAAGATAAGTTTCTATTTATTTGCCACGAGGGCACAAAAGAAGGGGACAAATGCAAGGGGGGAGTTTACATAAAGGAACGAGTAAAAAACAAATAACAAATATATAATTAACAATACAGTCCTCAATAGGGAGGTGGCGTTTTTGAGGTTACAAAAAAAGTGTGCAACCCTTTTCCTTGGGAGCACAGAGAGGGGGTGCTCCTTTTCACTTCCACCTTTCTACCTGCAGGCTGATAAAGAGAGAAGGCCCATTCACACGGACCATTCTCGCTATTTCACCCACCTTTCATAAAACTGGCTGGGGTAGAGCACCTCTCTCTCCATTCTGATCCTTCTCTTAAAATGGTATCTAAAGAAAAGGACCAGTTGTTGGCTGGAGAGAAAGGTGTCCGACCTCAGCCCTTTCCAACGTGTCCACCATAACACCTCATTCATCATGGCTATTACACAGAGGAAGACCGCCTCTCCTTCATGTTTGAAGGGGGGTGCGGCTTGATCGTTACAATGGACTCAGTGGTCAACTGGATTGGTCCCATCCGTGACAGAAGTCGTTCGACATAGACCCAAATATCAGCAACGCCCGAGCAATGTACAATGCGTGCGCAATGCTTTCCTCGTCACGTACGCATATGGGACAGATTTTTTTGAGTGGTCCCTACCCGGGCGCCGGTGTCTGTAGAGCTTTTCTCGAACGGGCAGCGCCCCTCGGTAGCACTTCCAGGCTAGGGACCTCTGGAAGTTGTCCATAGGTCCCGGGCCAAATGTCCTCCCGAATAGGCTGGCAGTTCGCCTTCCTCCATGCCTAGGGCTTGTCCGAGGGCGTCGTCGCACCTACTAACCAAAAAGCCCACTATAGAATGACGAGGTGGAGTCTCCACCGATAGCCGGGTCCACCTGTCAGAGAGCCGTGGGCGCCTGGGCACACTTGGTGTGCCAGGCGCCCAGTTTTCTCGGTCTTTGCTTGACACAGGACTGCAGCTCGGTGAGCGAGACGAGTCTCGGAAAGGCTCGCCTCACAAACGGGGCTCACACCTGTTGACCGGTGAGTAATACCTGGAGGTGCCGTAGCCTTAATGCACGTTTACGCATCAACAGCCAGGGCATCACCAGCCCGCCTCTCGAAGGGTGTTGGCAGCAGATGGATCTCCTCACCAAAAGAGCCCGCTTCTTCCAAAGGAATTGGAAGAGTGCGCGCTCCATTTTGGTGAACGTTTCCCTTGGGCAAGGCACGACGGTCAGGCGGTAATAGATGACGGACGCTATATAAGCGTTCGCCACCTCCGCCTGACCTTTCAGGGATAGTTTCCACTCAGTTCACTTCCGCGTTAGCGCAAACACCCTGTTCGATACCTCACGCCAGTTGTTCTCCACCTGGAGGTCTGGCCCGAATCAGACCCCGAGCAACTTCACCGGGCCCTCCGTCCAACGTCCGACGACGCCGTTGGAGGCCATCGGTTTGCCCCTCTACTCGCCGAGTTGCAAACCGACTGACTTGTCCAGGATCAGCGTAGCCCCTGTAAACGTTTCGTACTCCTCCAGTAAGGTGGCGATCACTCCAATTTCCGAGGCGGTTGACACCATTACTGTCACGTCATCGGCGTAGGCCGACACCGCTTTCCGCAATCTCGGTTGCAAAGGGATGCCCTGTAACAACTCCAACTTCCGCAGCAGTGGCTCTAAGGCCAATACATACAGAAGGGAGTAGAGAGGGCATCCCTGTCGGATGGACCGCGTGATTTCGAACGGCTACGAGAGTTAGCCGTTCACCTTGACCCTAGAGCAGATGCGGCTGCTGTGCATGGCAGTGATCCAGCCCCTGAAAACGGGTCCGAAACCTTCCGCCACTAGCACCGCATCCAGGCAACGATGGTCGACCCTATCGAACGCCTTAGATTGATCCAAGTTGATCAGGGCCCCACCAAAGCTGGGTTCGTTCCCAACCCTCTCTATGATATATCGCATGAGATGGAGGTTGTCGTGCATGGACCTGGACGGGATGGCGCATGTCTGCGCATCTCCCACCAGGTTGCCCACGATAAGCGCCAACCTCTTTGCTAACACCTTCGCTAAAATCTTCTAACTCTGCATTTAGCAGTTTTATGGGCCTAAAATTACTTATTTCATACCCCTTGTTATCGTCCTGCCTCACTAGCGAGACTACGCCCTTGGTAAAAAAACAGGGAATTATGCCGTTCTGTTGCCAGTTGCAGTAGACCGCTTCGAGGAGATCGAAGAACAAGTCCGACATACTTAAATAGAAGACCATCGAGGCCGGAGATTTGCGTCTGCCGCATTGGCTCGGCACGTCCCCTATTTCAGCAGCTGAGATCGGCGTCTCGCAGGACTTCGCCTCCTCGTCCGAAAGAATCAGCAGGACATCGAGGTATGGACCGAGGTCCACATCGCCATCCGTCCCCTCGTCCCTTCCGAACAATCGGGTAAAGTGCCTTTGAAAGGCCTCGCACATCTGCTTAGGTTCAAGGATCACCCGTCCATCCTGGTCTCGCAAAGACCGGATAGTGGATATAATCCCACTTTTGGCTTCTGTCACGCGGGCCCAGCTAACAGCTTTGGTCCCCTCGTTTCTCAGAGCACGTATTTTGTTTCGGACAACGCAGCCTTCGTGTTTCGCGTCGAAGAACTGGCCCAATACCGTTATCGACGCTAGCACTCTGGCTCCGTCGCCGCTTCTAATTGTCTCTTCTACACTATCTACCAACTCACTTTCCTTCCTATTTCTATCTGAGGCTAACTCCTTACTAACTCCTATTGAAGCTACTCTAATCTCTCTTTTGAGAGAGCCCCACCACCTGCTGTTGACGATGGTGCCCGTCAACCGCTCCTTAACTATTGTACTAATCCAGTTCCTTTAAGCTTTACTTGCCGGTAAGGACAAGTTGAGCACCCAGTAACCGGGTCCCTGTCTATGCGTTCTATCAAGGTTGACCATGGAGGTCACTAACTTGTGGTCTGAATAGCCAAACATGAGCATTTTTGGACAACTTAAAAAGTCCCTATCCTTATTTCTAACTAAGAACCTATCTAGGTACGATCTTGATTGACCGCTATGGTTTCTCCAAGTCCAGGTTGGTACAGTCGGAAAATCTAGTCGGTATCTATCGGCCTGGTCGAATCGGCCGATTAAACACTTGAGGCTGTTACAACCCCCTCTATCAGGACATGCCTCTACATAGTCCCAACGAGCATCTAGGATACCAATCCAGTCCCCCACTAAAAGCAAGGAGCGGGACGTCCCTAGAAAAGTCTCCACACGATGGAGGAAGTCAGGCCGCGTTGACCCAAAAGGGCCGTAGATGGCGACCAGTCTAAAAGCTCCGCCTTCACCACTGCCAAGGTCCAGAACCACTAGTCGACCCTCCAGGTCCAAGTGTACCGACTGTGTAGCGAGAGCCAGATGTTTTTGCAGCAGAACGACAACCCCACCCCCACCTCCGGGCTGACAGAGAGATGCGTGCATCTCAAAGTCATCAAAGGTGGGGGCCAGCTGTCGCACGCTGCTGATCCGGGCAACGCAAATAACCATCACATTTATACATCGTGACCTGAGGTCATTTAGAAGCATTGCTTGCTTCCAAGGTGAGCCCAGGCCACGCGCATTTAGACAACCTACTCTCAACACAGCCATGTTGGTGGTAATGAGAAAATGCACTTACCTCTGTGCGTCCCGGGGACCGGCCCGCACAATTTCCATGGGGGATGGGGGATGGGTTGTTGGTGGGGTGGTGGTTTGTGGAAGTGTAGCGGTATCAGTCTGTGGTGGGGTTGGGGTGTTTGGAGTGGTGTGGGAGTAGGGGGGGGGGGGGGGGTTAGGACGACACGGTTAATGGGTCTGACGCAGGGGGGCCCTACGTCCTCTTTAAAAGTGTCTTTTAACGTTTTGTAAACTTCCATTGGGGCTTTTATCATTTTTAGATGGGGAAGCCCCGTTGCTTGTGCGAAATTCGAACCTTCGGTTTTTATTAAGTTGTTATTATAAATAACGTCTAACAGTTTTTTGTTTATTGTATTTATGTACGTGGATGCATATTTTTCTTTTTGAGTGATGTTTTTTGTTTGCTGTTGTTGTGTGTTTTTTTGTATTAATGTCTGTGTCATGTATTGGGGAAGGGGTTGTTTGTATTTGTGTTCCTGTGGTGTGTTTTCTTTTTTTTCTTTTAACTTTATGAAAGTGCCCCCCCCCCTCCCCTCGCCTGACGACGAAAGGGGGTCATCTTCCGTATTCGAGGGGAGGGGTTAATTTTCGGCTCGTGTTTGTGGTGTGGGTGTTATTGTATTTGTTTTCTGTGTGGGGGATGGGGGGATTGTTTTCAGTTTTGTTTTAACTTGTGATGTTAGTTGTTTTTGTGGTGGTAGTGGTGGAGGTTGTGTTGGTAGTGTTGTAATTGTTGGTGAGGGCAGAATCGGTGTTTTTTTTTTGTTTGCATGGGAAGTGGCAGCCCTCAGGTGACCTCTGCACCACAGAGGTAACAAGCGGGTCGTCTACCCTCCACTGTGATGTGTAAGTAGGCAAGCCCATCCAGCAATATGCGGTCGGGGATCCTAGCAATTCGTTCTGGCTGCATTTGCACCAGAACTTGCAGGCTAGTTCCATCGAACACGTTGCTGGAAGACTTACCTACCGAAATTACTGCATCCTCTTTCAAGTCGAAGAGGCCACACAGTACCGCCCAGAAATCAATATCTGGATCGATACTGTGTATGGTCAATCTTTGTGTTCTTCTTCCCAAATAAGTGCGGAAGAAGGTAAATAAGGGGGACACAATTGGGTCCAGGGAATGTTATTCGGCCGTCAATTTATCTTTCATTCGGATGGATAGACGACAGTAGAGTCTATCCTTCCCAATGAATACAATGTTTTTCAGATGATCTTTTAAAGCCAGTTCAATCTCTGTCTGTGTGAGTTGTAATGGCTTACGGGTGTTGTTGGATATTGTCCTATAAATAATAGTTTTTAAGATATTTTCCTTTTTTTAGATCTGGGGGAGAATTTAAAGAAAATATACCATTCTCCTCCAAAGTTATATACTTCCGTGCATTTTCCATTTGCTGGGCCATATTTGAAATGTCAATAGGTTCATACACAGTGGTTTTTTGGTAGTTTGAGCGGACGTCATTTTGTTGGCCCCCTCTGTGTTTACATTTGTCGACATGTGGTTGTTTCCTTGTGTTTTTGTTGTTACCATTATCATATTTTGTTGTGTTTGTGTTATTTATATTGGTGTATGGGCTCACATTTTTTTTCCGTTGGGGTTAGACTCCATTTTTTTTCAAAATGTTCACTTATATTTTCAGTATCCTTGAGACTTGTAGTCACAGCTACTACTTCTCTTTTAACTTTGCTGGTGGGCGTGGCGCCGTGAAAAGTCGAAACGGCATCCATTAATGTTGGCAATTTTTCCGAGTCAATTTTTTTCACATTTTTTTCATTAGGGTTAGGCTCCATTTTTTCAATGTTTCTAATACTCATTATTCTTTCAGTAGGGAGGCCTGTTGCCTCCGCTACCCACTCTCCTTCAGTTTGTTTAGTGGGCGTGTCATCGTTGCCTGCGGTAATGTCTTCCATTACCACGAGCGTAGAAACAATCACAAGATTTTTAGGATGAAAAATTTCACCCCAAAGGGGTGTGAAATAAATTAACCCTAATGTCCGAAGACACAGGCAAGGGGGTTAATTAATACAATAACGCACGAATACAGACAAACACTTACTGTTAACACGTAATATATTCAATAATCGAGGAGCCGATGTGAAGCACGTCTATACCATCCGGAGATCGATAGATAGATATTTTGCAATGATATATCTCCTGCTTATATTTCAGAACATATTTTTCTCTATAAAAACAACATGTAGCTGTAAAATAATGCATTGTAGGTCGAACGAATGGAAATTGATTTATTTAACACCAGATAGGAGGCTAACATTCTAGTCAAGCAATATGACAATAGTACAATCGCTAATACAATTATTCAGATATTGAATAAATAGTGTTCCTTTTAACTCTGTTTTAATATATATACGACTATTTCAAGCTAGACATTTATAAATACGTTTAATACAGAAATACTTTGTTTTAAATGAACACTTTAATATTTAGTTTTACACAGAATCGCTTGACAGGATCAGTATAAAGCTTTGAAACGTATGGTAGATGCGAACATTGTAATATCACGTAGAAGTATAATGTTTCCTATGAACGCTATAATGGTTGCGAATAGGATCTTCTATCGAATATGCCCGAAAACTATTGATTAATTCAAACAAGTCACCGATATTTATAACTGATATCATTTGTTCGTACAAACCTTAGTTAGATAAAGAAAGAGACCTTGTAAATGTCAGCATGTGTATTGATTCTTAAAAATGATAAGATTTAAAGTTTCAGCTCTATTTATTTTATAATCGAACATATAGATTTTATTCTCTCACAAAATAATAATCAATATATAGGAATGTTTTCTTTGATGAGCAATTTCAGCATAAAATCGTGAATCCACCGGTTTATTTTTGAGGTATATTGTTGTAGAACCTTTTATTTCTTTTTAATATCTGTTAAAACAACATAGTTTTGTACTTGCCGCCTACAAGCAGCTGTCAATAACAGATACATAATGAAAACCGGGACAAATGATTGTTTTCACCCGTAAACATTCTCCCTAAATCAACATATGCATTTGCCATAATGGAATCGAATCTTGCACAATGTAACTAATATAACAATATAACTTATATTACGATATAATAATAGAATTAATATGCTTCTCCTAAACTGCAGTAAGAAATTCTATTATTCAATCTCATTTTAGATTGTGACAGCAACATATTTTCTCAGTAAACTTATTTATACTAAAATATACACTGGATTTATATGTTAATCCGTACAGGCCTCCTCCGCCGGTGTACAGGGAATATTTGCATCAACATAAAATCATTTATTTCACTTTTCAGCAATAATATATTACATATATTTACAAAGTATTTAAATACATCCGATCAGACTTTTATATTAATAAGTGTACATTTGTTTCAATTGATTACTTTGAAAGTGAAGTAATGGCAAAGACGTTAAAACCTCGCAGAGTGTGTCTTGCAGCAGTTCTTCGTCTCTCTGGGATCCAAGTTCACATTCTGTCATGGTAAACTTGGTAATTAATCTTTTCGAGATCGATACAAAGTACCAATTCAGCATTCTCTTTGGTTATATCAATTTATCTCTCACTCTCACTACCCATACTTTATATCTCTCCCATACAATATTTCGTTTTTAGGCATTGGGATGCAAAGACCCTCCCAAATTTGTCAGAGTGGAGATCCTACCTCTCTGTCAATATTTCAGAGCCTATGTAATATCCTTCACATTCTAGGAGGATGTAGGAATGTATGCAGTTATCCAATTTATCGTTTCTTACCGGCGCACAGGATCAGAAATTTGAACTAAGGAAACAGTCGATTATGTCACACTCAGTAGTTGATGTGTATTCTATGGACCACAAAAGGTTGAAAGCTTAACTTACCTCAACGAGATTTCAAAATTTATTTCAGAGTGCCATAATTTGAAAGGGAAATTTGAGGATAATTTTGATATGATTATAACGGTTTACAACGAAATTTGAAAATCGCATGTGAAGATAAATGTGCTATAAAAATTGATGGGTTTTTGTTTATGTTGAAATAACGATTATATCAATAAGTTGAAAACATTTTGGTATTTGTTAAATTCCATTGTGTGTGAGTTGGTGATCAATCAATATGACGATTAAGCAAAATAATTGTACATAAACTGCACCTAAGATATTCCAGATAAATACATAGGTATATTCAAACATGTAACAAACTTAATCACAAACACTAACACACATACACACGCACGGACGCTCACACACACACACACACACACACACACACACACACACACACACACACACACACACACACACACACGCGCACACACCCACACCCACCCACCCACACACACGTATGAATACACCTTAGTGAAGTTCACTCCTTGACGCTACAGGGCATTGTTTAAAAATATATAGCAGTAATACCTGTGCGAAACACAATTGTTGAATAACTTGCATCATTCAGCAGTGACTAACCTAAAACCAAGAATTATTTAATCAAAGTGGAGAAGGTTGTCAGCATCCCGGTAATAAGGTGTTATATAACATAATGATTTCTACCATAGGCACAATAGCAGCAATAATAGAGGAAGGAAAAGTCTATTAAACCGACCCCAGTCCGTTACTGGTGCTTCATTTTATCGACCGCATAGTGATGAAAGGCTAGGTTAACCTCGGTGGGATTTGAACTCAGAACATAAAGGGCCATACCTCTATGCTGCAAATCACGGGGTCTGGCGCTCTACTGATTCTGCCAAGCCACCGCGTGTAACATATACTAGCACTTTAGGTGAGTTTATGTACAAATATATGAAACATTTCCATATTGTGAATAAATTTCAATGCTACGAGTCTGCAATGCTGGTTAGAAGTTATCGTGACCTAAATTAGTTCACATTGTCCTCCACGTTGTATTTTCTATATGTGTTAGATTAATTCGGTGAATATATACAAAAACAAAACATATAATATGTATGCGTAGTAGGATGGAACAGGATGTTGGACGTGATCCAATATCGGTGGATACGTTTGTGAAGCTTAATAAAAGAGCATACTTACTCACAAAATAATCATTGTGTCGGAAAATGTCGTAAAAGCCGTAGCATAAATATATAGCAGTGTTTTAATTTAGTTGCAACAACAAGAGTTAATTATGACATATGACTTTCTTATAGACAACTATCTTTTCATTCAAATCATTATGATATAGATATATATGGGAAATGAATCCAATCTAGTGATGGTGTTCTTGAGGATCAAATATTGCATTTACTTATTTAAACTAAAAACCTGTTGAATGCATTTCTGATTGGGTCTAAACCATTTTCGGTGAAGAGAAGGTTTCAATGTATCGAAAATGGAGGGGGAAAATCTATGGAGGATTAACTAGTCTGAAATGTTGCTATCATTCTCTCTTAATGTGATGCCAACATAGTTGGTTTTCTTGAAATTTTACTACATGAATTGTTTTGTAAAATACCAAATACACAATATATATATAATTTGTCAGCTTATACGAGATTGAATCTTAAGGCAAGCACACTATCCAATTACTTTAAACAATGAAAACCGTGATATAGACATTCATTGAGATATGGTTATTACGTACGCTTCATGTATCCCTTTTAAACCGCGCTCCATAAAACCGGTAGAAACACTGATGAAATGACCAACTTTCTCTTTCTCTCTCTTTATATATATATATATATATATATATATAGGGAGAGAGAAGGGAAGACAGAGAGAGAGAGGTAGAGAGAGAAATGGGTGAGAGAGTTGGGAAGAGAGATTAAGGACGAGGGACTCAATAAAACCCTACGGTTATATGATACGGAAATGTCAATAACATGATGTGGGCCTAACTTGCATTTAATAATATAGAGACAATTTCCAATTCACATGTATAATAAGAGTTACAAGAGTGGATGTGGACTATTTTCGAACCGTCATCAAATATATATGCATGAATACTGGAAAACAGACACATTTCAGATCAATTTTAGAGATCAGAGGATATTAAAAGTAGCCGTACGTATTAGAATACTGATCAATACTAGATAAAGACACACCGTTGCGAGAAAACGAAATTTAATGGTTGAGTAAACTATGATAAGAGTCTATGGTAATTACCATTCCACATCCTTGAATTTGAAAGAATTTTATTTGAACATTGTGAAACGATACTAAAGAATACTGTAATAACAATTAAAGTAAAGTCTTGATAAGGAAAGAAATATTGTAGTCTAGTTTATATACAGAAATAAAATAGAAATATATGTATACTGCTCACTTTCTATGTACGTATGTATGCATGTATATATGTATGTGTGTATGTATGTATGTGTGTATGTATGTATGTACGTATGTATTTATGTCAGGTCACCAGTTGGTGCTACTGGTAACATGTATCCCAGTACAACCTGTCTCATGGTCGGGTCGTTGGCGACTAAACTGGCAACCCCACCAAGGTTTCTTGGTGAGGAGGGTGACTTTGGACATCCTGCAGGACTAAAAACAAAACCTGTCAAAGGGCAAAGGAGCTCTTAAGAGTCAATGGCCATCCAAAATCACCGGGAGAGATGACCCCTTAGCCTTTGTCAAGGCAGAATTCTAGGAGAAGGAAAACTCTGATATAACACCTGCAACCCTGATGGTATCCAATGATGTTGACTTGTTCTTCTTTTTGGTAAATATCATCTTGGTTAAGAGAGTGGGACTGGATTTGTGCAGTGCCTTTGCTCACTATAAAAGCTTCACGGCACAGGCATTGCTTTATATCTGGAGATCTCTCTGCACTTGTCCTCACATGGTACCATGGGCCCAACACTATGTGTCAATAATTGTCACAAGTGTAGTGTTTGTAGCAGAGTTTTCAAGTCGGTGGCTGGACTAAAAAGTCACACTCGTTCAGCGCTTCGGTAGGGGTTCTCCTACATGGATATAAAGTAGTGGCCGTACTCGAAAACGAGTTGGCAGCCACCATGTATTTATATATGCATATCATACAAACGCACATATATACAACTATATATATATATATATATATATATATATATATATATATATGCATTAATTATTAAAATAACAGATTAAATGTTAAGCAAAGAATCGCTGCTTTCACCCTTAACGAGCCCTCTTTGGATTTTAGTCTTAACATTCATTATTATTACCAAATCCCGCCGAGGTTAACTTTGCCTTTCATCCTTACGGAGTCGACAAAATAAAGTACCAGTAATGTACTGGGTAATTGCTGGCCTTGTGCCTAAAGCAGAAACAATATTACTATATATATATATATATATATATATATATATATATATATATATATATATATATTTACATATATATATATATATATACTTACATATATATATATATATATACATATGTATGTGTGTGTGTGTGTGTGTGTCTTTGCGTCTGTGTTCGAAAATTCTAGAAAGAAAAGTATCACTAAAGGACAATTCAGTAAACTAATTGTATTATTAGAGTAATGCAGGGCAGTAGTTTGGCAGTATAGGTTGGGCGTTGGACAACATGATTTGTGGCATAGAGCTACTTCCCTTTACAGTTTGACGTCAAATCCATTCGAGCTTAACTTTGCCTTTTATCTTAATGGGGTCGATAAAATAAAGTGCCAGTAATGCACTGGGAATCGATTTAACCGACTTGCCTCCCATTTCAAATTGCTGACCCTGTCCCTATATCAGAAATCATTATTAATTTAACGCTTGATATAGTAGGCAATATGACTGAATGTTTCGGATGTAGTCGATAATTAAACGATAGATTGAAAGTTAGAAGAAATAGTATGGCAGACCGGAGGAAAATAAGAATGACACCGAACAAAAACAAGTCTAGTTTTTCAAAATCATATAACACTTCGAAACACGCTATTTGTGAAATTAAGATATTGGAATATTGACAGAAAAGAAAATTGTTTTTTTAAGTAATACATTCCTCCTCTATTTCTTGATATACAGAAGTCACAACACGTCATTAGCGGCAGACATCGTTACAATAATTCTATTCCAAATTACGCATTCATTAGCATATGGTTGGCAATTTGATTGTATCACTGTACTAACGTAGGTACACATAATCTCATTTACCATAAATTATGCTATATAAGGATTTTAGTACTCACCTGACTAAAACCGTTTATGGTTTTATAAAAAAAAAACACATCCCATATTCGTAAAGGCTTCCGTTTTAAATTCGCAACTTTCAACATATTTTAAGTTAATATCTTTGAAGTGAAATAATAATTATTTTTATTAATTCCTTCGAATTTCTTCCTTAATGAATCAAGATACTGTTTATTTGATTAGAAATACGGCTGGGCGTGTGCTGAGAAATAAATATTCCCAAGTTAATATCCATTTTTTGCTTGAATGATCAGCGAGAAGAGACATGAATATGCAATCAGTTACAAATTAAGCAATCAGTTAAAAATTAGATGCCAACATAAATTACAATATCAATGCAAAGAGAGGGGTATGGGGCGGGTCGAATCAGCGACAGAAATGTTAAAAGTGTAAAAGTGAAATAGAATAGCCCTTGTCACAAGCCAATCCAGATGGCTAGAATTATATGAAATAAAGAACAGAGGTATAATATACCAGATATCCTTTCTTGTCAATGTTTTTTCTTACAAATCTGTTAATTTCCTTGGTAATAAATATATGACTATTAAAGCACCAGATTATTGAATACGTATTATGCTGTAATATTTTCGAGTTGTATCTATGGCACAAATCACCTCTAGTTTTGATTTTCAATAGAAGAACTATGCTGAAAGCCGAAATTTCAATGGGTATTATTATTTACACACACACAAAATGCTGAGTATACCAAAATGGTGTTAAGACTTTCTTTGATAAGGTTTCATAGAAGAGTATAAGTTGTTTCCTCAAGAAATCAACGTTATATGTGTAGGCTCATTTCAGAGGTGAAAAAACCGAAACACATTTGCTGTAATTCCAGACGTTCTGGCTTCTAATCTACAACATTTGATTAACAAGCAAGTTTTTTATGACGGAACAATGGAATAAATGGATGTAACTTTCAAATTATGTTGCATTTTTCTGAAAGAAGGCTGTGATGAAAAGAGGAAAATTTCATACGCTGATACACCAGCTGAAAAACATACATTACACGGGTTTAGCAAATTGTTACAATAGCGTGGGAAAGAGGGAAATCCAGGACTTCTATCTCCTCAGAAATGTAGTAAAATGAAAGCTTTAAGTTGAAAAGGAGACCTTCGCGATGTGAGAAAAAACTAGTGATATATTCAAATGCTTTGTTGACATTAACGATAATGAACAACTTAAATTCTTGCAGTGTACCATTAATAATCCCTACGGATTTATTTCTACTATTCTTCGCAATAAAGCCTTTCATTTCCTCACCTAAATAAACAAGAAATTAATATAATTTTCACTGCTAGATTTACATTAATCGATGTTGAAGTTTCACCATATATGACCCAACTAGAGTATCCGTAAAATTCAATCCTACAATGAATATGAACTTTTGGACTTCTCATCTTTAACAGTACGGAAAAAATGTAATCCTAAACCACATATACCTTTCCTTGCTAAGCAGTAAAATCGAAGATAAAAAGATACTTAACATATGGAGTCTAAGTATCATAAGATATACCTTCTTCTTCTTCTCCTCTTTCTTTTAAAGGGGGAATATATACTTCATTAAATTAGTTGGTACCGTGCGATATTATTTCATCAAGACCCTTCGTCGTCTTCTTCTTCTTCTTCTTCTTCTTCTTCTTCTTCTTCTTCTTCTTCTTCTTCTTCTTCTTCTTCTTCTTCTTCGTCTTCTTCTTCTTCTTCTTCTTCTTCTTCTTCTTCTTCTTCTTCTTCTTCTTCTTCTTCTTCTTCTTCTTCGTCAGGGCAGACTTCAAACATTCCTTCAAGTGGATCATGTCAGAAGAACCCGTCTCCAATTGATCCGACAAGATGTCCAAAAGAAACACACCGAGATTAAGGTTGCTATCCAATCATCTCACCGGTCGTTTGCCTTTAGATTTCCCTCGGTTTGGTTTTGTCCATTAAATCTGTCCAGCAATTCGTTCCTGAGACATTCTATCAGCTCTCAAATCAAAATATTAGTGGCTCTACCTGGAGCGCCTCTCTAATCTAGCCACTTACTTAATAGAGTAACGTTAGTCCATAATCATTTGTAAAAAAAAAAAAAACAGTTCGGCCGCTATTATTCGCGATTGTTTCATTCGGTCATTACTCAAAATCCATGACCCCAGATAACTGGGAAGTTAAGCCCTAATTGTCAGCAAATTTCATCTGACTATTTGTAAACATGCCAGTCCTATACCAATTGAAAAACTTCTGCGCATGTCTATTCTGTTCGTGAAGATTATAAAGAGGATAGTTGAGAGTATGTACACTTGCCGGAGGCCGACCCCCATATTGAATGGTTTTGATGTAGAGCTATTTATCCTACCACAAATTCTAGTAGAGTGATATCATGGCTACAAGAAGCTGTCCATCGATCCCATTCTCCTGCAGAAATATCCACGTTTGTATGCCATGTTGAGGTCCACAAACGAAGCATACACTTTGTTTTCTTCATAGACTTGATATAAGTAAACTGTTTAAACTGTTTTTTTATATACTTATTAAACATATCCCCCAAGAGCATATAGAGCATCATGTAATAAATCATAAAATACTGTTAAACTTCATTTTAAACTACCACTACTCAGCTGATTATATATTCTACAATATCCTAAGAAAAATCAATATGCATATTGATAGATCAAGTAAACTATCAAGATAACGAAATTAATATTTTATATAGTCAATCTAATGATGAGGTGGAAATTAATACTAATCTTTATAAATCTACCCACACTGATATTAAATCTAATATATATAAAGGATTATTCATAATAATTCTACCGCACCCGATAAGTTCCCATTTAATAGTCACTCTCTTGAGGAAAATGTCCTACATCAGTGTACTGCGACTAATCATATATTAGAGTTATTTGTTAGACTGGCTCCTAGTCTAACTCTTTTAAAGTACAATATTATCCGCACATACATGCTTTCAGAATTAGAAAATTGAACGCCTATTTCCCTTACATATTCCATCTGGAATTTAAGCAAATCTAAAATAAAATACACTCTTTAATGGTCTATCAATTACACTGCAAAACTGTATGGATATTGCAGAGTTGAATAAAACGTATCTTTAGCCGAAGCCTCGGAAATTGTCATATCTAGTTCTACATTATTGAATAGGAATAGTGACATGGTTATTATCTTCTTTAAATAAATCCTGTTACACTTTAATTAATAAAATCAATGACACAAGATTGGCAGAATTTTGGGTGCATATATTACAGAGATTTGTGTCAGATATGTAAGCTTTTTGAGAATATAATAACTTTAAGTATTTGGGAGACGAAACAACGCGTATGATGGATAAAAACGTAGTGTTTTATTCTTAAAGTATTCAGTTTTATTATACCCTCCTTAGTGAATAGAATATAAGGTATATTTTGTTTTTCCACACGATGAACTATTTAACGTTGGTTCGTAGTAGTTGAAGTCCGAAAAAAACATATTTTAGTTGAAATAATCCTAAAAGCTGTAGCAGGTTTATGTAAGAGAATATAGGTTTTAGATTACATATTTATTTTCCTCTTCTAGGTGGAAGATTCCGGAATGTAAAAAGCTCAGAAACTTCATATTATAGAAACAGATTTTAGCATTGATTAACGGCCAAACAAGACTAAGTTATAGCGAAACCCGTACTTGATTATTTCTTTCCATTGAAGATATCTACTATGAATTTCGCAAATTAAGCTCAATATTATTAAGATTTTCTCTCCGTCCTCAACGAATTCTATATGCTGCTATTTTGTGCCTCTGGTCAAACGACATATCATGCATATACACACAAACATACACATACACATATATATGTTACGTTATATTATATTATTTATTAATTTTCCTACGCGGAACAAAAGCGCTACCTAAGGTTTCAAGCCAAGATATTGGCCTTATCTCGAAATTGTGAGCTGGATCAAAATTGGGACCTAATCGTCAGGCGCATAGACGAGTTTGAAGATACCGTTAAAATTATATCGTGCTCAAATGCTAGTTTACGAAAAACGTATTATAACAAAAGGAAATAACTCAAAGATGTAAACTTGGAATAGCAAACAGCGTGCACGTGTAGTATTCGCGTGCTATAGCAGATGTATGATATTATGAAGTGGTATATATATATATAGAGAGAGATGGTAATATTCATTAAGATGGGGAGTTGTAAAGTGCGCAGAGAACAAAAGACAGAAAAGGCAGTACAAAACATTATTATTAGTTTCACGCTTGTTTTTTAGTACAGAAGTACAGAAGTAGTACGCAAGTACAGAATTTTATTGTATTATGGGTGTGGCTAAAACCAAAGAGTAGAGATATTAAGGAAGTATATAAATCAAAACTAATATGGTTGAAAATAAGTTGGATTTGCTGAATATTACCAACTAGCAAATATTTGACTTTTGTGATGCAGTATCCTCTAAAACGTTTTCTTGAGATGAAATAATTATTTTTCGGAGGTGACACATCTTGTAATATTTTAAATTTCTCAACAAGGCAGCGATGACATCTTTTGGTACCATTGGTGTCAAGTCTGGTTCTTTCAAGTTTTGTATATATGAACTTTGCGTCATACACAATTGTTGGAGAAGGTAGTTCTCATCAATCCTACAAGACCAAACTGGATATATCCGTATATGTTTGATGGCCAAGAGAAAAGGGTACTCAATACCAACGTAGAATTAAAAAAGAACAAGCGTGAAACTAATAATAATTTGTTGTACTGCCTTTTCTGTCTTTTGTTCTCTGCGCACTTTAAAATATATTTATATATATATATATATAGGAAAAGAGTCAGAGACATGATGGCTGAGCTCCGGCCGTTTCGACAGCTAGATCCCAAACGGCCGCAGCTCAGCCGTCGGAGTCCTGATTATTTTCCTATTCCCCAC
>OZ024740.1:65570251-65600251 GCA_964016885.1 Eledone cirrhosa | reverse complement strand
AGTATTACACCATTTCCTCAATGCGACACGCGTATTCTAAAAAACGAGCAAACGAAAAATGTTCGATGGATCCGTGCAGTGGAGGTGCAGCGTGGTTACAAAACCATGATTCGGTCTTTGATGGTCTAAAATGAACGCATGCTGATCGAATCATCAAGGCAGATGTGTTTGGGCTTTCCTCGCCATTTTCTCAAATGTTCGGTAATGGGGGTCGGGGATGATGGGGGACTTCAGCTGCTACCTCCACTGCCTGTCACGACTCTTCCCAACAGAGGCTAAATGCTGTTAATGGCCAGTTTGAATGGTCTGCCCTAAGAAGATTACGCAGAAATGTCAGACTTGTATTTCAATTTTTTCGAAGCATTCTACTGCAATTAGCCGCAGAACGGGAATAATCCCAATTGTGTGAGCGGGGATATAGTGACTCTGATGAGGAGAGACGAGAATAAGAGGCTTACTTTAAATAATTTCAGCCCCATAACCCTGATAAACATAGAGTTTAAGATTTGGGCCATGGTTTTAGCGAATGTGTGGTAGGGGAAGTGCAAATTTCCACAATGCCGACCAGGTCCATACACGACGACCTCCTCATCTTGTGATACTTCGTAGAAATTGTAGCGTGTAAACCAGGCTTCCGTGATGCTCTGATCAATTTAGATCAATCAAAAGTGTTAACCATCAATGCCTGCAGACTGTCTGCAAGGCAGATAGCATCGGTCCCGTTTTCAGAGGTTGGATTGGTTCGATGCACAGCTGCAACTTGCCGGTGGTCAAATTAAATGGGCACTGTCGCTGGATTGCATTATGTTCTTTGGTTATTTTGACATTGTGGATCGACAACAGCAGAAAGCAATATTCCAGTCGGTTTGGGGCTAACCTGGTTTCCAAGTATCTCCTCCTGAATGTCCTTAGAATCCAACCTACCAGTGGTCTGCACATTGGCATGATTTTGGTGATGTTTGCATGAAACGATGCACCATTACTCATATCAATATCCAGGTCACCTATAGGCTTCAATACGAGAACTAATATTACTTCTCGTCCAATGTAGCTTTGTTGTAATGACCTCCTGTTTGTGGGTTGACAGCGGAAGGCTTGAAGGTGTCCGTTATAAAATTGCATATTGTTGATCATTTTTATATGTTATCTAAATCATGTTATAAGAAAGAGCATTAGCCCGTTTCAAGGGTCGCTGTTCTATCTTCGTGTCATCAGCATAGCTAATGAATGTCTGACAGAGTGCATGTCTGAGAGAGCCAATACACACAGTAGTAGTTCCAATGTGTTTCCCTGAAGAACGCAATATCATTGAGATTTCCTTTTCCCGTTTGTTGCTACAGTCCGCTTTCTTTCTTTAAAGAAGTCATGAAGTCATTCACCTAATTTTCCAACTATGCCAATGCTATGTAGATTGGGACATATCATTCCATGGTCAACCTTGTCAAAGACCTTCGCAAAGTCGAGATATATCACATCCACGTTCGAACAGTCTAGAATTTGAATCAGCACCCAGTCATAATGTTGCAATAGCTGCATAAGGCAACTTCTACCGTGCGAAAGCTATGGTTATCATTAGAAGACCATTTTCCTCTGAATATTCGTTCTATGACTTTGCTCATATATGCGTTTATCTAGACAGATGGGTTGTTTTTAGCATCTACTATGCTTCCCCCTTCATATATAAAACATATTCCTACCTTTAGCTTTCTGGATAGTTTTCCACATGCAAGGGATCTTTGGAATAACATGTGTAGTGTTTTTTACTAAATTTCGTTTGCAGTTAAGGAATGATGTAAGTAAAATCGAACAATGGTTTAGAAAGAAATGGAAAAAACGGAATATGACCGATCGTGACGTATTAATCAAGAAACATATGATATGGAAAATGGATTATATACAGTAACGACTCAATTATAACAAGATAATAGATGTAAATATATATATAAGCCGTTCCAAGAGAATAAATTGTTCAAAATAATTCAAAACAATTTTTTCGCACTTTGAACGATGCTGTTCCTAATGCTAAGATATCTATGGGCCGCAATAATCTTACGAAAGCATGTGATATGTTGTGCCATTATATTACTATGCCAGGTGAATGGCAGTATCGGTAGAGGGTCGGACATTCTTTCCAGCATAGTTACGTCCATTTATGATCTGAGTTCAAATCCCTCTAAGGTTAACTTTGCCTTTCATCCTTACGGGTTCGATAAAATAAAGTACCAGTAATGTACTGGATAATTGCTGGCCCTGTGCCAAAAGTAGAAACAATTATATTACTATGCCAGAATAAGAGGCTGTACTGGAGCAATCTATTCCTTGGAGTAGTAGAAATTAAAAGACTAATGTGATTCGTTTTCACCCTTACTATTTGTCATTGCCCTCATCCCTATAACACTTAGAATTAGGAAAGTTAAAGAAATATTATCATTGCAATGAATATATGAGCAGTTGCAGTGGTTAAATACAGTGCGTTCATTCTAAGGTAGACTAAAGTAGAAATTGAAACGTTTGATAAAAAGAGGAGAATGTTAATGACAGTGTATGGAGCGTTACACCCTAAAGCAAATAAAATACAGATTGAACATAGAAAGAAATAATGGAGTTAGTGGAATCATCAATGTGGATTATTGTATAAGGATTTAAAGGAGAACTTTTGTAGGATAATTGATAAACAGTGACGAAGAATCGTTGCAATATGCAGCAGAAGATATGGGTATAAATGCAATGAAACAGCTGTGAGGAACTGATTAACCAAAGAATACACTGAATAACATATAAAACAACATCGTGGACATAATTTAAGCACTGTTACTTGAGGCGTACCTCTGAAAACCTGGTATTATTTCAGTTAAGTATGTGGAAAGAATTGTGACAAGGTAACCCATTGGCAAGTGGATGTGAGAGTCTTACATAAAATGAATTCAAGTACCGCTATGATAATTTCTGTTTACTCGGTCATTGGGTGTTATGTAATAAATGCCAATAGTAAATAATACAGCATTGGCATAATCATGTGGCTTATAAAGTAATGTAAGAGGATCGGAAAGCAAGAATATTCTGGGATTATTATTTGGAGAGTGATAGAATATCGCTGATCGGAATTTGTTGTATTGAACAAAAACACAAAGAAGCCAATACTGTCGGATCATATATATAGCTATACCAAATGACAGGAATATTACAAGAGCAGATGTTTAAAAGGTGCACTGAATTGAAAGTGGAGATGGCAAGACTATTTGGAATGCGAGAGGGTCATGTGAATGTGATAACGGTTGTGATCGGTCCATTAGGGTCAAGCTCTTTGAAAGTTCCAAGACTTCTTAAAACTTTTGATAATACCATGCAATACTGGCGTCATACAAACATCGGTTTTACAAGGAACTGCGCTTATTTTAAGGAAAGTATTATCAGTCAGATTTCCTTGTGGTAACTTATCAGATGACTAAATACTCCGGTGCATTTTTCATCTATACTGCGTGACAAAATAAATAATGATAATAATGAAATGACTGAGAGGATGATGTTTCTGCAGCTGCTGTTGTTGATGGTGATGATGAACTCCCTACTATGCGAATGATATTTTTCAATATTCTCCCCCCTTCCTATTTAGCAGTAAATCTTTATTTTCCATCTATTATGATTCTACAATATTAACATATTTATTGTTGATACTAATATTAACATATTTATTGTTGATACTTCACACCATCACAAATTCAGCTTAAATTTTGAACACTGATTTAGGGCATTAGGTAATAATAAATTGCATATAGCATATTGGCGTTTCCAAATGATCTCTTTCCCTGTTTATAATCGTTGGTATTTAAACGGCGTTTCTATTAACTTTAAACAACTAAGTTTGAACACGTATATTTTGTTTGATCTGAGAATAGCCTTTCTACTGTATATCGGTATCTTTTCATTTCTGTTTTCCTATAAAACTCTCTCTAGTTAATTGAAATATATATGATTTATTTTATATTAATTTTAATTTTAAAATGTTTTTCATGGGATGAAAATGATGTAGATAATAAGGAAATATTTCTAGGCAATATGCATATAATATTCATATATATATATACAGAGAGAGAGAGAGAGAGAGAGAGAGAGAGAGAGAGAGAGAGAGAGAGAGAGAGAGAGAGAGAGAGAGAGAGAGAGAGAGAATACTGGAAGGTAATATCCGTAGTGGTAGAGCACTCAGTCCATGGGACGAGTTTGGTAGAAGTAGTAACACAACAGTTACTTCACCATACCGAGAACAATTGTTTCACCATACCGGGTCTTCAGCTCGGACCATCTCACTCACTCTCTCTCTCTCTCTCTCTATATATATATATATATATATATATATATATATATATATATAAATTAGCGAGAATCGTATTTCGGCTATTGGAAATTAGAGAAAAACAACTTCCGAGATGTGTAGCAAGCGCTCAATAGATTCTAATGAACCAGAGCTACAACATACGTTAAAAGGCCAAACACACTGAGACAATGGTTAAACCATTATCCGCACAGCCATAGAAACGACTAAGTAATTCGGGTCAAACAAATAAAAAAATATGATTGAAAAATTTACCCGGACCCCTGGATGGTTGGTTAAAATCCACCATTTGGGTTTCTGCGACTCCTAA
This sequence comes from Eledone cirrhosa, assembly GCA_964016885.1. Classification (NCBI taxonomy): domain Eukaryota; kingdom Metazoa; phylum Mollusca; class Cephalopoda; order Octopoda; family Eledonidae; genus Eledone; species Eledone cirrhosa. The sequence goes on along the minus strand of OZ024740.1, from coordinate 65,595,611 downwards.
ATCAAGTACTGTCCGCTTAGACAAATAATGTTAAGCTTTTGGTAAGATGCTTGAACAAGGAAGTCACTTTCTCAACAGGCTTTTAGTTCAAGTGCCAGGCCAAGGATTGACCGGAACCAAACCCACGTGGGGCTCGGCAAGGGAGGCAACCCTTATTTTTGGCGGATGAATTCAGTATGTGTATTATTGCAAAATTGCAAAATAACACAAAACGAATTAAGTTCTCAACAGAATGGTTTTAAAGTTAACAAAAGCTATTCATCAGTCAATAGAATCAACTAAAAAAATCAAGAAAATTAACTGGTCAATAGCTAGACTCTGGAGATTAATACAAATATAAATTAGCGAGAATCGTATTTCGGCTATTGGAAATTAGCGAAAAACAACTTCCGAGATCTGTGGCAAGCGCTCAATATATTATAACGAACCGTAGCTACAACATACGTTAAAAGGTCAAACACACTGAGACGATGGTTAAACTATTATCCGCACAGCCATAGAAACGACCAAGTAATTCGGGTCAAACAAATAAAAGAGTATAATTGAAAAATTTACCGGATATATATATATATATATATATATATATATATATATATATATATATATATATATATATATATATATAACCAAGGAAATGTGGTAAGGAACCAGGTGGACCATAACGCACCAAAGTACTCAATACTTAGAGTAGTAGAGTGGGTAATAGGAACGAGTAGGATCCCGACGGCTGAGCTCTAGCCGTTTCGACGGCTAATTCTGGACTCAATTAGTCCAGAATTAGCCGTCGATACGGCTTGAGCTCAGCCGTCGGGGTCTTACTCGTTCCTATATATATATATATATATCAGAATTGAGGCGGTAAAAACCACTTAGACTATTACTCACCAGAGTACTCGATACTTGGGTTAGTAGAGTGGGTAATTCGAAACATTCAGGATTACGACAGCTGATCTCCGGCCGTTTCAACAGCTAGTTCTGATCTTGTTTTTGAGCTAGCTGTTAAAAGCCCCGGAGCTCAGCCGTCGGAGTCCTAAACTGTTCATATATATAGAGAGAGAGATGTGTGTGTGTGTGTCTGCGTGTGTTTCTACCCATATAAATAAATATATATATATATATATATATATATATATATATATATATATATATATATATATATATATATATACATACATAACTATAGAATGTGACATGCAATGCGATGATGATCGGCTCAAGTTCTTAGTCAACGTTATCGAACTCACTCCCCTGATGTTCTGCTCCCAAGACGTGTACATTTAGATTAAATCATTTCATATTTAAAGTGAAATTCCGTTACGAAATGCATAATATAAACTCAGCTGATTAAAAATATGTTACACTCCGATACCGCAAGAGCACGCTTTCTTTGGAGCACCTGGTTGGATAGGTAGCACTGATCATTAATCAATACTATCAAACTCTCAAACACACATGGTCACAGACTCACACACACGCACGCATATATCCCCCCCCCATATATATATATATGAAGTATAATGCAATATCCGATGATCTTGTATCATTTTATTAATTCCGTCTTTGTTGTTATATTCATTCAAATACCTTCAATTATGTAATTGAAGCCATTATACAATTGTTTATCTTCCGATATGTCACGGTCGAGTATTTTCAATGTTGCCACCTAAAGCCCGGTAAACATATAAATTTTGGTAAAATACCTTCTATCCAGTACCAATTGGAGCGCATCAACTATCATCGTTTCTCATCATTTCGACCTCTCTGTACGATTAGTGTGTTAATTCACCTGTTTGAGGAATTTCAAGACAGTAAACGTTTCTCAAATGATGTGTGATATATTTTATTAATGCCTGGCTAAATAGATTGCCGCCATTTCAAGTACCCATGTGATTACAAATTTATTTCATCAATGACGCGTTATGTGGTTGTCGCATTTTTATTAACATGATAACGGATAATCAACTATATTATAAAATAATGTCAATGGTGTGAGGTGATGAGAATTGTAGTTCAATGGAGTAGAACATAAGCAAGTAAGAATAGCAAAACAACAATAGCTATAGCAATGATAACAACAACCAAAATAATGTCAACAGAATGATGATGTACAGGCCAAGCATTTCTCTTATTTCCAAATCTCCTTTCATAGGGCTACGGACATACGAAGTATACGTGTGTAATTACGTAGGAAAGGACGTGGCGTTAATGGTAGATAACGAAGGTTAAAATACAAAATACACACACACACATATACTCATATACATACGTGTATACATATATATATATATATATATATATATATATATATATGTGTGTGTGTGTGTGTGTATGTGTGTGTGTGCGTGTGTGTATGTATACATATATGTATATATATATATATACATATATGTATACATACACATATATATATATACATATATATACACACACATATATATTTTATATATATATATATATATATATATATATATATATATATATATATATATATACATATATATATATATATATATATATATATATATATATATATAATTAAGTTAGAAGTGTACATCCACATATGTATACTGAAATACTAGTATGCATATAAATACACACACGTATACATATGTAGATGTACTGAGTTTTTCACTGGACACTTTACTGTGGGTGTTCAGCTAGTCTGTATGTAAACACACAGACAAACCGGTTTTTAGAGTCATACTGGTTTTCGAGGAAACACCTTTCCTCTATTCTCCAGAAGGCCAGACAGGAATATTGGACTAGTTTCGATGTTCTTACATCTCATCAGCAATATACACCCATCCTCCGGCCCCTCTAGAGAATCGTAAAAGCACACATCGTTATATGCTTTTTCTATGAAAATTAGTAGTGGGCAGACTAATTTGCATAGAGCGTGAGTACGTACCGGTTCAGCGGAGGCGATAAAAACAAATAACGAAACGAAATTAAATTTCGTTTCGTTTGTAACTCACTTTTGTATGACTGACGCTTAAACAATTAAGTTAGAAGTGTACATCCACATATGTATACTGAAATACTAGTATGCATATAAATACACACACGTATACATATGTAGATGTACCGAGTTTTTCACTGGACACTTTACTGTGAGTGTTCAGCTAGTCTGTATGTAAACACACAGACAAACCGGTTTTTAGAGTCATACTGGTTTTCGAGGAAACACCTTTCCTCTATTCTCCAGAGGGCCAGACAGGAATATTGGACTAGTTTCGATGTTGTTACATCTCATCAGCAATATACCCCCATCCTCCGGCCCCTCGAGAGAATCGTAAAAGCACATATCGTTACATACCGGTTTGTCTGTGTGTTTACATACAGACTAGCTGAACACTCACAGTAAAGTGTCCAGTGAAAAACTCGGTATATCTACATATGTATACGTGTGTGTATTTATATGCATACTAGTATTTCAGTATACATATGTGGATGTACACTTCTAACTTAATTGTTTAAGCGTCAGTCATACAAAAGTGAGTTACAAACGAAACGAAATTTAATTTCGTTTCGTTATTTGTATATATATATATATATATATATATATATATACATACATATATAAAATTGCAAGTTTGAAAAATTATTAGATGCAATATATACAGTCCTTCTTCTCCCTAGTTCGTAGAAATCAACCACATAAATAATCATTTAAACGAGGCTATAAGTTTAAAATGTGACTATAAAGAAATAATAGACAAATGATACAGACTATTTTCCGCGAGGAACAGTCAGATAAAATTATCTAGTCATTCCTTTTAGGCCTTAGAAATTAACTAGACACATAATCAATTAAACTGAGCTAGGTCTAAAATATAAGGTAGAAGAAAAAATGCATATAAATTTTATCAGAATTCCTCTAGTCCCGACTGTCGACAGTTTCCGACAATATCCGATCCTGGAATTATCCATGAGGCTTGGAGCTTATCAAGAGACACCTCGAGTTTGGACGAAAATTTCTACAGTGATCACTGTCAGCAATGAATTAAAAAATGGTTAAGAATCATCACGTGGCTAGTGATCAAGTTAGAAGGTTGTGGTAGGTGGCCAGGCGGTGAGTAGGCTGATTGCTAGATAACGCAGTCAAATACTGCCTAAAGTGTTACTCTACTTTACGGGAGTATATATTAAATTCATAGCGATATATGTATATATTTAGACATAGTCATATATACATATATGAGTGTGGCTACCTTTCACGGTGTGGCTCAATGAAAAAGTTAATTATATATATATATATATATATATAACCAAATTAAAAGATATACGTTTATATATACAGAGAAAGGGCGATATGTCATACAAGAAACATATTATAGCGCTATTTCATATCTGGAAAGTGTGGGTAAATATCTATCCATTTTATCGATCATCGAAAAAAGAATGAATATCATCGATTTTCCAAGACAAACTATCGATTATGATTAAACCTCATGAGACTCAGGAACGCATCGGAATGTACTTTGTATATTTACAACATACAGTGTTTCTTTTACGATATATGGCTCTTTCTCTGTATATATAAACATATATGTTTTAATTTGGTTATTATGGCTCTAGATAAACTCTATTGAGCTTACTTATAGAGAAACACAATATTCTAAACATATTTGGTATGTTTTAATTCATCATTTGTATTATCTATATATAAATTCGTGTGTTCTGTGTATGCGTGTTTATATACGTATATTCCACTGTTTATGTTCACAACAACGTCCTTTCATATTAAATAACAATCGTATTCATCGTATCTCCATAGCCCTATGAAATGGCATTTCTAAACAAGGTAGATGCTTGAACTGCATATATATATATATGTAAAAGAAAACAGAAATAACAACACAATCGGTACAGTATATGGAAGGGATATATTAGGTTAACGCTTGATATAGCAGGAAGAGGGTCTTAACGTGACCGGACGCTAGTCTGACGCTAGTCCTTCATCAGAAGAAAGAATGAGAAATAAGATAGATTGAGGGGACGGGTGGGGTGGAATTGGGAAAAATGTCCTTAGATAAAAATATCAGGTCCATTCATGTTGATATCTCTTGCAAAACTGTTGGTGCTGGCGTTTTGTGTATGTTGTGTTTTTTAGAAAAGTGGCTGATGGAGCGCGTCTACATGAAATAGAAAAAATCCGTTTTGTATAAAAGAGTCATACTTGTGCATGTGCGTATGCATGTGTGTGTGTGTATGTTATTATAGGCCCGTAAGAAGCTAAGAAGAAATGTGTGTGTATATGTGTATAAAAGAGTGTGTGTGCATGTAAGTAGAAGCTAAATGGTTATATATAAAATTGTCTCTTTTTTCCTTTTCAGGTAGACGCACTACATCCACTTTTCAAAAAAACCTATATATCATACACAAAACGCCAGCATCAACAATTTTCTAATAGATGGCAACATGAATGGACCTGTTGTTTTTATCTAACAACATTTTTTTTTCCAATTCCACTCCGCCTGTCTCTTCAATCTGTCTAATTTCTCATTCTTTCTTCTGATGAAGGACTAGCATCCAAAGCTTTAAGACACTCTCCCTGCTATTTCAAGCGTAAACCTAATATATTCCTTCCATATACTGTGCCGATTGTGTTGTTATTTCTGTTTATCTGGCACGCACACGCACACACACACACACATACACACACACACACACACACACACACACACACACACACACACACACACACACACACACACATATATATATATATATATATATATATATATATATATATATATATATATATATGTATATATATATATATATACACATACATATATTTAAATGTATTCACTTAAAACATATATATATAATTATAGACGGTTTATGAAATTCATTATGTTATTTGAGCGATCTCCGGACTTGATTCACTCACATAATGAATAACTAAGGTTGCGGTTGTGAAACTGCATCTCGAAGTTCAGGGTGCACAATTACTAGATAGATAGTGAGTGCAGTGGCTGTGTTTAAGTAAAGATAACTTATGTATCTAGATCCTGGACTGATTCGGTTTCAGTGCAATATTTTACCAACAACAGTCATTAAGACTGCAGTGTGCAGAAAATTGTGTATTATCAGCAATTGCCCATCCTCAGCAGGTTAACTCCGAACTCAATACATAATTAATTAGTGTGTGCAGTCCTAGGCTATCATGACATATGACCTCTGAAACAATAGAGGAAGTGTTTTGTGAGAGAAGAAAACACGTGAAGGTGGGTGGATTCGAAATGTGTAGTTCCTGCCTATATAGAACTCAACCAGTAAGGTGCATACATATGCATATTGACATATAGGGATAAAAACATATACACACGCATATAAAGGCTGACAAGTAATATGAAGTCGAACATTCACAACTCGATATATAAAAAATACAATGAAATATGGACAGTTCTAACATCATACAGGAGATATGTCAGTTGAAACTGAAAGTAAAAATATATGTTTTAGGAAAGTCTGATGTTATATTAGCGATCTCACACAATAGACCGATAATTATACACGCACACACACACACGCACACGCACACACACACATATATATATATATATATCTTTCTTTATTAGCCAAAGGGGAACAAAAGAAGGGGACGAATACAAAGGGGGAAGTGTACATACAATAAAAACGTGCAAAATACTATCACAAATGCAATTTAAAAATTAATCGATTTTCCCCAATAGGGGGAGACATTACATATGGGTAACACATACCCCCGAAAAAATGTGCAACCCTCATCTCCTGGAGTACGAAGAGTGTCTATCCCTTCCTCTCTTCCTCTTTTTCGGCAACTACAGGCTGATATAGAGAGAAGGCCCATTCACTCGGGCCATTCCCGCCACTTTCACCCACCTTTCATAAAACTTGCTGGGATACAGGACCTCTCTCTCCATCCTGATTCTTCTTCCCAAGTGGTATTTGAAAAAAAGAATCAGTTGTTGGCCGGAGATAGAGGTGTCAGACCTGAGCCCTTTTAACTTCGTCCACCATACAACCTCTTTCGCCATAGCTATCACACAAAGGAAAACCGCCTCTCCTTCGTTTTTTAAGGAGGGTGACGATTTGATCATGACAATGGACTCGGTGGTCAACCGGATTGGTCCCACCCGCGACAATAGTCGTTCTACATAGCCCCACAGGTCGGTAACGTCTGGGCAGTGTACGAATGCGTACGCGACCGTTTCTTCGTCTCGCACCCATGTCGGACAGATCTTTTTCGAAGGGTCCCTGCTCGGGCGCCCATGTCTGTAGAGCTTGTCTCGAATTGGTAGAGCTCCTCGGTAGTACTGCCAGGCCAGGGACTTTTGGAAGTTGACCATCGGTCCCGGGCGGAAGGTCCTATCGAACACACTGGCCAGTTGGTCTTCCTCTATGCCTAGAGTTTCTCCGAGCGCGTCGTCGCACTTGCTGCGGACCTAGCCTCAATAGAATGTCAAAGTGGAGACTCCACTGATCGCAGGGTCCACCTGCCAGAGAGCTGTGAGCGCCTGAGCACATTCGATGTGCCAGTCGCCCATTTTGCTCGGTCTTTTCTTGACCCAGGACAGCAGCTCGGTCAGCGAGACGAGTCGTGGGAAGGCTCGACTCAGGAACGTGGCCTCACCGGTTGTCCGGTGAGGAATACTTTGAATGCCGCAGCCGGAGCGCGTGTTTCCGCATCGTCAGCCACGGCGTCCCCAGCCATCCGTTGGAAGGAGTTGGCAGCAGATGGATGTTCTCACCAAAGGAGCCCCTTTCTTCCAAAGGAATTGGAAGAGCACGCGCTTCATTTTGGTGAGCGTTTTGGCTGGACAAGGCACAACGGTCAAGGGGTAGTGGATGACGGACGCTATAAAAGTGTTAGCCTCCTCCGCTCGACCTTTCAAGAATAGTTTACACTCGGCCCACTTCTGGGTGAGCGCAAACACCTTGGCCGTCACCTCGTTCCAGTTCTTCTCCACCTGGAGGTCCGAACAAATACAGACCCCCAACAGCTTTACCGGTCCTTTCGTCCAGCGTCCGACGATGCCATCGGAAGGCATCGGTTTGCCTCTCCACGATCCAAGTTGCACAACCGACGGACTTGTCCCGGTTTAGCTTCGCTCCTGTGTACCTTTCATAGTCATTCAGTAAGATGACGACTTCTTCGATTTGCGAGGTGTTCGACACCATTACGGTAATGTCGTCGGCGTAGGCCGCCGCCGCTTTCTGCAGTGCCGGTTCCAGAGGGATGCCCTGTAATAGCTCCAAATTCCGCAGTAGTGGCTCGAGAGTCAGTACGTACAGAAGGGAGGAGAGAGGGCAATCCTGTCGGATGGATCGCGTGGTATGGAACGGCTCCGAGAGGTAGCCGTTCACCTTGACCCTTGAGTAGATGTTGCTGCTGTGCATTGCAGCAATCCATCCCCTGAACACGGGTCCGAAGCCTGCTGCCTCGAGCACCGGATCCAGGTAACGATGGTCAACCCTATCGAAAGCCTTAGACTGATCCAAGTTGATCAAGGCCCCACCGAAGCCAGGTTTACACCCCACCCTCTCTACGATGTATCGCATGAGGTGGAGGTTGTCGTTTATGGACCTGATCGGGATTGCGCATGTCTGCGCTTCTCCCAGCAGGTTTTTGACGACAAGCGCCAGCCTCTTTGCCAACACTTTGGCTAAAATCTGTAACAAAATCTGTGCAGAGTTATTGGACGGAAGTTGCTTATGGCAGGCATCCCCCTTATTCTCGTCCTTCCTGACTTGTGTGCCTACGCCCTTGGTCACAGAACTGGGAATTCTCCCGTTCTGCTGCCAGTTGCAGTAGACCGCTTCCAGTAGAACAGAGAACAAGTCCGGCATTGCTACGTAAAATTCGTAGATTAGACCGTCGAGACCTGGAGGTTTGCGTTTGCCGCATTGGCTCAGCGCGTCCCCTATCTCTGCAGCCGACATCGGCCTTTCGCAGAACTTCGCCTCACTGTCCGAGAGTCGCTGCAGGCCGTCGAGTTATGGATAGAAATTCATAGCCTCTCCCGGCGTGCCGCCCTGCACGAACAGTTGAGCAAAGTGCCGCTGAAAGGCTGCGCACATCTGCCGCGGCTCACGTATAACGCGCCCGTCTTGGTTCTTCAAAGACCGAATCCTGGTCTTTTTGCAACTTTTCGCCTCCGTCACTCGGGCCCAGCTAACAGATTTGGCTCCCTCGATACCCAGAGCTCGTATTTTGCTTTTGACAACGCAGCCCTCCTGCTTTGCGTCGAAGAATTGGTCCAAGGCCGTTCTCGTCGCTACGTTGCCACTTCTAATTGCCTCTTCTACTTTATCTACCAGTTCCTGCTCGGTCCTATTTCTATCTAACGCTAATTCTTTACTAAAATCTAACGAGTCTAATCTTACTGCCCTCTGGAGAGAGTACTAGCATCTGTTGTTGACAATGGCCCCTGTCAAGTGCTGTTTAACTAAAGTGCTAATCCGTCTACTGTAGGCTTTGCATATCGGTAACGACAAGTTCAGCTTCCAGTAGCCGAGTCCCTATCTATGGGTTCTAACAAGGTTGACCATGCAGGTCACTAGTTTGTGATCTGAATAGGCAACCATGAACATTTGTGGACTTCTTAACATGTCCATATCCTTATTTCTAACTAGAACCCTATCTAGGTACGTTCTAGATGTTCTGCAGTGATTAGTCCACGTCCACAGTGGTACAGTCTGAATATCTAGTCGATATCTATCGGCCAGGTCAAATCGGCCGATTAACTGTTTACTCCCCCTTTATCGGGACATGCTCCCACATAGTTCCAACGTGCATCTAGGATTCCATTCCAGTCCTCCACTAAAAAGAAGGAGCAGGACGTTCCCAGAAAAGTCTCTAGACGTTTGAAGAAGACTAGCCACGGAGTCCCGGATGGGGCATATGCGACCACCAGCCTGAAGGCTCCACCTTCACTGCCGTCAACGTCTAGGTCCACCAGTCGACCTTCCGAGTCCAGATGTACTGTCTGTGTTACGAGGCCCAGGTGTTTCCTCAGAAAAACGGCAACCCCGCCCTCACCTCCAGTAGGCATAGTAATGCATAGATCTCATAGTCGTCGAAGATGGAAGAAGCTGTCGCTCGCTGTGGATCCTAGACTCGCAGATAGCAATTATATCCATACTGTGCGACCTGAGGTTGTTTAAGTGTTTGCCCTGTTTCCAGGGCTTCACCAGGCCGCGCACCATCACGCATCCCACTTTTATATCGGCCATGTTGGTGAGGAAGATTTAGAAAAGAAGAGGGAAGAATTCAGTTACCTCCTCGCTTCCTGGAGACCAGGCTACACGATGTCCATGGGGGTGATGGAGGGGTTGTTTGGTAGAGTGGTCGTTCCTGGCGGGGTGCGGACGGAAATGTTTGGTAAGGAGGGGGTGTCTGGTGGGTGGGGGTGTATGGGGTGGGGGTGGGGAAACGTTTCAAGAGGACGCAGTTCGTTGGTTTAACACACATATTCCCCACGTCCTCGGCAAATTTTTCCTTTAAGGACTTATAGGTGTCCGTAGGGACACTAATCATCCTTAAATTAGGTTTGTCTTTCCACTTGGTAAAATATTTTCCTTGGGTTTCCACGGAAGGGTTTTTGGAGATGACCTCCATCAAGGTTTTATTGTCAGTGTTTATGTATGTATAATATTGTTGTTGTGTTTTGTTAGTTTTTGTCTGTTGTTCTTGTGTGTGTTTTCGTTTTGTTGTGGTTATTTTTGTTTGGAGTGTTGTAGTTGTTCGTTTTGTTGGTGGTTGTGTGTTTGTTTCCTTTTTGTTCGTGTTATGTCTTTATTTATTTCTTTTTGGAGCGGAGGGGTTCTCCCTCATTATCATCATTCAGTGATGACGAGGGGGCTTCGTCCGTTGTGGTGTCTGTTTGATTGGGGAGGGGTATGTTTTCGGAAGCTGTTGTGCTTGTGGGTGACTTGGGAGTTGTTTTAGGTGGTGAGGGGTTAGGTAGGACTCTGTTTGCAGTTTGGTTTGTTTTGGTTATGTTTGTGTGTTGTTGTTGTGGTGGTGGTTGTGTTGTGTTGGGTGTCGGCAGAAGTGCCTTTTTTTAAATGCAGTTAATTGAGGACAGGAAGCCCTCAGGTATCCACTGCTTAAATAGTGGTAACATGAAGGCCGCCTACTCTCAACAGAGATGTTTATATAGGAAACTCCATCCACAAGAACACCTTGTGGGATTCTAGCTATTCGTTCTGGCCTCATTTGGACCAGAACTTCTAAGAGAGTATCGTTAAATATACTCTTGGAGGACTTTCCTACCGAAATTAATGTGTCTTCATCAAAGTTGATGAAGCCACTCAATATCCACCAGATATTTACATTTGGTGTGATCATTGTTACCCTTATTTTGGAGGCTATTTTCCCCATATATGTGGGGAAAAATGTATAGAGGAGGCACACAATTGGCGACACAGAATATTTCTTTGCCGGCAATTGGTCTTTCATTATTATTGATAAACTCCCGAAGAGTTTTCCCTTCTGTATGAAGGTAATGACCTTCATGGAGTTTCTTAGAACCAGCTCAATTTCGTTTTGAGTTAATTGAGCTGGTTTTCCAGTGGTGTTTGAAATTGTCCTGAAAACTATAGTTTTCAGGACAGTTTTTCTACGCAATTCTTGGGGAGAAGTGATGGTAAAAGCGCCATTCTCCCCAAAAGTTATATATTGCTTGGCATTTCTCAGCAACATAGATAGGTAGATAGATAGATAGATATAGATAAATATATTTATATATATATATGTAGAGGTTATATTTAATTTGTTGGGATACAACAAGCAATATATTTTTATAACTGATATAAATGAAATAAATTTGGTTTTATAAATGTAGTTTCCATTTGTTAATATGTTGTATATATATATATATATAGAGAGAGAGAGAGAGAATTTAGTATATCTACTAACATATGCGTACAGATGTACGCTAATGCTATCAAATACACAGATTATGTCATAGTACCTAGGTGGTTCAATGCAGGAGGATGCAGAACAATAATATAAAAGACGTAAAATAAGAACATTTTAAAAAATTTAAAAAATTAACTTACTTACTAAAATTTTAACTCCAACTAATTAGTTTCTGCAATGGGATAAAGACAGTTACGTAATCTAACTGTCGAGAATTCATTGCGTCATCAGCGAGTCTATTCTAAGCTAAGTCTCCAGGCAATGCGCGGACACTGGTGACTCATATAAAAATAATAATAATTCGGTAGATGGAACAGCTAGCGGGGACTGGATTCCATGCACTGAAAAGCTCGCTGTCACTGGTCAAATGGCAGATTCTAAAGAATCAATCACGTGACACTGAGGCTAGTCGGTAGGAGTGGGATGGTAAGATGACAGAAGCCTACTATCACACCAATAAATTAGTAGTGGTTTTGGCAGGTTTGCTCGACAAATAAGTAATTTGTACGCATATCTGTACGCATATGTTAGTAGATATACTAAATTCTCTATATTTATCTCCAAATTACTTATTTGTCGAGCAAACCGGCCAAAACCACTACTAATTTATTGGTGTGATAGTAGTCTTCTGTCATCTTACCATCCCACTCCTACCGACTAGCCTCAGTGTCACGTGATTGATTCTTTAGAATCTGCCATTTGACCAGTGACAGCGAGCTTTTCAGTGCATGGAATCCAGTCCCCGCTAGCTGTTCCATCTACCGAATTATTATTACTTTTATATGAGTCTCCAGTGTCCGCGCATTTCCTGGAGACTTAGCTGAGAATAGACTCCCTGATTACGCAATGAATTCTCGACAGTTAGATTACGTAACTGTCTTTATCCCATTGCAGAAACTAATTAGTTGGAGAGAACATTCTAGTAAGTTAATTATTAAAAACATTTTTTTTATTTTCTTATTTTACGTCTTTTATATTATTGTTCTGCATCCTCCTGCATTGAACCACCTAGGTACTATGACATAACCTGTGTATTTGCTAGCATTAGCGTACATCTGTACACATATGTTAGTAGATATACTAAATTCTCTATATTTATCTCCAAATTACTTATTTGTCGAGCAAACCTGCCAAAACCACTACTAATTTATTGGTGTGATAGTAGGCTTCTGTCATCTTACCATCCCACTTCTACCGACTAGCCTCAGTGTCACATGATTGATTCTTTAGAATCTGCCATTTGACCAGTGACAGCTAGCTTTTCAGTGCATGGAATCCAGTCCCCGCTAGCTGTTCCATCTACCGAATTATTATTATTTTTATATGAGTCCCCAGTGTCCGCTCATTGCCTGGAGACTTAGCTGAGAATAGACTTCCTGATTACGCAATGAATTCTCGACAGTTAGATTACGTAACTGTCTTTATCCCATTGCAGAAACTAATTAGTTGGAGTGAAAATTTTAGTAAGTTAATTTTTTTAATTTTTTAAAATGTTCTTATTTTACGTCTTTTATATTATTGTTCTGCATCCTCCTGCATTGAACCACCTAGGTACTATGACATAACCTGTGTATTTGCTAGCATTAGCGTACATCTGTACGCATATGTTAGTAGATATACTAAATTCTCTATATTTATCTCCAAATTACTTATTTGTCGAGCAAACCTGCCAAAACCACTACTAATTTATTGGTGTGATAATAGGCTTCTGTCATCTTAAGTTAATTTTTTTTATTTTTTAAAATTTTCTTATTTTACGTCTTTTATATATATATATATATATATATATATATATATATATATGTGTGTGTGTGCGTGTGTGCGCGTGTGCGTAGTAACTATATATTTATATGTAATGTAATATAATTTTAAGTAAATCTATGGGAGAATATTCTGTACGTGATTAATACAAATTCTGTTCGATACCATACATTAATTTATGGAAATCATACTCCTTACTGCGTCAATGATCAATTAATTGGCCAGGGAAACACAAGTAATATTGATTTTCAGACTAGATAGTACTTTTTCGTTATAGTATTTCAAAGCATTCGCCTTTAATACTGGCAACGTAATACATTGTCTGAAATACAACTAATTTGGTGAAAGCGTGATACGGACATCACTTCCGTTGGTAATTTCTTTCCGTGTGCCCAGTCCCAACGCTCTCTCTCTTTCTTTCACAGACGCACATTATATATATATATATATATATATATATATATATATATATATATATATATATATATATATATATATATATATATATATATATTGTTATACTTGGGGAGGGTCATATTTGTGTAATATTGCCAGAATTAATAACAGAACACACTCACTGTTTGGTTGGTTTTCGTTTCTCGTTGTCTTTTATATCGGTCCTCAATGTTGCCATTGACTGACTCAAAAAATAATACAGATACAATATAGACACAAACACATATATATAGTTTATCATAAATCTTTCGTTGCACATCTGCAACATCGTCAGTGATGTTATATTTTCCTCCTGTTGTGTTGTATGTCTACGCCATTTTTATTCAGTCTGTCTATATATTTATTTATTTATTTGCTTGTTTTTTTTATTTTATTTTGTTTTCTTTGCGCATGCGTTTGCGTGTGTGTATAGTGTTATGTTTGTTGTGTGATGGGTAACTAGTGTGTGTTTATGTGCTTGTTGTTATTGTGCTTGTGTATGTATTTATTTATTTATTTATTTATTTATCCTATTTTATTTACTTATTTATACTTCTCTTAGGTCAGTGTTGTTTGTTTGGGTGTTGTTGTTATTCCATTCATTCTTTCTGTTTAGCTTTGGTCTTCTAATTTCTATTTCACTGGCCTCTCTGATTTGCCTATCTGCTGGGTCATTTCTATGTTTAGATATTATTCTAATTTCTATGTTGTCTATGTTACCGTCATGTTGTTGTCTAGCATGTTCGTATAGTACTGACCCGTTTTTTCGTCCTTTTAGTTCCCCCTAGTGCTGGTCTATCCTTTCACCTATGCTACGAGCTGTCTCACCTATATATGTTGTTGTCATGTTTCTGCAAGTACCCTCTGTACATCTTATGCTATAGACTACGTTTCTAGTTTTACAGTTTATCCGGGGGTTAACTTACATATGATACATTTCCTATTGGTACAGTGGGTTTTCTTAAAAGGGTAGGTTTTGCTGATCAGGGATTTTATGGTGGTTCCTGGCTTTTCTACCACCTTTATTTTTAAGTGGGTCTTTCTCAGGGCCTTTCTACACTGGTTAGCTAATTTCCCTCCAGGGGTGCCGTCCACAAACATGACACTCTGGTATCTCTGGTTGTCGTACCATGAGGTGGCTTTCCCTATCTTATGTCTAGCCCTATCTAAGCTATTCCATGATTTGCTCCTGTATAATGGGCAAATTCCTTTCATGTCCAGTTCTATGAGGGTCTTATACTTTTCCATGGCTCCTTCGTATACTCTGACTCTGTCTCTTTGGTTGTAGCCAGAGAACTGCATGCGGTTGATGAAGTGTTGGATGTGTTTTTCCATTTCTGTTGGGTCGCACAATCGGGACACATTCTTCATCACTCGTACCAAATCTGCGATCAGAATATTAAACTTAGCACTACTGGACATTGCTGAGATTTTGAATATCAGGTATTTGGAGGCCATTGGTTTAGCATAGTGTGAGTGGAGAATTTGGGCTCTCTCGTCTATAGTGTTATTCCAGAGTTCTGTGTCTCATACAGGTAGTCTATTGTTAGGGTGTTTGGAAGGGAAGTCGATAGTTACAGTTATACTCTGGTGTATGGAATTAGCTATCTGCTGGATGCTTTCCATCGTGCTACGTTCTAAATCAAACTTATTAGCGCTCTCTAGTGGGGGTGTTCTTATAACTATATTGATATCGTCTACATAACGAGAGTACATGATGAGGTCTATGGAGCTTTCATTAAGGAGATCTTTAAGTCTCCTTTCCCACCATACCATGAAAAGGTTGGCAACATCACCAGCTATGCTGACGCCGATGGCTGCTCCCTCATTTTGGGTGTAGATTTTCTCATTGAACTTAAATATGTGGCCCTTTACGGTAGTTTTGATACTAGCCCCTATTGCATGTGCGACCATTTTTCTTACCTGATCATTGTTTTGGGGGGTCCGTATAGCTTTGGTCAACCCAATCCACCTTCCCATGGGAGTCTTTTTTGCCATTGAGGTTATGGTGGGGGGCCTACCTCTTATAGGTCTACTAGGGCAGAAACATCTAAGGTCATGGCTGTTTAGGTAGTCAGTGTCGTAGGTAAGTCTAAGTAGGAGGCTCAGTTGGTCTGTGTCAACGTCGCAGAACTCCACCTCACTCTCAATGATCATCTCCACACATCGTTTCACAGCAAAATCAATGTTAATGGATGGCTACAGTGACACCACATCCATGCTGCCTATTATGCAGTTGGATAGGCTCCTGTTTTTGTTGCACTCACTGATTCTGCTGAGGAGGTCCTCTGTACTGTCACATACATCTGGGGACATCTTGATTATGGGGCGTATAACCATTGAGAGGAAGTAGGAGATCCTGTAGTTGCTAGCTATATTAGCTCCGCATACGGGTCTTGTTGGTGGTCCTGTTGTTGGGTCGTCGACTGTCTTGTGGTCTTTGTGGAGCCCATACAAGGGGGAGTATGCCATTGTTAGACGCCTGGAAGTTGTTGGCAGTGCGTCTGCTTGGCTTTAGGATGTCAGTCCACATCATCATGTGAGCGTTGAGGATTTTTTCTCTCCCAACGTGTGTTTGTTGTGCAATTTCGCTCGTGTTGGTGATGTGGGGTTGCATAGCCTCGATGTAGTTCGGCATGCTATCTATTGGCATACTACCAGACTTATCCGTGGGTAGACACACTACCTCACCATCCCTTGTGCGCTGCTTGAGGCTAACCAAGCCTTCTACAGGTTTCCTCCCAAGTTGTTGGGCCTCTGATCTGCTCTGTCTCTTAGTATACCTGTCTACTATTTGTCTAATCTTATTTCTAGCTATGGTGAACTGTGCCTCTGTCTCGTCATCTATTTGTTGTGGTATGCAAACTCTTTTATTAAAGGGTAACCTCGTAGGATAGATATTACCAATCTTATACGTTTTGTCAGCTGGGTTGAAAAATAGTTTCTCTAAGGTGTTGTCATTATATCTATCGTCATAGTTGTGTGTGTTGCTATTATTGTTATCAGGGTGGTTGTTGTTGTTTCTATCATTAGCATTACTATTATTGTTATGATTGCTAGATGTATTGTTTACTTCACCGTTATTGTTGTTGTTGTTACTGTTATTTCTACCATTGTGGTTGTTACTTTTATTATGTTTCTTGTTTTTGTTGTGTCTATCATTGATGTTGCTACTTGTACTATTTCCATTATTACCACTGTGGTTATTGTTGTTGTTGTTTGTATTGTTACCGTTATTACTACTGTGGTCGCTGTTGCTGTGTCTGTGGTTAATGTTTATAGACTACCCAAATAAACACCCCAACCATCGATTACCTGTACTAGACACAGAGCTCTGCTTAGATACCATTAATAACAAAAAACAAATCCTCCATTCCCATTATGCCAAACCCATGACTTCCAAACATCTGATCCACCGAAACTCAGCTGTTTCGGACCATACCAAAATCAACATACTGATTGCGGATTTGGTACGGGTGATGAGAAAAGTGTCCCGCATGTGCAACCCCGAAGAACTAGAGAGACACATACAACACTTCATCCACCGTATGCAGTTCTCTGGTTACAATCAGAGAGATAAAATCAGAGTGTATAGAGGAGCCAGAACCAAATGGGAAAAAATGGTAAATAATGACACAAATGGGACCTGCCCCTTGTATAGGAGCAAATTTTGGAATAGAATAGAAAGAACTAGGAATAAGGCTAATAGAATAAACTCATGGTATGATAGCAATAAATACCAGAGTGTAATGTTCATCGATGCAACCCCTAGAGGTGAATTAGCTTACAAAT
Source organism: Eledone cirrhosa (assembly GCA_964016885.1). Taxonomy (NCBI): domain Eukaryota; kingdom Metazoa; phylum Mollusca; class Cephalopoda; order Octopoda; family Eledonidae; genus Eledone; species Eledone cirrhosa. Next base: position 65,577,709 of record OZ024740.1, on the reverse strand, counting down.
TTAGAAGGGCCCTAGATAAACATAAACTCAATATTAAGATAGTAGAAAGACCAGGTACCTCCGTAAAAACACTTATTAGCAAGACATACCCTTTTCAAAGACCCCCCTGTATAGATAAGAAATGTATAACCTGTAAAATAAGCCCCCATATTAACTGTAAAACTAGAAATGTAATGTATAGCATAAGATGTCCTGAAGGACAATGTAGAGACAAAAATATAGTGTACATAGGTGAGACAGCTCGTAGTGTAGGGGAACGGATAAATGAACACTGGCGAGACCTTCAAGATAGTAAAGAATCATCTGTACTCTACCAACATGCTAAAATAGAACATAAGGGTAAATTAGAGAACATAGAAATAAAAATAGAATCTACACACAGAAAAGACGCAATATTTAGACAAATCATAGAGGCAATACACATAAAAGAATTACAACCAAAATTAAATAGAAAATATGAGGGGAACAGCAACATCACAACTTACAATTAAAGACAAAATGAAAACACACAGGCAAATAGAACAAACAACCAACCGGTAACATGTAAATAAACAAATAAATACACGAATATAAACACACACAGGCACCCGGATGTGGCGCATGCGCAGACTGAGCACACAACACACACAGAGAAACAAAATGGCGTAGGACAGAACAAAGGAGAGGCACAAAAACAAAGTAAATAATCCCCAGTCACTGAAGAGGTCACATAATGTGTGACGAAAGAACGTTGACAATATATAAACAACTATCTGGTTGTGGAACCAACCAACCAACCAGAAATTTATAAATTCCTAAATGTATAAATGTATTATAATAAATTGAAGTGAAAGCAAGTGGTGCGTGTGTTTCTTATTGGTAACATGACCCTCCCAAAGTATAACAATATCGGTTTCAACACACGATTTCAGATAAAGAATCTTGCCAAACAAATTCAAAAACGAAATACATATATATATATATATATATATATATATGTATATATATATATATATATATATATATATATAACGTATGATATCCTCATGCGCAGGGATTCTATATAATAGATTATAAAATAATGTGAAGTCTGTTAAAGACGGAAAAGAAGCTGCCATCAGCCGAAGCATACTTTTGAACAATACACAAATTATCGATCATATTTTCTGGGAATCACTCGATGAAAAATCAGTTGCAATAAATAAACACCCATAACGTAGATATTAGCTTATAGCACCCAGACACAATATATCCGAGTCTATGCGTATATATGTAGAAATAAAGACACAAGATTAGTGGGAGGCCAAACAATGAACTTACACGAAGATCGTAAATGCAGATTCTTAAGGGGCTTAAATATCTATTTCAAGCCGACTGGAAATATTGCCTATTATTATTGTAGGCCAAAAGGAAACGTTCGATTTTTAGGATTGTTTTCATTAGGCAACATCATATTATTTTGAAACAGTTTCTATCCTCAGCCTTTCATCCAAATCAAAATGTTTGTGATGACGTTTAAGCTTGACTAAATCCATAAATATTAGGAGGTGAGGCACAGGAATTATTTTGATGACTACAAAATCTATCGATCGCATTGTGAATGTGTATAATATATATATATATATGACTTTGATAACTTTGATACGTTTCGGCCTTATATATATATATATATATATATATATATATATATATATATATATATATATATATATATATATATATGTACGTATACATACATACTTACATTTAAGTAAGTGCCGTACTAAGAGTGAGATATGAAATTTCGTTTTCATTTTATTACAACTCATCGATTTCGGTGCGCCTGACCGATTTAACTCACTCGATATGCAAATTAGGCTGCTCAGCCGTTAATTTTCATAAGGAAAGTATATACTTTCGAACGTTCAACTATCTGGCAGATGGGTATACGGTGCTGATGATAGCTAACAAGCTTGAAACTAGTACATCGTTCCTGTGTCCGTGTTGAACAAAAAGGTGACGTGGTTGCCTTAACACCGTGCGGCATACATTCAGGCTGTTCAGTTTGTTGACAAACGAACAAAGCGGGCGCTATAATAAGCGTCCGCTAAACTGATGCGTACATATATGTATGAGTACCTGTATGTATATATATATATATATATATATATATATATATATATGTGCATGCTACTGTACGTCTGTATACATATATGTATGTACGTATACATACATACTTACATGTATATATATATACATATATATATATATATATATATATATATATATATATATATATATATATATATATATATATATGTGTGTATATTGATATATATATATATTCTATTTATATGTTAGAAGAATCTGTGCTTATACTCACTTTCGAGATCACGCGTTCATCACAAAACTACCGGTTAATCATGAATTGCAGACAACCACCTAGATAAATGTGCATCAATAAAATAAGTTAAATCATGAAAGTATTTCTGGAACGGTCCGCAATATGAGCAATCTTACGTAACTGACATCTGTAACATGCTTCTATTAGTCTGTAAACATTTCAAGAAAATGGTTGTAGTGGATTTTAAGAATAATGACTTTAGTAATTCTCGTAATGATTGGATAATTTTAAGCCTTTATATATCATCACTGACACTTTCTGATGTTTCGAGTAAATCAGCTGCCAAGGAACATCGTAATTATCTCAGTAACAATTTCGCTTCGCGTGCCAAAAGTTAAATATGATATTTTACATAATTCTGTCTCGATCTTAAACTGTCTCGTATTCTCCGTTTCGATTGCCTATTTGCCTACATTAAATATATATATATATATATATATATATATATATATATATATATATATATATATACATAGAGAGAGAGAGAGAGAGAGAGAGAGAGAGAGAGAGAGAGAGAGAGAGAGAGAGAGAGAGAGAGAGAGAGAGAGAGAGAGAGAGAGATGCATATATATATGTGTGTGTGTGTGTGTGTCTGTGTGTTTGTTTGTTTTTTCATGTGTATTTGTGTATCTATTTATCACTTTCGATCGATGGAGAAACAAACTCACAAAATTAACTTTCTTAACATTTCACAGCTAGAGGAACATTTAAAGTTATTGTCTTTCAGATTCACCGTGATGAAATCTGTGACATGTCTGATTTTTTGAATACTGATATAAAAGGTATTGAGCAAATTGAAATAAAATAATTTGACACAACGTAGTTAACAAATCGAAGTTAACATATAAGTGATTGGGCATTTTATATATTCAGCTTCACACGTATTAGTATAAATGCTCGGGTATATAAGCCTGTTTACCTATTTCCATGATTAGATGATATACATGCATGACAGTAATTTGACTGAAGTTAGTTTATTGGCACATTAGGTAAATTTACTAAAAATATTTAGAAATAAAACGCAATATTTTCTATTCCTCGAAAGCCTAGATGCCCTCTGAGAGCGCCGTTACTCTTACACATCATAAGCTCTATATAGAATGGTGGAGGGAAATGTCTGTTCTCCATCTAGTACGATTGGATTGATAGAGGGCTGTGAGAGCCTGACAACATTCCAGTTGCCTGGCGCCTAGTCTTTTTCTTCGTTTGATTAAAGGTATCCATACTTCCTCACCGTTTAGGTATGTCTTGAGCTGATGTAACCTTACCGCAAGATTGCACATCATCATTCATGACATTATATATATATATATATATATATATATATATATATATATATATATATATATATATATATATATATAAAGAATTAGTATATCTACCAACATATATATACAGATGCATACCTATGCTAGCAAATATATAGGTTTTGTTTAGTAACTTTGTGGTTCAATGCAAGGAGATGCAGAATAATTATATGAAAGACGTAAAATAAGAAAATTATAAAAATTAACTTACTTACTAAAATTTCACTCCAACTAATTAGTTTCTGAAAGGGAATAAACATGTTTTCCGAGTGGAACACAAGGTGAAATTTTAGTAAGTACGTTAATTTTTATAATTTTCTTATTTTACGTCTTTCATATATATATATCTCTCTATATATATAGTTGTTATATAGTAAGGTGCATTATTTACCTAATACCCAACCCTACACGGAGCCCTTTACCGGCCCACATTGAAGTTGCTTGCACGCACGGATTTCGTGACACGGATTCTCAACGGGACAGCGGTACACAAGGAGTTTGACATGAGCTGATTGCTTGCTCTTCGCATGGATGTGTATATACCCGGACATACCCCCTCCCGGATGTGTATATACCATAACACACACTTGAAGATATGGATGTTACAATTCGAGCTATACTCGCATAGCAGAACACTGAACTGACCTTACTTGCGCGCACCACCGCGCGCGCGTGTGTGTGTATGTGTGTAGCGTTGGTTAACCCAATATTTCCAATTTACATTGTCAAATTGAGATTTGACCGACATAACTTCTGTTGCTTTGTGAACTAACTTTCGGTGAGTGCTGTGTTGGTACATTCTTATATTTGTTTTTTCTCGGACATCGCTTCGGTGTATGTGAAAGTATGTGTGTACCTACCCACGCTAATTCTACGGGTTTAATACTGTGTTGAAGTGTGTATATATATGTATATATTTTTCTTTGACCTCGAGCCGATGTATGTAGGTGTGGAGTGTGTGTGTACCCACTCACTTTTAACTGTGTCTGACTGTAACCCTACAGTTTTGATTGATGTCCAGCGTCTTTTGCAGCGATAGAAATCTGAAAACTTTTATGACCTCAACTAAAGCTAATAGCAGTCGCCATGTCTCTGACTGACTGGTGTGTCTCCATATGAGAGAATGAATTCTGTGAGAGCACATCGTCATTTTTTCTCCCTCATATCAAGAATTTGAAGACAATTCGATTTCACCTAATGAGATCAGTGATAATCGATTATTGCTTCACAATCGATCTATCTCTTATTGAAACATGTGTCGTGATTAAATGATTGGAATTTTACCTTGCCTTCGGATTTTCATTTTGATATACATATATATATATGTGTAGAGGATCAAGATAATTGCGTCCGTAGGCGGTATCGCGTGTGAGAACTCGATGCTCTCACGGGGTAGAGTATAATAATATAAGAATACATCATGTGAATGCAGTTTAAAAAAAAGAGAAAAAGAAATTTAGATTGAGAAGGAAGAATGGAATGTAAAATAGGAAAATATGAAGAAAAACGAAAAATAGCGGAAAAGGATGGGAATTAAAGGACACTAGTGTCACACAATATAGGGGAAGGGTTAGGGTGATTGTGCTCTGGCTGTTAGGAGTAGTGCAATTTTGTTGGTGTAAGAACGGTATGTTAGTATAATTGATTAATTTGAAACGTTAGTAGTATTAAATTTGTATCATGGAGGTGTTCACATACCTAATTCATTAATTGTTTGGGTTTTTTTTTTACGTAATTCTGTGTGTTTTTCTGTCAAAGTATGCCTCTGTCGGTAAGATAGTAGTGCGTGTATGTTCGTGTTTAGAGTCGGTCGGTGGTAGTTGGTGACAAAGTCTAAAAAAAGTGGCGTGGAGATTTAAGACTAACACCGCTCTAGGACTGTAGTGAAAAATCATCTGCTTTTGTCTTCACAAGCGTGATTCCTTGGGTCCGGAAAATGCAACGATACGGAAAAGAGTAAGGTTGTGGTTGGAGTGTCATGCGCAGGCTCGGAAATGCTCGGCGAATTTATATTATTATCACAATTAAATTATATTTAGGAACAATGATATATATATATATATATATATATAGATGAGATTCTACAGGACTCGAACTGTTTGATTCTTTAGAAATCATCAGGAATCTGGGTATCAAAAAATAAATATGGTATTTATAGGTCTCTTCAGGTGGTAGGAGAGGGTAGGGAGTGGTATGGATAGAAGTCATTGGTTGATAGAAAATGGAATTCATTAAAACCTAATTATTTAAAGCTATAATTTATATTTAGAGTAACAAAGGCAGAAAGAATTCTATAAACAAGTTCATGATGGGGTGCCACTCCTTATTTATTTTTCTCTTAAGCTAACAATGCCTATCATTGATATCAAATTTCGTAGAGCCACCACACCATTCCAGGCCTAATTAAATACAGAATTGCGGAATATAAAAAAATCCCCTAATCTTTATGTCTCCTCCAATAAAACCAAAAACGTTTATGAGGTAGACCCACAGACCTACAATAAGCTGGCAAAAAATGCCATCACGACCACCTACAAAAAGGTAATAGAGATGGCATTGACTGAGACCAACGCGGCCGTGCAAGAAATCGCCAAGCCCCTTAAATTACATGACCGAACCGAACCTTTAAGTGTAAAGACACCGCACTTTACCCTGAAGGACCATAAGGGAAATTTCCTTAACAAACCATCAGTCATACTTATCAACCCCACTCGTTCAGACATCGGCTCTATCAGTAAGAAGATCATAGATAGAGTTCTACCATAATTGCGGGCTGCCTCACCACTCCCACTCTGGAGCAGAACATCTGAGGCAATATCTTGGTTCCAAGAATTACCCGACAAACGCCACACTCGCTTCCTGCAACTCGACATGGAAAACTACTATGCTTCTATCTCGGAGCCTCTCCTGAAGGACCAAATTACCTTTGCCAGGAAGTTTACCACCATTACCGATGCTGAGCAAGTTTTTATCCTCCACGCCCGTAAGACCTTTCTATACCACGATGGATCAACAAGAAGTCTCAGACCCCATTTACGTCAGCATGGGAGCGATGACTCGGCTGAAATTAGCGACTTTGTGGGCTTGTACATTTTACATCAGCTGAAGAACCTCTTTACCTGCCTAACCGGAGGTTTATACCGAGACGGCGGCCTCTTCGCCCTGCACAAGGTTAACCCCAGAACCACCGATGGGTTTCGGAGAAACTTAAGTTCGTTCTTCTCTAATCTAGAATTTAGTATAACTATAGAATCTAATATGACTAGGGCCAACTTCTTAGATGTCACTCTCGACCTAGATACTTCCCTCTATTACCCGTACCACAAACCTAACGAGTCGCTTTGATATATTAATGTTAATTCTAACCACCCCAAAAACATCACTGATAGCTTAGTAAAAAGCGTCTCGATTAGAATCTCTGGCCTCTTTGCCAACGAAGATATTTTTAACGCCTCTGCCTCCTACTACAATGACGCCCTCCCCCGCAGCGGATTTAAAGAAAAGATAACTTACCTAAAAACCACCGCCAGATTGCAGAGGAGGAATAGACATAGGCAGATTAGCTGGTACAACCCTCCCTTCAATACAGAGGTCTCTACACCGATAGCTAGGATTTTCTTCACTTTGCTGAAAGCACACTTCCCCATACAACATAGGTACTACACCATCTTTAATAAGAACACAATAATAATCTCCTACTCCACCACACCTAACCTAGCTAGGAATATAGCCAACCACAATTCTAAAAAATTAAATAAGCCAACCACCTCCGAACCCAATCCCCGGAAT